>CM019748.1:23906346-24158120 GCA_009761775.1 Ficus carica | reverse complement strand
CCGCGCCCCGCCCCCCCCGCGCCTCCCCTGCCTCCACTGAAGAAACAACTATGTTTATATAAGTCCTTAGTCATATGTTATAGAACTAAGGGAATTCAGTTGTGACTCACCACCACACCCCCCCCCCCGCGCCCGCCCCCCCGCGCCTCCACTGAAGAAACAACTATGTTTATATAAGTCCTTAGTCATATGTATATAAACTAAGGGAAATTCAGTTTGTGACTCACCACCACACCCCCCCCCCTCCTCCGCGCCCCGCGCCTCCCCTGCCTCCACTGAAGAAACAACTATGTTTATATAAGTCCTTAGTCATATGTATATAAACTAAGGGAATTCAGTTTGTGACTCACCACCACACCCCCCCCCCCCCCGCCCCCGCGCCTCCCCTGCCTCCATTGAAGAAACAACTACGTTTATATAAGTCCTTAGTCATATTATATAAACTAAGGGAATTTAGTTTGTGACTCACCACCACACCCCCCCCCCCCCCCCGCCCCCGCGCCTCCCCTGCCTCCACTGAAGAACAACTATGTTATATAAGTCCTTAGTCATATGTATATAAACTAAGGGATTCAGTTTGTGACTCACCACCACACCCCCCCCCCCTCCTCCGCCCGCCGCCCGCCCCCGCGCCTCCCCTGCCTCTACTGAAGAAACAACTATGTTTATATAAGTCCTTAGTCATATGTATATAAACTAAGGGAATTCAGTTTGTGACTCACCACCACACCCCCCCCCCCCCGCGCCCGCGCCCCCCGCGCCTCCCCTGCCTCCACTGAAGAAACAACTATGTTTATATAAGTCCTTAGTCATATGTATATAAACTAAGGGAATTCAGTTTGTGACTCACCACCACACACCCCCCCCCCCCCCCCGCCCCCGCCCTCCCCTGCCTCCATGAAGAAACAACTATTTTATAAGTCCTTTCATATGTATATAACTAAGGGAATTAGTTTGTGACTCACCACACCACCCCCCCCCCCCCCCCCCCCCCCCCCCCCCGCGCCTCCCTGCTCCACTGAAAAACAACTATGTTTATATAAGTCCTTAGTCATATGTATATAAACTAGAGAATTCAGTTTGTGACTCACCACCACACACCCCCCCCCCCCCCCCCCCCCCCCCGCCCCGCGCCTCCCCTGCCTCCACTGAAGAAACAACTATGTTTATATAAGTCCTTAGTCATATGTATATAAACTAAGGGAATTCAGTTTGTGACTCACCACCACACCCCCCCCCCCCGCCCCCGCCTCCCTTGCCTCCACTGAAGAAACAACTACGTTTATATAAGTCCTTAGTCATAGTATATAAACTAAGGGAATTCAGTTTGTGACTCACCACCACAACCCCCCGCCCCCGCGCCTTCCCTGCCTCCACTGAAGAAACAACTATGTTATATAGTCCTTAGTCATATGTATATAAACTAAGGAATTCAGTTTGTGACTCACCACCACACCCCCCCCCCTCCCCCCAGCCCCCCGCGCCTCCCCTGCCTCCACTGAAGAAACAACTATGTTTATATAAGTCCTTAGTCATATGTATATAAACTAAGGGAATTTCAGTTTGTGACTCACCACCAACACCCCCCCCCCCCCCCCGCCCCCCGCGCCTCCCCTCCCCTGCCTCCACTGAAGAAACAACTACGTTTTATATAAGTCCTTAGTCATATGTATATAAACTAGGGAATTCAGTTTGTGACTCACCACCACACACCCCCCCCCCCCCCCCCCGCCCCCGCTCCTCCCTGCCTCCACTGAAGAACAACTATGTTTATATAAGTCCCTTAGTCATATGTATATAAACTAAGGGAATTTAGTTTGTGACTCACCACCACACCCCCCCCCCCCCCCCGCCCCGCGCCTCCCCTGCCTCCACTGAAGAAAACAACTATGTTTATATAAGTCCTTAGTCATATGTATATAAACTAAGGGAATTCAGTTTGTGACTCACCACCACAACCCCCCCCCCCCCCCCCCCCGCGCCCTCGCCTCCCCTGCCTCCACTGAAAGAAACAACTATGTTTATATAAGTCCTTAGTCATATGTATATAAACTAAGGGAATTCAGTTTGTGACTCACCACCACACCCCCCCCCCCCCCCCCGGCCCCCGCGCCTCCCCTGCCTCCACTGAAGAAACAACTATGTTTATATAAGTCCTTAGTCATATGTTAGTATAAACTAAGGGAATTCAGTTTGTGACTCACCACCACACCCCCCCCCCCCCCCCCGCGCCCCCGCGCCTCCCCTGCCTCCACTGAAGAAACAACTATGTTTATATAAGTCCTTAGTCATATGTATATAAACTAAGGGAATTCAGTTTGTGACTCACCACACACCCCCCCCCCCCCCCCCGCCCCCGCGCCTCCCCTGCCTCCACTGAAGAAACAACTACGTTTATATAAGTCCTTAGTCATATGTATATAAACTAAGGGAATTTAGTTTGTGACTCACCACCACACCCCCCCCCCCCCCCCCCGCCCCCGCGCCTCCCCTGCCTCCACTGAAGAAACAACTATGTTTATATAAGTCCTTAGTCATATGTATATAAACTAAGGGAATTCAGTTTGTGACTCACCACCACACCCCCGCCCCCGCGCCTCCCCTGCCTCCACTGAAGAAACAACTATGTTTATATAAGTCCTTAGTCATATGTATATAAACTAAGGGAATTCAGTTTGTGACTCACCACCACCACAACCCCCCCCCCCCCCCGCCCCCGCGCCTCCCCTGCCTCCACTGAAGAAACAACTATGTTTATATAAGTCCTTAGTCATATGTATATAAACTAAGGGAATTCAGTTTGTGACTCACCACCACACCCCCCCCCCCCCCGGCGCCCGCCCGCCCCCTCGCCTCCACTGAAGAAACAACTATGTTTATATAAGTCCTTAGTCATATGTATATAAACTAAGGGAATTCAGTTTGTGACTCACCACCACACACCCCCCCCCCCTCCTCCGCGCCCCCGCGCCTCCCCTGCCTCCACTGAAGAAACAACTATGTTTATATAAGTCCTTAGTCATATGTATATAAACTAAGGGAATTCAGTTTGTGACTCACCACCACACCCCCCCCCCCCCCCCCCCCGCCCCCCGCGCCTCCCCTGCCTCCACTGAAGAAACAACTATGTTTATATAAGTCCTTAGTCATATGTATATAAACTAAGGGAATTTAGTTTGTGACTCACCACCACACCCCCCCCCCCCCCCCGCCCCCCGCGCCTCCCCTGCCTCCACTGAAGAAACAACTATGTTTATATAAGTCCTTAGTCATATGTATATAAACTAAGGGAATTCAGTTTGTGACTCACCACCACACCCCCCCCCCCCCCCGCCCCCGCGCCTCCCTTGCCTCCACTGAAGAAACACTACGTTTATATAAGTCCTTAGTCATATGTATATAAACTAAGGGAATTCATTTGTGACTCACCACCACAACCCCCCCCCCCCGCCCCGCGCCTCCCCTGCCTCCACTGAAGAAACAACTATGTTTATATAAGTCCTTAGTCATATGTATATAATCTAAGGGAATTCAGTTTGTGACTCACCACCACACCACCCCCCCCCCCCCCCGCCCCCGCGCCTCCCCTGCCTCCACTGAAGAAACAACTATGTTTATATAAGTCCTTAGTCATATGTATATAAACTAAGGGAATTCAGTTTGTGACTCACCACCACACCCCCCCCCCCCCCCCGCCCCCGCGCCTCCCCTGCCTCCACTGAAGAAACAACTATGTTTATATAAGTCCTTAGTCATATGTATATAACTAAGGGAATTCAGTTTGTGACTCACCACCACACCCCCCCCCCCCCCCCGCCCCCGCGCCTCCCCTGCCTCCACTGAAGAAACAACTATGTTTATATAAGTCCTTAGTCATATGTATATAAACTAAGGGAATTCAGTTTGTGACTCACCACCACACCCCCCCCCCCCCCGCGCCCCCGCGCCTCCCCTGCCTCCACTGAAGAAACAACTATGTTTATATAAGTCCTTAGTCATATGTATATAAACTAAGGGAATTCAGTTTGTGACTCACCACCACACCCCCCCCCCCCCGCCCCGCCCCCCGCGCCTCCCCTGCCTCCACTGAAGAAACAACTATGTTTATATAAGTCCTTAGTCATATGTATATAAACTAAGGGAATTCAGTTTGTGACTCACCACCACACCACCCCCCCCCCCCCGCCCCCGCGCCTCCCCTGCCTCCACTGAAGAAACAACTATGTTTATATAAGTCCTTAGTCATATGTATATAAACTAAGGGAATTCAGTTTGTGACTCACCACACACCCCCCCCCCCCGGCCCCCGCGCTTTCCCTGCCTCCACTGAAGAAACAACTATGTTTATATAAGTCCTTAGTCATATGTATATAAACTAAGAGATTCAGTTTGTGACTCACCACCACACCCCCCCCCCCGGCAACCCGCGCCTCCCCTGCCTCACTGAAGAAACAACTATGTTATATAAGTCCTTAGTCATAGTATATAAACTAAGGGAATCAGTTTGTGACTCACCACCACACCCCCCCCCCCCGCCCCCGCGCCTCCCCTGCCTCCACTGAAGAAACAACTATGTTTATATAAGTCCTTAGTCATATGTATATAAACTAAGTGAATTCAGTTTGTGACTCACCACCCACCCACCCCCCCCCCCCCGGCGCCCGCCCGCCCCCGCGCCTCCACTGAAGAAACAACTATGTTTATATAAGTCCTTAGTCATATGTATATAAACTAAGGGGATTCAGTTTGTGACTCACCACCACACCCCCCCCCCTCCTCCGCGCCCGCCCGCGCCTCCCCTGCCTCCACTGAAGAAACAACTATGTTTATATAAGTCCTTAGTCATATGTATATAAACTAAGGGAATTCAGTTTGTGACTCACCACCACACCCCCCCCCCCCCGCGCCCCCCGCCCGCCTCCCCTGCCTCCACTGAAGAAACAACTATGTTTATATAAGTCCTTAGTCATATGTATATAAACTAAGGGAATTCAGTTTGTGACTCACCACCACACCCCCCCCCCCCCCGCCCCCGCGCCTCCCCTGCCTCCACTGAAGAAACAACTACTGTTATATAAGTCCTTAGTCATATGTATATAAACTAAGGGAATTCAGTTTGTGACTCACCACCACACCCCCCCCCGCCCCCGCGCCTCCCTGCCTCCACTGAAGAAACAACTATGTTTATATAAGTCCTTAGTCATATGTATATAACTAAGGGAATTCAGTTTGTGACTCACCACCACACCCCCCCCCCTCCGCCGCCCGCCCCGCGCCTCCCCTGCCTCCACTGAAGAAACAACTATGTTTATATAAGTCCTTAGTCATATGTATATAAACTAAGGGAATTCAGTTTGTGACTCACCACCACACCCCCCCCCCCCCCGCCCCCGCGCCTCCCCTGCCTCCACTGAAGAAACAACTAGTTTATATAAGTCCTTAGTCATATGTATATAAACTAAGGGAATTCAGTTGTGACTCACCACCACACCCCCCCCCCCCCCCCCCCCCCGCCCCCGCGCCTCCCCTGCCTCCACTGAAGAAACAACTATGTTTATATAAGTCCTTAGTCATATGTATATAAACTAAGGGAATTCAGTTTGTGACTCACCACCACACCCCCCCCCCCCCGCCCCCGCGCCTCCCCTGCCTCCACTGAAGAAACAACTATGTTTATATAAGTCCTTAGTCATATGTATATAAACTAGGGAATTCAGTTTGTGACTCACCACCACACCCCCCCCCCCCGGCCCCCGCGCCTCCCCTGCCTCCACTGAAGAAACAACTATGTTTATATAAGTCCTTAGTCATATGTATATAAACTAAGGGAATTCAGTTTGTGACTCACCACCACACCCCCCCCCCGGCGCCCGCCCGCCCCCGCGCCTCACTAGAAGAAACAAACTATGTTTATAAGTCCTTAGTCATATGTATATAAACTAAGTGAATTCAGTTTGTGACTCACCACCACACCCCCCCCCTCCTCCGCGCCCCCGCGCCTCCCCTGCCTCCACTGAATAAACAACTATGTTTATATAAGTCCTTAGTCATATGTATATAAACTAAGGGAATTCAGTTTGTGACTCACCACCACATCCCCCCCCCCCCCCGCCCCCCGCGCCTCCCCTGCCTCTACTGAAGAAACAACTACGTTTATATAAGTCCTTAGTCATATGTATATAAACTAAGGGGAATTTAGTTTGTGACTCACCACCACACCCCCCCCCCCCCCGCCCCCGCGCCTCCCCTGCCTCCACTGAAGAAAACAACTATGTTTATATAAGTCCTTAGTCATATGTATATAAACTAAGGGAATTCAGTTTGTGACTCACCACCACACCCCCCCCCCCCCGCCCCCGAGCCTCCCTTGCCTCCACTGAAGAAACAACTACGTTTATATAAGTCCTTAGTCATATGTATATAAACTAAGGGAATTCAGTTTGTGACTCACCACCACCGCCCCGCCCGCCCCCGCGCCTCCCCTACCTCCACTGAAGAAACAACTATGTTTATATAAGTCCTTAGTCATATGTATATAATCTAAGGGAATTCAGTTTGTGACTCACCACCACACCCCCCCCCCCCCCGCCCCCGCGCCTCCCCTGCCTCCACTGAAGAAACAACTATGTTTATATAAGTCCTTAGTCATATGTATATAAACTAAGGGAATTCAGTTTGTGACTCACCACCACACCCCCCCCCCCCGCCCCCGCGCCTCCCCTGCCTCCACTGAAGAAACAACTATGTTTATATAAGTCCTTAGTCATATGTATATAAACTAAGGGAATTCAGTTTGTGACTCACCACCAAACCCCCCCCCCCCCCCGCCCCCGCGCCTCCCCTGCCTCCACTGAAGAAACAACTACGTTTATATAAGTCCTTAGTCATATGTATATAAACTAAGGGAATTCAGTTTGTGACTCACCACCACACCCCCCCCCCCCCCCCGCCCCCGCGCCTCCCCTGCCTCCACTGAAGAAACAACTATGTTTATATAAGTCCTTAGTCATATGTATATAAACTAAGGGAATTCAGTTTGTGACTCACCACCACACCCCCCCCCCTCCTCTGCGCCCCCCGCGCCTCCCCTGCCTCCACTGAAGAAACAACTATGTTTATATAAGTCCTTAGTCATATGTATATAAACTAAGGGAATTCAGTTTGTGACTCACCACCACACCCCCCCCCCCGCCCCCGCGCCTCCCCTGCCTCCACTGAAGAAACAACTACGTTTATATAAGTCCTTAGTCATATGTATATAAACTAAGGGAATTCAGTTTGTGACTCACCAGCACACCCCCCCCCCCCGGCCCCCGCGCCTCCCCTGCCTCCACTGAAGAAACAACTATGTTTATATAAGTCCTTAGTCATATGTATATAACTAAGGGAATTCAGTTCGTGACTCACCACCACACCCCCCCCCCCCGGCCCCCGCGCCTCCCCTGCCTCCACTGAAGAAACAACTATGTTTATATAAGTCCTTAGTCATATGTATATAAACTAAGGGAATTCAGTTTGTGACTCACCACCACACCCCCCCCCCCCCCGGCCCCCGCGCCTCCCCTGCCTCCACTGAAGAAACAACTATGTTTATATAAGTCCTTAGTCATATGTATATAAACTAAGGGAATTCAGTTTGTGACTCACCACCACACCCCCCCCCCCCCCCGGCGCCCGCCCGCCCCCGCGCCTGCACTGAAGAAACAACTATGTTTATATAAGTCCTTAGTCATATGTATATAAACTAAGTGAATTCAGTTTGTGACTCACCACCACACCCCCCCCCCTCCTCCGCGCCCCCGCGCCTCCCCTGCCTCCACTGAAGAAACAACTAATTTTATATAAGTCCTTAGTCATATGTATATAACTAAGGGATTCAGTTTTGTGACTCACCACCACACCCCCCCCCCCCGCCCCCGCGCCTCCCCTGCCTCTACTGAAGAAACAACTATGTTTATATAAGTCCTTAGTCATATGTATATAAACTAAGGGAATCAGTTTGTGACTCCCACCACACCCCCCCCCCGCCCCCGCGCCTCCCTTGCCTCCACTGAAGAAACAACTACGTTTATATAAGTCCCTTAGTCATATGTATATAACTAAGGGAATTCAGTTTGTGACTCACCACCACACCCCCCCCCCCCCGCCCCCGCGCCTCCCCTGCCTCCACTGAAGAAACAACTATGTTTATATAAGTCCTTAGTCATATGTATATAAACTAAGGGAATTCAGTTGTGACTCACCACCACACCCCCCCCCCCCCCGCCCCCGCGCCTCCCCTGCCTCCACTGAAGAAACAACTATGTTTATATAAGTCCTTAGTCATATGTATATAAACTAAGGGAATTCAGTTTGTGACTCACCACCACACCCCCCCCCCCCCCGCCCCCGCGCCTCCCCTGCCTCCATTGAAGAAACAACTACGTTTATATAAGTCCTTAGTCATATGTATATAAACTAAGGGAATTCAGTTTGTGACTCACCACCACACACCCCCCCCCCCCCGCCCCCGCGCCTCCCCTGCCTCCACTGAAGAAACAACTATGTTTATATAAGTCCTTAGTCATATGTATATAAACTAAGGGAATTCAGTTTGTGACTCACCACCACACCCCCCCCCCCCCCCCGCCCCCGCGCCTCCCCTGCCTCCACTGAATAAACAACTATGTTTATATAAGTCCTTAGTCATATGTATATAAACTAAGGGAATTCAGTTTGTGACTCACCACCACACCCCCCCCCCCTCCCCCGCCCCGCGCCTCCCCTGCCTCCACTGAAGAAACAACTATGTTTATATAAGTCCTTAGTCATATGTATATAAACTAAGGGAATTCAGTTTGTGACTCACCACCACACCCCCCCCCCCCCCGCCCCCGCGCCTCCCCTGCCTCCATTGAAGAAACAACTACGTTTATATAAGTCCTTAGTCATATGTATATAAACTAAGGGAATTCAGTTTGTGACTCACCACCACACCCCCCCCCCCGCCCCCGCGCCTCCCCTGCCTCCACTGAAGAAACAACTATGTTTATATAAGTCCTTAGTCATATGCATATAAACTAAGGGAATTCAGTTTGTGACTCACCACCACACCCCCCCCTCCTCCGCGCCCGCCCCCGCGCCTCCTCTGCCTCCACTGAAGAAACAACTATGTTTATATAAGTCCTTAGTCATATGTATATAAACTAAGGGAATTCAGTTTGTGACTCACCACCACACCCCCCCTCCCCCGCGCCCGCCGCCCCCGCGTCTCCCCTGCCTCCACTGAAGAAACAACTATGTTTATATAAGTCCTTAGTCATATGTATATAAACTAAGGGAATTCAGTTTGTGACTCACCACCACACCCCCCCCCCCCCCCGCCCCCGCGCCTCCCCTGCCTCCACTGAAGAAACAACTACGTTTATATAAGTCCTTAGTCATATGTATATAAACTAAGGGAATTCAGTTTGTGACTCACCAGCACACCCCCCCCCCCCCGCCCCCGCGCCTCCCCTGCCTCCACTGAAGAAACAACTATGTTTATATAAGTCCTTAGTCATATGTATATAAACTAAGGGAATTCAGTTTGTGACTCACCACCACACCCCCCCCCCCCCCGCCCCCGCGCCTCCCCTGCCTCCACTGAAGAAACAACTATGTTTATATAAGTCCTTAGTCATATGTATATAAACTAAGGGAATTCAGTTTGTGACTCACCACCACACCCCCCCCCCCCCGCCCCCGCGCCTTCCCTGCCTCCACTGAAGAAACAACTACGTTTATATAAGTCCTTAGTCATATGTATATAAACTAAGGGAATTCAGTTTGTGACTCACCACCACACCCCCCCCCCCCCCGCCCCCGCGCCTCCCCTGCCTCCACTGAAGAAACAACTATGTTTATATAAGTCCTTAGTCATATGTATATAAACTAAGGGAATTCAGTTTGTGACTCACCACCACACCCCCCCCCCCCCCTGCCCCCGCGCCTCCCCTGCCTCCACTGAAGAAACAACTATGTTTATATAAGTCCTTAGTCATATGTATATAAACTAAGGGAATTCAGTTTGTGACTCACCACCACACCCCCCCTGCGCCCGCCCGCCCCCGCGCCTCCCCTGCCTCCACTGAAGAAACAACTATGTTTATATAAGTCCTTAGTCATATGTATATAAACTAAGGGAATTCAGTTTGTGACTCACCACCACACCCCCCCCCCCCCCCCGCCCGCCCGCCCCCGCGCCTCCCCTGCCTCCACTGAAGAAACAACTATGTTTATATAAGTCCTTAGTCATATGTATATAAACTAAGGGAATTCAATTTGTGACTCACCACCACCCCCCCCCCCCCCCCCGCGCCCGCCCGCCCGCCCCCGCGCCTCCCCTGCCTCCACTGAAGAAACAACTATGTTTATATAAGTCCTTAGTCATATGTATATAAACTAAGGGAATTCAGTTTGTAACCCCCCCCCCCCCCCCCCCCCCCCCCCCCCCCCCCCCCCCCCCCCACCCCCCCCCCCGCGACTGGTGGGCAATGGGCATGTTAAGGCCCTTAGGCTTTTACTTGGGTTGGGCTTAATTGGATTTCTTTTTGTTTGGACATGTTCCCTTGCCCCCAATGGTTTTGCTTTTAGTTTACTCATTGAATTCCTCCAATGGCCTTCATGTTGTTTATCTTCATTTTCTCTCTTTTAATTTCATCTTTTTCCCTTTTTTAATCCATCCTCTATTGTTCTATTTCTCTCCAGATTCCAAGACCCGCCACCACTATTTTATTCTCTTATATCTTATCTTCTTTTCTTGTTACTTCCCTTCTTCTAGTTTTATTTCTCAGTATTTTAGACGAAAGCTGCTCCCAAAATCTATAAGCTACAATAGCCACAATTCACATATTGGGATATGTAAAGCCACGATTAACATATTAACAGGAGATTAGTTTTGATCTTTATATCTATATTTTTGTTAGGGAATGCTTATATTTGTATTTATTTTATATATCTGTATATATTATTTTTAAATATGCATGATATTCGAGAAAAAATATTACTTGAAAAATGTTAGAAGGTTTTTTTTCGATTACTATTGTTTGTAAATTCAGTTTGTATTTTTGCCCTCACTGGATTTAAATCCTAGATCCGTCACTGAATTACCCGGAAAAATGTGATTGATTTACCAGTTCAATTTTTGTTGTACACATAAAGTCATTGCTAGATTCAATGCTCTGTTTCTTGTAGGTGTGATGGATTACTATTGTTTGTAAATTCAGTTCAATTTTCGGTCACCATGTTTCTTGTAGGCAGCGGAAGACTTTTTAGTTCATCTATTTGAAGATTCAATGCTCTGTGCTATTCATGCAAAACGTGTCACTCTGAGTAAGTTAAATTTTGTATTGAGTTTATTCTATTTTCATGTGTTGTTTTGTGTACAAGTTACAAATTCGAGTCAGTGTTCTTTTGGCTTGGTTAGAGATTAAACTAAACCAACTTGTTTATTTTGGCTTAGGCCCTTCATATCTATTATGTTTATTTTAGTCACCTCTCTTTCAATGCTCTCTCATTTTTCTCGTCATATTTTCAGTTTAAGAGATCATTTTGAGCAAAAATCATCTTATTACGTTGCAGAAAAAAAAAAAAAAAAAAAAAAAAGTCCTCTTCAAGTCGAAGAAAAGAAAATTGAAATTTCCTTTTTTTTTTTTTTTTTTTCTGTTTTTTGTTTTGTTTTTTTGTTTTTTTTGTTTTTTTGTGCCTTGAAAAGGGTACTAATGTTAGAAAATTGAAAACATCATTACCAAAGCATGATGGGACTGTTGTTATGAAGGATGTAAAGCTTAGCGTGTATCACTATACTTGCATATATATAATAGTAGTCTTACGTTTTAATCTAAATTTAGAACCATCGAACTATATGGTTATGAGAATCGGTATGACATTATTTGATGCTTGGATTTGTTTGCTTTCTTGACTCATTGTTTCAAGGTCTGTGACTTTCCAACTCGGTACATGACTCATTGTTTGCTTTTCTTTTTTTTTTTCTTTTTTCTTTTTACTTTTTTTTTATTTTATTTTTTTTAACTTTTGGTAATTCACATCATCTCTATACTTGTGTAAATGGGCCTGCAATAAGTTAGAAAATGAGATTTCTTTTATTTGAACTGAACTTTCCTTCGATGTCGTCAGCCCACCTAAGTTTTTTCCTTGTTTCCTTAGAGGGAAAATTAAACAATTTTGCTTTCCTAGTTATTTTCTCAAAAAAAAAAAAAAAAAAAAAAAAAGAAATGGTACCGTTGTGCAAAACACAAAATTACGAAATTATAACATATTGTTAGTTCCATGTTTGCTTAAAAATCGGCACGATTACTTCAGTGAGATTGCGTACATGAGTTGCTGTTCTTCCCTCTGAATCAAGAGGTGAACACTCTTTTATAAAATATGAGGTAAATTGAAATGATCACTCTTGGTCCTTAACTGCTTTCATTTCCCTGTTTTCTTGCTTCCTTTTTGTTTGGACCGCAAAAAAAAAAAAAAAAAAAAAAAAAAAAAAAGAAAAAAAAAAGGGTTCAAATATTTAAAAAACTAAATGAAGATGGTTTCAGGACAGAGACATGCTCTGCTCATGCCAGAAACAGTATTCAATTTGCCCTGCATTTCTGTAAAAAGGTATTTTGTTTATATCCCTGAAGTGTAGCAAATGATCACTATTTTAGGAGAGATGTTATGCTTACTACGCACTATATATATACATGTGTGTGTGTCTCTATATATACATATATATATATATATACACACACACACATAAAAAAGCACCTGGAATGATGAAAGAATCATCAAGACCTTTTTGTTGAATCATTTATGTAACGTAACTAAAGTGGTAGCGTTCTTATAAATAAGAATAGTTTTCTGGTTTTTGTTTGTTAGGCAGGACTAAAATTGGTCAGTTATGTATTTTTCATGTGATTTTCATTAGAAAAAAAAAAAACATTAAACAAAAAGAACATTTAAAAACGTATCCTCAAAACAAGTGCACTCTGAGTAACATTAAACGTATCCTCAAACACAAGATAAACTTGAAAAACTTCCGATGAAGAACATTAAAAAAAAAAAAAAAATTTGAGACCAAAGATAGAGACATGAAAGCATGAAAAATGAAAGCAAAACTAAAGATGGACATTAGAGAATTTGTGCTCCTTCATACATAGTAGTGCTTTACGAAGATGAAGCGCCAGATATAGGACGACTGGTTAGGTGGTTAGGCTTTTTTCGTCTTTTTAACAAAAACAAGCTCCTTGCGAAAACAATAAAACGACTGCTTCTCAAATCTTGGCAAAGAATTGTGTGATCAACAAGTATAAAGGTACGAATGTTGTAGGAGGTAATTTTGGTATCATCAGTTTCCAAGTACAACAAATCATCATTCAAAAACGCTAATGGGCGCTTGATGCCCACTAGGGGTCCCATTGTTAGATATTTAGTCCACATATAAGAACGTTCGGCACCCCTAGAATGGGACTCCATGATCCACATATCAATGACCGCTGGACCTCCTTGACCATAGAAAAACAAGGCGATCGAATTGTTCCAAACCACGATCTTCGATCAATCTACAAGATTCTTCCGCTTTTTTATTGACCTTTTGACGTTATCCGGTGGTGGCTGTATGCCATGAAATGCCTCATCACCAACATCAAAAGCAATGATCTTCGTGCATCTGCAGTTCCGGTAATACCAATAACAGATTCCATTACAGTACAGTGTTTGGTATTGCAGTTAATAACTGCAAAATCATGAGTGGCCATTGTAAGCAAATGTTTTCCTACTTCGTAGTTTTCTCTCTCTTCTGGGTCGTGGTCATCGACGGCCAACAATTCAGTGAAACACGTGGTTTTAGACGAGTCCGACAACACCTTGGTCATATTGTGAAGGTGCTTGGCCACAAATGTCGGGTTATTGATGAGAGCGTACCATGACTTGCAAACGAACTAACATCGTTTCAGAGACTCGGGAGGGAGCCACGACATAATTTCCTCCAACACCCCCCTCTGGAAAATCCCAGAACCGCGCCATTTCTTCTGCTACTACAATGAAAAGCGCACATAAATAAATAAACAAGAACAGAATGCATCATCACAACAATAAAAAAAATGCTGAACTCAACTTTAAAAATTAAGTCCCTAGATACATGTTTTCAATTATATTGCAGCATCGAAAATAACATGGAAATGAATAAAATTATGTTAATATCTCATTAAAAATAACAAAACAGAACAAAAAAAAAAAAAAAACGAAGAACAAGAAATACAGAGAGAGAGAGAATTCGGGTACCAGAGAAGATGAAGAAGACTTAGATTGATATCCCACAAATTATGTGTTCAAGCAAAAAAAAAAAAATATATATATATATATATATATATATGTCATATAATCAAGACAAGGAAAATCCTTTGATTTAGGCAGATCATATTGCCATATTGCTTTTGACTTCCTCCTTTTGTCCATTTTTAATGCTTATAATCTCTTTGACTACTTCGGGAAAAAAAATATACACACACACACACTTATATATCGACAAGAAAATTGGTAAAAAAAAAAAAAAAAAAATAGAATAGTAGGTTATATGGTAAAAAGAAAATTGGGAAGGAAACAAGTAGAAATCCATGGAGCTTACCGTTTTTGGATTCTTCCAACTTTGAAAAGCAAATGAGAGGGAAAATTTTGCACAAAAAAAAAAAAAAAAAAAAAAAAAAAGAAAAAAGACAAGGGTAGAAATTAACTACCTTGAAAGAATTAGATTTGCTTCCATCATGTTTGGTCGAAGAGAGGAAAAGAGAGCCGGGGGGGGGGGGGGGGGGGGGGGGGGGGGGTTGAGGAGGGTGTGGGAATTGCCCATTTTTTTTAAATTTTTACCATTATACACTTTTTTTTTCCCTACTTGATTTTATTTCCCTGTTTAATTGTTATTTTTTTTAGGCCCCAAAAAGAAAAAGTTTAAATATTGACAAAACTAAATGAACATGCATTGCTTATGAAAGAAACATTGCTTAATTTCACCGTAAAAAGTAAAAATAACCTTATAGTATTTAGTAGCAAGAAAGTATGGTTAGCAAATCAACTGCATAACGGTGTGAATCTGTCCGCGATGATGTTAAACAGAATGTCTAACAACACAACTTGTCATAACTCATAATCACAATGAGATTTCACACTTGACAAACTTCGAATGAAGAACACAAAACACTTGAAAAGTGAAATGTAACTCTACGAGGAGGATGCGCCACAAATAGGATGGATACTCTCGGCGGATAGGCCTCTCCCCTCTCTTTTGAGTACCGAAACCAAACTCTTCACGTAAATAACGAAACCATCACTTTTGAAATCTACCAAACGGGTGGAAAGATCGTTGGTGGTTGTTTCGGCACGAATGTTGTAGGAGGTAACTCCACTGTCTTTAGTTTCCAAGAACAGGCAATCATCGTGCAAAAATGCTAATGGGCGCTAAACGCCTTCCAGCGTTTCGATGGTTAGGTGTTTAGCCCAATATAATAAGAAGCTTCAGCACCTCTAGAAGAGGCATCCATCACCCACATATCAATGACTAATGGACCCTCTTCGACATAGACAAACAAAACAATCCAATCGTTCCAAACTGCGATCTCCATCCAATCGTGAATATTCTTCCACTCCCGGGGAAAGGGAAACTGCCTGACAACTTCGGGCACCAGTGTGCCATGAAATATCTCATCATCAACTTCAAAAGCAACGATCGACATGCCCAGACCATACGCGATATCCCAATAAAAAACTCCATCGCAGTATAACGTCTGGTATAGATAGATGAAAACCTTTCCACCCAAATCGATCTCTTTCCAAGAATTAGTACTTAGGGGATAAAGCTCAGCCCCATATGGAGAATCTTCCATTAGATCACCAGGGAACTTGATGATAACAACTTTGTAATCATCAGTTCTCGAATCACAGCCGAATCCTACTGCACCTATTTCAAAGCCATTAGCGAGGCGCGCTTTAAGAACAATCTTGAATTCCTTGAGTGACGGATTTAACAAACAAATAAACTCGTGCAAGAACCAACGGGCATGGAGACAGATAATGCCATCACAATGAGACACAAATCTAAAATAGCCCTCATTAATACAGCGAATAAGAAACTCAAAATCATCAACACAAGGAATGTAATGATTAAATTCAAAATCATGAGTGGCCATTGTGAGCAAATGAGTTGCTACAACGTCGGTCTCTGCCCTTTCAAGTTGGGTTTTATTGGTCGCCGACAACTGGCTGAAACACATGGTTTCAGACAAGTCCGACAACATCTCGGTCATATTTCGAAGGTGCTTGGCCACAAATGTCGGGTCGTTGATCAAAGCATTGATAAGAACATACCATGACTTGCAAACACGTTTAAATCGGATCAGAGACTCCGGAGGCAGCCGTGACATAATTTTCTCCAACACACCCTCTGGAAGATTATAGTATCTTGCCATTTCTGCTTCTACTAACTTAAAACAAAAAAAAAACAAAAAAACACAAAAACAAATACTTCCTAGCACTCCAATTTTTATTCTTTCAATGTTAGAAGGATTAGAGAAGTGAATTCATATTAAAATATAACAAGAAAAAGACGGGACCCGACCCTCCCTGTTTATTTTCCTTCCTTCCAATTTTCTTTTCCTTCTTACTAAGCACAGCCTCAAATGACTTACTCTAAGAAAATAAACTAAATACCTTAATAAAGAAGTTAAATTTGACAGAACCCTACGTACAACAAATGTTGAACTCAATTTCAAACAATAATGAATTCCCAGAAAACATAATATATACACACACACACATATATATATATATATATATATATTGCAGAAATTAAAATCACAACCAGAACCAAGTGAGAGGAAAAATAGAACCCAAAAAAAAAAAAAAAAAGAGCTTGAAGAAGTTTCAAATCTACCTTAGGGAAATGGAAAATAAGCTGAGAAGAGAAAGCAGTTGTTGATAACCAGGGAAGGAGAAGCTAGCAGAAGCAGAGCCGAGAGAGTTTTCTGAAGCTCTGTCGGTAACACTTTGCGAGCAGATGATATGCCATCTGTCAAAAGAAACCGCATGCAGTTGTCCAAATAGCATTCTTACCCTTCTTATTATTTAAATTTAAATATCAAAGTCCCCATTTATTTTAGCATTAATTTTAAATTATAACTCTTATAATACTTAACTCTTATAATACTTACCTTCCGAATTTTAAAATATAACATGGAGTCCTCCTGATATGTCTACCATTAACAAGAATTCTCTTCCTGTCACTTAAAAGAAAAAAAAACACGTGTCGAAATTTTAATATGTCATATAAATGTATTTTGGTAATCTTTATTATTTAAGATTTAAGATTAGTTATAAAAATTCGCCTTGAAGTATGATTCTTGTTACATTTTGCATTCCGAAGTATTTAACAACAATCACCATTTACATAATATGTGTCTTTCTGCTAAAAATTCCAATAAAAGAACCTTCTTTGTCAACGGTTCTTTTTTCAGGGGACTAAATATCTGGATGCACCAATGTGTTTTTTTATAGTCAAGACTTAATACAATCATCAGAATTTACTGTTGGATTCAGTCTCGACTGAAGGTTAAATTTTTTGTGCGTGATCATTCACCTTGATTATAAATTAACTCTGAAACAAGTAAACTTTGAAATTCGCACATTGACACCCTCCTAAAGCAAGAAATTTATAGCTCCGCTGCAAATATTCAGGATGCTTTGTAAGTGTATCTTTTTGCAAATTGTTTCCACCACACAGAACTACAACAGCATTATGTATGTGGGGGGTTAGCCCTTTCTAAGAGTATGTCCATTGTGATGACCAAACTTCTTGGTCTCTTCCAACGTCTTCAAGAAGTTCGACAAAATTACAGAATCATTCTTCCCAACCCTCTCAACCAGCCACTCCTCTTGGAGCTGCACATTGACATCCCTCCTAAGCGCAAGAACTTGGTCGTTCCTCCTCAAATACTCCGCGTGCTCCACGAGCGCTTCCTGCGCATACTGCTTCCCCACGGTTCTCACCGCTGCTGCGCTAAGTAACTCCTCCAATGAGCCGTGCTTCTTCAAGAGCTTGAGAGCAGTCTTCCTCCCGAACCCTGGTGCCACATGTTGGATCCCAGGCACTCCATCGGCCTCGTCGCCCAAAATGCACTGCAGACTCAAGTCGCAGCGCGGATCACAGTTGTACTACGCCTCATAATGCTTGATAGTATAAAATGACCACCGGTTTAGTTCGGCCAATGGCATGACGATTTGGACGTCCTCTGAAAGCAACTGCTTGAAGTCCTTATCGGGCGAGGCCACCACCACCTTGTGGCCCTTCTGTAGGGCTTGTTCCGCGAGCGTCGCCACAACATCATCGGTCTCATGTCCGTCAAATCTCAACACCGGCACATTGCACTTCCCGAGCACGTCGGCGATGACTCCATGGGCCCGTCCCACGTGGCCTTGCGAGAATTTCTTCAAGAACTTCCACCTGTGTGCTTTGTAAGAAGGCAACAATTGCCGCCGGTGTTCACTTCCCCTCTCACCGTCAATATCTCCCATTTTGAGATTACTGGTGTCCTGATTTTCGGTTTTTGGTGTGGTGGGGTTTGAAGTCTAGTGGGAGAAAAGGAAATTTCGACCATTCGCAGCATTTTAAGATTCTATATTAAAGTAGAAGAATTTAAGAAGCTATATGTGAAGGTGAAAAGCTTTGTAAAGATGATAAGGGAAGTTTAAAAAAAAAAAAAAAAAAAAAAAAAAAGCAAATGGCTTTAGGGGTTACCTTTGTTGGCGAGCAAAAATGGTGGCGAAACAAGAAACCGGATTAGATTTGTTGCCGAGAGAGAGAGCAAGAGAGAGAGGGCCCATATAATAGACTTCTCAAAAAAAAAAAAAAAAAAAAAAAAAAAGGGGAAAAATAGAAAAAGAAAAAACCTGTTGTTGTCGTTTTCAGAGCAGCCGACAATGGTAAAAAGAACGACAACAAAAACAATAACAAATTTCAAACACCAAAAAACAAGCTCCTCTCTCCCAAGTCCCTCCCATTCCCCGCTCCCACCGTGTGCTTTTCAGCATTTTTGGGAACAAAAAAAACAAAAAATAAAAGGGAAAGTCATTTCCCTAATATAACTTTGTTGTTAGGTCTTCCCTTCCCTTCGTTCCTCTGCTTCTTCTTCTTCTTCTTCTTCTTCTTCTTCTTCGTTCCCTCCCCCCAAAAGAGTCTCCCTAAATCCGACCCCCAAATCTTCTTCTTCTTCTTCTTCCTCTTCTTCCCCTCCGACCACCACAAGCTCCGCCGCCACCTCGAACTTGCCTCTTCCCTTCCTTCCTTCCTCTGCTTCTTCTTCTTCTGCCTCGTTCCCTCCCCCCAAAAGAGTCTCCCCAAATCCGCCGCCTCCACCACCGGCGCCTCCGCCATCCTAAACGACGCCGTCGAAGATCCGAAGACCGCGCCACAAGCTCCGACCACGCCTTCTTCTTCCCCTCCGACCACCACAAGCTCCGCCGCCCCTAAATCCGCCTCTGGCCCCGGCTCCGGCTCCGCCTTCCGTTTCTACTCCCTCGCAGCCCAGTTTCCAGGTTTCTTTCAATTTTCCCCCTAAATTTCACTTTTCTTTCAGATGCAATTAAGCTCTCTCTCTCTCACTCTCACTGTTCTCTATTTGATTTTGAATATGTCCTTAAACTTGTGTGCTTTAACATGATTATTTGAAATTAGCTCTCTGTTTGGGAGTTTTTTGGAACTTGGATTTAGAGTAATTTGGGGATTTGGTGAATTTGATATCCTCGGCGTTGTGGGTTGCATAAAGTTTGATGTTTATTTGGTTGCAAACTAAGCTAGGAAAATTCAATATTTTCTGTCAATATTTTTTCTCTTAATTACAGAGAAAAGGATGCACGTAAAAGGTAGCTTTCCGTTGTTTAGACTTCATCATCGTTTCTCGAATTGACGTAATGCTGTTATATAGTCATTTGCTTTTTAATTTAATTTAATTTTTTTGATAGTAGCTGCCATTCTTCATTTATCCTTTAACTCATTGTGGTCAATTTTCAGTCGTCTGGCCTTCTCAGCTTCGAGTATTTTGTCTCATAGCTAGTTTTCCAACTTTGGAAAGAAACGGTCCAAGATCGAAAATCCGAAACAGGTTTACTTTCTTAACTAATTTCAATCTTTTAGTGTAAATTTGATAAACATTAGATCGACACATATATACATACATATAAATAACCAGAGTTGTGACTTTTGTCATGTATGCTTTGTCTCAAAACCTATGGAACGACCACAAAGGATAAGGAACGACTACTAAACATTCAAGAACAACATGACTTTTTCGTTGCTTTCGAATAGTCAGTTTTTTGGCTCTTTAAACAAACTAATAAATGATATAGCAAACATTTAATATTCACAAAAACGAAAACAAAAACAACCCGCCACAAGCAATTAGTTATTAGGAAGAGTAAATAAAAGCGAATTGAATCAATAGGGGCAAAAAAAAAAGAGGGGGGGGGGGGGGATGGGGTTGGTTTATGTTCGTGCATTAGAGACTAGCACATAACAAATAAGTTTGCCCAAGAAAATTATGAAGACAATCTTTTAAATAGACATGTTTATATTTTTTGTTCTCGTTTAATATTTGTTTGGATTTTTTATCTTTTAAACTTATCTTATAGGAGGTAGCGGGAAAAGGTTGGAAGCCAAGCTTCAAAATAGTTCAAATATTCTTGGTTTATGAATTATATATATATATATACATTTTTTTTGCTACCCTTAGCATAGAGTATCTAATTGCGTAGAAACTCTCATAAACAGAATCTCCATCGTCAACTAGCATACTTGTCTATCTTTAGCAACTCAACATTAAAATGTAAAATTTAGGTCCTGTGTCAAACTATTCTCCACTTAATTTGCAAAAACAATGTCGAATAAAAATTTGTTCAAGTTTCTTTTGGGGCCAAATTTTTCGTAATTCTCTTATATATTTAGAACGATTGGAAGAGTAATAAGATTAAGAAGTAAAATAAATTACAATTATTGATTTTCTTTCTAGTATTTACTTATCTGTTAGATATCGTAAAAGAAAACAATCTCATTTCATTTTTAGTGTTTACAAACCATAGTAATATTAGTTCTCTCAATATAATTATTAAAATATAATTTTAAAGGTTATTTTACAAATTAAAAAAAGTTGAAAGGCTATTGTACTAAAGCACTCTCCTCGAAGTCCTCTTCTTCTTTTATGAAGAATTTGATTTTAAATAATTTAATCTATTTAAAAAAATTTTAATTAAAAATCAGCATTTTTGGAAACAAAAAAAATAAAAAATAAAAGGGAAAGTCATTTCCCTGATATAACTTTGTTGTTAGGTCATTTTGACAAATTCTTCAGCCTTAGAGAGAGAGAGAGAGAGAGAGAGAGAGCTCTTTCTAGAGGGAGAAAGTGAAATCAATGGCCAGAGTTAAGCATCCCGCTGGGCGGAAGAAGCTGAAGCAACCCCCTCGCCAACCTGGTCTCTCTCTCTCACTTCGTGTGTGTGTGTGTGTGTATATATATATATGTATGTATTTATACATGCGAGTATCCGATTAATGTAGTTTCTAGGTTTTTGTTTCTCTCTCTAACATCTCATTTCCCTCTTCAAATCTTGCAGGACCAGCCTCGCCTGCAACTTCTCCGGTACAATCTCTCTCTCTCTCTCTCTCTCTCCAATTTTTTCCACTTTTGTTCTGTTTCTCACTTGGAAAATTTGGCCAAAGAGGGATTTAGCTTCGGAAAATTCGAGCTATTTTTGTTGTTGTATGATTTGAGTTTTAGGTCTCAATTTTTTTTCCCCGATTCTAAGATTTTGGATTTTTTTTCTTTTTTTTTTTTTTTTTGGGAGGGGGGGGGGGGGGTGGGTGGAGTTGTTAATTTACTCGGAGTAATTATGTCATTTTACTATAAATAAGCAAATAAATAATTGAAAGAATAGCCAAAGAAGGCCTTTTGTGACATAAAATAATCTTAAGTGTTTAAATCTGGTGATTTAATTCTATTTAACATCTTGATATGGATTTGAAGAGACGTCCTGGAAGGCCGGGGAAATCCGACAGGGGTGCTCCAGAAAGTAAGTATAACTCTGTGTGTGTGTGTATTTTTTATTTTTATTTTTTTATGCTTTTTTATAATGCTATTTCCTTTTCAAGTGAAAATATTGTTATTTTATTTTATCTATAGCTCCAGGGGTAGCCAGGTCTCCTGGAACCCAGAGGAGGAGGAAGTTTCGTTACAAGCCGGGAACAGTGGCGCTTCGGGAGATTCGATACTTTCAGAGGTCTTCGAAACTGCTTATTCCTGCTCTTCCCTTCATCAGATGTGTAAGTCTGTTCTTTTCTGTGCTTTCAACAATGTTATGGATAATGAGATTAGCCTTGTGCTTTGAAAAAGAATGGATGTCTTGTCACCGTTTCGAGGCAGTTCGTTATCTTCAAAATCTAAGCATTTGTCATGCTAGCGAACCTTTATATTGTAATCCCAATAATTAGTGTTTTTTATTTTGTTTCAGGTGAAAGAGATTAGTAACCAACTTTCTCCTGATATTACTCGTTGGCAAGCCGAAGCTCTAATGGCACTTCAGGAGGTGATATATTTTTCTTAAATCTTTTTCTAATTCAAGAAAACGATTTTAGCTGCCTCTGAATAACAAGAATACCCGGCAACGACAGATCTGCATTGGGGCCAATGGGAGCATGTGCCCCCACTGAAGAAACAACTATGTTTATATAAGTCCTTAGTCATATGTATATAAAGTAAGGGAATTCAGTTTGTGACTCACCACCACACCCCACCCCCCCCCCCCCAACCCGCCCGCCCGCCCCCGCGCCTCCCCTGCCTCCACTGAAGAAACAACTATGTTTATATAAGTCCTTAGTCATATGTACATAAACTAAGGGAATTCAGTTTGTGACCCACCACCCCCCCCCCCCCACCCCCCCGGCGACTGGTGGGCAATGGGCATGTTAAGGCCCTTAGGCTTTTACTTGGGTTGGGCTTAATTGGATTTCTTTTTGTTTCGACATGTTCCCTTAGTTTACTCATTGAATTCCTCCAATGGCCCTCATGTTGTTTATCTTCATTTTCTCTCTTTTAATTTCATCTTTTTTCCCTTTTTTAATCCATCCTCTATTGTTCTATTTCTCTCCAGATTCCAAGACCCGCCACCACTATTTTATTCTCTTATATCTTATCTTCTTTTCTTGTTACTTCCCTTCTTCTAGTTTTATTTCTCAGTATTTTAGATGAAAGCTGCTCCCAAAATCTATAAGCTACAATAGCCACAATTCACATATTAGGATATGTAAAGCCACGATTAACATATTAACAGGAGATTAGTTTTGATCTTTATATCTATATTTTTGTTAGGGAATGCTTATATTTGTATTTATTTTATATATCTGTATATATTATTTTTAAATATGCATGATATTCGAGAAAAAATATTACTTGAAAAATGTTAGAAGGTTTTTTTTCGATTACTATTGTTTGTAAATTCAGTTTGTATTTTTGCCCTCACTGGATTTAAATCCTAGATCCGTCACTGAATTACCCGGAAAAATGTGATTGATTTACCAGTTCAATTTTTGTTGTACACATAAAGTCATTGCTAGATTCAATGCTCTGTTTCTTGTAGGTGTGATGGATTACTATTGTTCGTAAATTCAGTTCAATTTTCGGTCACCATGTTTCTTGTAGGCAGCGGAAGACTTTTAGTTCATCTATTTGAAGATTCAATGCTCTGTGCTATTCATGCAAAACGTGTCACTCTGAGTAAGTTAAATTTTGTATTGAGTTTATTCTATTTTCATGTGTTGTTTTGTGTACAAGTTACAAATTCGAGTCAGTGTTCTTTTGGCTTGGTTAGAGATCAAACTAAACCAACTTGTTTATTTTGGCTTAGGCCCTTCATATCTATTATGTTTATTTTAGTCACCTCTCTTTCAATGCTCTCTCATTTTTCTCGTCATATTTTTCAGTTTAAGAGATCAATTTGAGCAAAAATCATCTTATTACGTTACTGGAAAAAAAAAAAAAAAAAAAAAAAGAAAGTCCTCTTCAAGTCGAAGAAAAGAAAATTGAAATTTCCTTTTTTTTTTTTTTTTTTTGTTTTTTGTTTTTTTGTGCCTTGAAAAGGGTACTAATGTTAGAAAATTGAAAACATCATTACCAAAGCATGATGGGACTGTTGTTATGAAGGATGTAAAGCTTAGCGTGTATCACTATACTTGCATATATATATAATAGTAGTCTTACGTTTTAATCTAAATTTAGAACCATCGAACTATATGGTTATGAGAATCGGTATGACATTATTTGATGCTTGGATTTGTTTGCTTTCTTGACTCATTGTTTCAAGGTCTGTGACTTTCCAACTCGGTACATGACAGAGTTGTTTCTTTCTTCCTTTGTTGGCTCAGTGAAAAAGGATTTTGAGTTGGCACGTCGACTTGGAGGGAAAGGGAGACCATGGTGAGGAGACCATAAAATTGTCAATGTCCACAGCTAACACCATTTCTTATTCATTATCTGTTTGTCCTTATTGTTTAATTGTAACTATCTTGCCCCGTAGTTGACTTTTTAGAACTGCAAAGTATATATAATATATATATAACGTAGACAGAGGGCTTTTTCTTCTTCTTTTATTTATTTATTATTATTATTATTTATTTATGGAAAAGGAATTGTTATTTCTACTTGTATATTCGGTTGCTCACAATGGTCACTCATGACTCCGAAGTTAATGACTGCATTCCCTGTGTTGAAAATTTCGGAGTCCTTGTCTATCCCCTTTACATGCACGGCGTTATTCCTAGAGATCGAGTTAGGGGTAGAGATTGTCTTCTTTTCTACCACTGTTCACCAGACATTGTATTGGGGTGGAGTTTATAATTGGTATTTTTTGTCCTGTCTTAGTATGTTGATCATTTCTTTTGACGTTCGGGACGAGATATTTCATTGCATACCGTTGTTAGAAATTGACCGGTGCTTACGCCGAGAGTGGAAGGAAATTGACGAATAGTCGCAGATGGTGGTTTGGAAGGACTTGATTGTTTTGTTTTTCTATGGTGAAGAGAGCCCAACAATCATTGATACGTGGGTGATGGATACCTATTCTGGGGGTGCCGAACTACTTGGACTAAAAATCTAAAGATCAGACCCTTGGAGGGCATCACGCGTCTACTAACGTTTTTGAATTAAGATTGGCGATCTTGAAAACCGAAGATAGTGAAATTATCTGCTGCAATATTCGAACCTACGTACCTAGTGATCATACTATCCCCTGGGAAGACTTGAGAAGCAAAAAGTTTATTCATTGCAAGGAGTTTGGTTATGGTGCTCAAAAGAGCCCAACTGTGGAGACTAATTGTCCTATGTTCTTGAGTTTGCATCCATTTTTCATGCTTGTATGTCTAATCTGTGGTTTCAATTGCTTTTGTATTTTTGTTATCATTTCGTTTTCGATAATCAAGTGTTTTTTGTTATTCATTGGAAGTTTGTCAAGTTTAACTTGTTTTTACGGATATTGGACTCCTTAATATGTGCACAACTTGTTTTCTCTTATCCCTTCTGTATGGGATATTTTTTTTGACAGAGATCCCGTAGTTGTCAACTCCAAAGAGTTTTGTTTACGATTCATCCTAGTAGTTGTTGTCTACTTTTTTGAGTCACTGGATACCAAACACTAAAAAGATTTAGCTTCTGTTTCGCATTCATTTTAAACACAGTTTCAAATGTTTTTCTACGTTGTTTTCTCTAATTTAAAAAAAAAAAAAATTCAATTTGAAAACGGGGTTTAAAGCAGGGGTATATATCAAACGGGCATTGGAAATTGGGCTTGGGTATCTAAATAGCAATTTGAAGTAGTGTTTATGCCAACAAGTAGAGGAAGTTTCTGTCCTTACAAACCATATTCATTCAGTTTGTAATGGGGTAGAAAAATAAAAAAAAGTTAGGGACCAAGAGTGATAAGTTTTTAAACTTAAGTCATAACAGCATCTCATTCTAATTTTGGGAAAATTACACAAATATCCCTTGTTTTTATTTAAATGTTTTGATTGAAAAAAAAAAAGGTAAATTATTCATTTAGTTTTTAAACTTTTAATTTTGTTAGTCTCTGAATTTTTTTTCATAATTGAAATGCCTCTAAATTTTTAAAATATTACTATAATAGTTCATTCCATTAACCCATCCCCCTTCCCCCTCCAAAAGAAAATGCCCTCGGCTAGTACAACAGCAACAAACAAAATAGAAAGGCAAAATGCGGAGAGAGAGAGAGAGAGAGTTGGATTCTATGTTTTAGGACCCATGTCAATGATTTCAATCACTACTAGGGAAAAAGAGAATTACCCCAAGACAAAGCACCTGTTTGTTAGACCGCAAACGGCCATGGGATTATTTACTATATTCCTCCTCAATGGTTTGAAACTTATGAAGGACCTGTGAGTGCTTTTGTCTATCCTAAAGTGTAGAATTTTTTAGAGAAAAAATTCTTACAAATTGTATTAAGTTTGTCATCATTTTATTTAAATTAATTGTAATTCTTACAACTTATATTAAGTTTGTCATCATTTTCAAACCAAAATATTATTAAAATTAATTGTTTGAATTGACATGCACTTATTCGCACATTTTCTGTCCCCTTTTTTTTTTTTAATCATACAAAAGAAGATAAAACAACCAACACTTTTATTTCAATCCTATAAATTATTTATTCTTTACATGGATGTATTATTATCACTCATTTCTTTTTTCTTACATATACCTACCAAACAAAGTGTACGAGCTGACCAGAAAAAAGCAAAGTGGTTTGATGAATGAACTGTTACTCGCAATCCTAATTTGGTCATAAAAATCGAACAGAGAGAGGTTCGGGTTAAAATCGTTACTCTGTACTTCTCTACCTTTTAACATGAAATAAAATTTTCTTGAAGAAAAGTTTATTGATTTTTTGCACAGGGTAAGAATATTGAGGCATAATATATCATGTGATCAACTTGCAGATTTGCTCACTAAACCGATGGCACGTGCTCGCTTCATGGATTAATTGTATTCTAAGTTTGGTGTCTCTCAAACAACCATCGTCTTGCGAGAGCATAATAACAATACATGACACTTTCTATTATCAATTTAATATGACGTAATCAAGCAACTAATTAAATTTCCTGATTTTAGGTGATTTGATTAGTTTTACAAAACTAATTAATAACTAATCGCGTTCTCTCAATTTATGTCTATATCGATCAAGACTAATGAAAGGTTCAAGCCAGAATTTTCCAGTTCTCTCCAAAAGCATATAATCCTTTATGTTTCTCTAATCACTGTAATATTGTTAACCTTATCACAGATATATAGTCACAAAGTCATAACTCATAAACGAACTGATTTGGGCTACCTTATTAAGAGTTTGTAGGATTGTTCTACCTAATTCAAGAATAATATAGACAGATGAAAAAGTGACCGTTGGATTAAACCTAAAGGTTCAATTCTAAAAGCTGAACAAATGAATTATAAAGAAAAAAATGGGGAAGTGGGTAAGTACAACTAATCAAATATAATACCACCTGGTTATCTTAGTCCAACTCTGTACCTTGCAAGAAATTTCCAAATAATCATAGGTGGTGCCATTATGCTTTAGTAACCCAATGGTTGTCTTTCAACTTTAAACTGAAAAAATATTAAAGATAATATCATGGCAGAAAAGTAGAAAAAGAAGAGTAATATAAAGATTTTGTCAGTTGACAATAGCGGAGTCAGAAATATATTCTAGTGAGGACATATATCCATTTTTTTTTTTCAAAATAAAATAAATTTTAGTAGAGATTATGTGAGAATTTTTAATTTTAATGACTTGTTGTGAGAATTTTTAATTTTAATCACACAAAGCAATGAAATAATCTAAATATAATTAATTTTAGTATGGATTACGTGAGAATTTTTTATTTTTAATGAGTGAAATAAGAATTATATGAGAATTTTTTTATTTTTAATGACGGTAAATTATAAATATTATAAAATTTTTAGAGTATATTTTGTCACGACCCCGACCTACACTATGTAGGGCCGTGACTTCCGTACTTACTTAACTTACTTCTTGATTCAAAAAGCTTTAAACTTACTGAAATTTCCAGAGTAATTTAATTTTTTTTTCTTTTATTACTTTACTTTAAAACTTGACTTATCCTCATACATATTCACATGTACTCACTTGAGTACCGAGCTTTCATAAGCACATTGAAAGCTATCATATTCAAACCGTGGACCAAACTCAATCTAATGTGGGTCGGTATGACACGAGGTAACTTGTTGCCATCATACTTGAAAACTTTTCTTTTTCTTGAAAACAATTTCTTAAAAATAGTTTTCTTCTTGAAAACAATTGCTTGCCCATACTATCACTTTATTATAATATAACATGACATAACATATTTTACAAACATATTTTACAAAACATATTTTTCAAAACCCGTGGCAGTGTCCATCCCACATTTCACAGTCCGCAACGCCATCTCTCAACAGTCTTGCATCAAGTATTATCGGTAGGTTGCTAACCTACAGCATGAACGTAAGTAATGAGCTTATGCCCAGTAAGTACAATATTCAATCCGCAAAACATTTTAATAAACGAATGCATGAACCGATTATGCTTTCTTATGAATCAATTATGCTTTCTTATATTAACTTGGTTCTGTTCCTTTACATATCATGCGTGCACGTACCGTGGTACATCGCTATAGAATGGCTGGAGGCGGCCAGTCCAATCCAACTCAAACCATGAAACAAACCGTTTAACATGGAGTGATTGGGACAACCAATCCAATTCAACTCAAACCATAGACTAAACCGTTTAAACCCGCCCTCGTGGCAAGTCGGTACGACACAATAACCTTAGCTTGTCTTATCTTATCTGATGACTTAAAAACATGTTCTTACCATGTGGTTTAGCATTAGTGAACATGCCTCATGATGTCACTATTTCAAAACGCATAACATAACATACTAACAAACCATAACATAAACACCATGACATAACCACCATAACATAAAACATCATAACGTAAACATCATAACATAAAACATCATAACGTAAGCATCATAACATAAACATCATAACGTAAACACCATAACATATAACATATTTAAATCTTGTACATCAATATATGATTTCTTGAAAAACATGTCATGTAAAAACGTTTTGCCCATGCTGTAGGCGGAGTTGTACTTACCTATCATCCTACGCTCTTGGTCTATCGTCCAAACATGGCACGACAACAGTTCATACTCATGTTTCCAAACAGGGTGTAAGGTAAGAGTCATTCACATTCTATCTTACCATAAATCATAATTGTTAAATGTTGATATTCTAACCAATATCCATGAGTAGCCCTAGTTATATGTCCCCTGTATCTTCTTATGATCACTCAATCGGTTACTTGCGGTAACCCTAGGGCACATGGCCCAACATATTTAAACAATACCTTGTTAGTTTACTTAGGGTAACCTTGGGTACTAAGCCCAATCATACTTGAATAGTATTATGTTACTACTCTTACTAAGGCCCAACTAATCACAACGTATTACCCCATTAGGTTACTATTGGTAACCATAGGGTACGGCCCAATTATTTATTTATTTGCTCTTTCTTGACAAACCTTTGTCAAGTTTTCTTTACAAATCTTTATAAAAACCGTATTTTCATCAAACTGTAACTTTTAAGCAAAGACAGTTAAAAACTGTCAAGCTCTGAAAATAATCTTTGAAAACAGTTTCTAAATTTCGATTATCAGTGTATGTGCAGGAATTTCCTGCTTTTACACTGTTTTCTAAAAATCCTGTGCAGGAATTTCCTGTACCCTGCACAGTTTTGGGAATCTGGTTTTACTTTAAAATTTATTTGGAATTAGAAAAATATTCCTTCATGAAAGTTGTAGACCTCGAATAATACTACAACTTTCGTGTTTTGCTCAAAAACCAAATCTGCCTTTAACCTGTCCATTTTTCTTGTTGAATCTGCTTGGCCGTGTACACTGGGTCTGGCTGACCAGGCTCGGGTTTCTGTAAAAACGAGGTCATTGGAGTCTTATTTTTGAAAACCATCGGTGTGACCCCTTAGGGTTTTCCATTTTCTACAACTTTTCAGTTTTAACTTTCTTCAAATTCGGCCTCTAAGGGCCTCAAAATCCACTTTCCAGAAAGCTGTCTAGTTTTACCCGAAAACTGGTACTTTCGATTTAGGTCAACTTTTACGTAAAATTACGCGCATACTACCTCAAACGGTCGCAACCGTGAGCCTACATCAAGCATGCAGCATATTTCGTAATGTTCCCATGATCATACATTCATTCTTAAACCTATGGGGACATATAACAAACATATAGTAGGCATACTCAAAACCCACATAATCTTTAACACATATGATCATAACCATGCACCAAAACATAATTAGAGACCACCAAACCTTAATCAAGCACATACTAGTAAAACTAACTAGAGCATGAACATAATTGGTGAGCTTATGCTCTTACATCCAAGCCTAAAACTTTGCTCAAAACTCAATAAAAAGCTTAGGGATTTGAGATAATTACCCCTAGATCTTGGAGGTGAATTCTCAAGCTCGGATCCGAAATTTTATCTGAGACTCCATCAAAAATAACAATAAAGAAACTTTTTACATTCGTTTAGTCCCTGATTAAACTAGATAATTGACTGGTAGTTAATCGACCAAGGCCGAGAAATTTTTTAATCATTCAATCTCCCAACAGAAATAACATTCTTTCCAGAAATTTGAACAAAAATCCCTAATTCCTAATAGAAACTATTTATTCATGGAAGAAAAAAAAAAAAGAATTGATTAACCTCTTCTTTGTTTCAATGAACGATGGTTTGGTGATTTGGCGGAGGTGAGGATCGTTTTTAGGGTGAGCAGCGACAGAGACGATGGGCGGAGATAGCAACAACAATGTCTAGCAGCAAAGGCGAGGCCGAGTCACAACGGCGAGTGTGAGCTGGGACAGTGAAGGGCGACGGCGAGCAGCGACTATCAATTTTTTGAGGGTGGACTTTTTTGTCGTAGTTTTTTGGCAGAATAGAGGGTAGAATTTAGGGGGAAGTTTAGTTAAAGTGCAATTATGTCATTTGGATTATATTAAAAGGAATAAAAGGCTATTTACCTTATTATGAAAAGTTTGGGCCATCCGTTAAAAGTGGTGACTACTAATGGGTCATTTGCCTCCTTATCACTATTTTTCTCCGTAAAAATACTGTTAAATTGGACTTTTGTACCAGTCTACCCTGCTAATACGTCAGGCTTTTCTTTAGAATGCCCTTCTTCGTCAAAATCTGATCGTGGCCGTCGACTCTCCATCCAAAGGCCAATATTTCACTGCCGTTTTCATCTGATAAAATTCAACGCCGTTTGCAAGAGCATTCCATTAGTACACAGTATTCTACTTTAGACTATTTCGAATAGATAGTTTTTTCTTTGTTCTATCTATACTTTAAAATGTCATAACTTTTTAAAGAAATTGTCATACTAATGTAAAATGGGTATCGGTTATAGTAATAAAGAGGACATTGTAGTTATTTTTATAAATTTTATGTATAATAGAATTTTCACATGATTTTTGGTAAATATAAAAGGATCTTAAGTGATCCTATCATTTACAGGTTTTCAACCCCACAGGAAGGAACTTATTTCCATAAGTATGATAAAGAGATGGGTATTTTATATTAATTTCTCTCAATCTGTCATTCAGGATCTATCCTGTCATCACCAAACTAATGCTTTAACAGTCGAAATTGTAACGAGGCTTAAGTGGAAACAATGGAAGTCGAACCTGGATGAATGAAATGAAAAAACTAATAAAGTCATCTATCCATGCCAACCCATCCACTTTACACATGATTTTATCATATGAATCAATTTTAAAAAACTCAGAAATTAATTTACTAAAATTAAAATCTAAATAAACAAAATATCCTATTGTTTTTCACTTTAGGACGGCCACTTCCACTTGTCAACGAGAGGGCTCGTTGTGGGAAAAGACCGTTTACAGGTGCACGACAGGTGCTCGACAAAATATCCCATAGAAAACTAGGAAGCTACGGAATAACGATGGCAATAACAACTGCGAACGCGATGGCCATGGGAATCAGACATACCTCCGGCGTGTTTCTAACAAGGTTCAAAGCTAGGAGGGTTTTCACTCCTTTGGCTCTTTCTTCTTCTTCTTCTTCGAAGCCGCCAAGAAAACTCGTCCTTTACTCAAAGCCCGAATGCTGTTTGTGCGATGGCCTCAAAGAAAAGCTTCAAGCTGCCTTCTTATTGTCCGGTCCCGATTCTCTTCACGACGTTCATTTAGAGGTATAAACCACCAGTTTTTTTTAATCTTTTTCTGCTTTCTTTTGAGTTTTAGACTATTTTCTCTTCTGTTTTTAACTTCAAATTGTGTCGGCTTTTTCTTTTTCAGATAAGGGATATTACTACTAATCCTAGCTGGGAAAAGGCTTACCAATATGAGATACCCGTTTTGGCCAAAGTCCTCTCTAATGGAACAGAGGTTAGTTTTTTTTTTTTTTTTTTAATATATATATATATATATATTATTGTATAACCATTTGGTTTTATGTTGTTTTTGGGCTTTAACTTTCTTGGTGTTTGTCGATTTTGAGAATTCTATGTCTTGAGAATTTAGATGTTAACAAATATAAACTTAGTTTCAATAGTTGGTTGTACCTGTTTAGCTGTTCATCCGTGTTTAGTTGTTGTTGAAGAAATACCCTTTGGTTGATACTTGCAAAAATAGGAAATTTGTTTTCCACCAAAAATTGACATGAGTTTCTTATGCATTTACATTTTTGTTAGCTCATTTTTGTTTCTTGGCTGTACCCCATATGTATGTAGGTTCACAATTGACGACTCTAACCCGAGAAGTAAACAAATATTTTAGGAAATGTTACCCATTCCTAGGCCATTCTAACCAGAGAATTGTTGTTATTAGATGATTGGAAATGAGAATCATACATCCAACGATTATGTAGTTGTTATTACTTAGAATTTACGGGACAAATTGAATTTTCCAAGTCTCGTCAACAATTATCAAGTTTTCCATTGAGTATATTCATATGAAGCGGATGTTTTGTCTTCTTCGTTGTAATTGTGTGGAAAGTAACTTTAAGTACTTAAATCATATCATCTTTTGATTTGAATTTTAAATTCTCCGCCAGCCTTAAATAATATAATTTAAGATTCTTCAGACAGTTTAACTTTGTTTGACGTGGTAGAATTTTATGCTGGTGCTTGTGCATATAATTCATACTGAGGTACCAGTTCTTAGTTCGAAATCCAGAGAGCTTTCTGTTCTATAATAACTGATTCAAAGTTCATCATAAACATCTTCTTTACAGCATAGGTTTTATTTTTCTTGGAGCGCAGCTCTTGGAGTTTTAGGATAGAAAAATACTGGTTTCTATCGATGTATTCCGGTAATGAGGCTCATCTTCCAAAGTTTTGATTGCCTTCATGAGATATACATATTAATTTGGATTCTTATACATAGAGATAGTTCAGACTAAGTGCGTTGAGAAGAAACCTCTTTTACGTAACAACAGTTACTTGTTGTATGACCTTTATGATGTCCTCTGCTATAATGCCAAAAAGAAGGCTATAGAACAAGATAAAGATGGAGTCTGGAAGTGAGTTTTGTGCAAGAGCACTTTGTTGGACCTCGCTACAAGGAGTATTAATTGTTAAGATGTTAGATACCAAATGTTCCATGTGGAACACTAGAAGTGGGGGTAAGGAAAACTAGAAGAAGTGTATTGCTTGATGAATTTTAGATTCTAGTATGTAAGGCTGGTGGAGAGTTTGACATTTAAACCAAATGATGATATGATTTCAGTATTTCAAAGTTACGACAAAGAAGACAAAATGTCCATTTCAGATGAATGTAGCCAATGGAAAACTTGATCATTGTTAACGTGAATTGGAAACATTTTGGATGGAAGCATTTAGCATTGCAGAAAAACATCCAAATGGCCAAAATGTTGCCCTCCCTAACATTAAGAATTTTGCCTAAAAGGTTGCAAATGGAAACAACATTTTGCAACGTTCCTTACCATTTCAAATGTTGCTTCCCAAATGCCCATTTCAAATATTGGGAAAAAATGGAAGCATTTGAAATGTTAGGAAATTGTTGAAACAAACAGTTTAAGTTTTTACTTATCCCCACTTCTGTTTTCTTTCTTGATTTGTTATGACCATGTCTTGGTTGAATATTACTTTGCTTTTACAAGGATGACTGCTTTTCCTCACCGTGTAAATTTAATTAGTCTTTTGGTTCATGTTTCAGCAGCATAGGCTTGAAAAAGTTTGAAATATGGATGTGCTTTTTTTATTTTTTATTTTTTTAATTTTTTTATTGAACCTTATTTTAATATTTATTCTAAATAGTAGTCTTTATTTCAGAAAACCCTACCTAGATTATCTCCTCGCCTCGGAGTGGAGCTCGTACACAAGAAAATAGCCGAAGGCTTGAAAGAAATAGATTAGAAGACAATATTGATTTTCTGGAATTTGTTTCTTGATCAACAAAGGTAATGATCTTAATGCATAGTCTAAGATTCTATGGCTTAATTTGTTTCATAATGCATGGTAATGAGCAACAACTTGGCTCCTGTTTTCCTTGTGTTTGTTATGTCCTTCCATATATGTTTCTACCACGCCCAACAAATCTAGATCGTCTTTCATCAATGTAATGCTTTGAGGGTATTTTTATTTTTATTTTTAATTTTATTTGATAGTCAAGTCTTGTATGGTGAATTGCCTTGCCAATAAGCATGCCAATTTTGTAGCACTTTGAATCAAAATATATTTACTGACCATATGCTGGGTGGTAAAGAGGAATTTAAAAAGAAATATCGGGTTATTTGGTGGTTATGTTCTCATTGAAGTGTCGGTTGACTAATTTTTCAACGAGCATAAGCTGATAGGACTGGTGCTGATATTGGCATGTTAAAGGTTACGCATTTGCATATCGACATGGTTTCTCTTGTAGTTTTGAATGATATGGTCATTTTTTTCCTTTTTTTTTTCTTTTTTTTTTTTTTTTTTGTGTGTGTTGGGGGGGGGGGGGGGGGGGGGGGGGGGGGTGTTAATTCATTAGTTCAATGTAATGGGCATAAACCAAACATTTTCTATGTGTTATATCGCAATGGCACATTTTACTTTGTGTATTTAGTAATGTCAGTATCATCTCCATATTTTTTAATTTCATGTTAAAAACTACTCTTCTAACAAAATGACCAGCCGATAAATATATGTTAGAAGGGATAAGGTGGTTCAATTCCCCCACTTGCAAGTTTTGGAAAAAAAAAAAAAAAAAAAAAATCTTTTTTAAAATAAAAATTGAAAAATAATATAAATCAGTTGAAAAAGAGAAAATAAGATAATGAGATATGACACGACATGTCAATAAATATGGAATACAGTAAATTTTGTAAAATATTTCAAAAATAACATAATTACATAATAATTATTATAATTTCCAAATTTGGTGTCGTATAATTATATAATAATTATTAAAATTTGTGTTTTACAATAATTATAATGATTGCAAACATAATCTAACTATGATTTCACATTTGACTCCACCATAAAGTGAAGAGTTCAAATCCTCATCTCAAGTTCAAAAAAAAAAAAAAAAAAGAAATGAAAAAATTATTGTAACAATGTAATTTGTTTTTAAAATTTCAATTTTATGATTTTACTCCTATATATAAACATGTTATGGATTAAAAAAAAAAAGTAAATAGTATTTTTTATGAAAATAATTGATATAAATAGTAAGATTTTAAATAATAAATAGAAAATTATAAGACAAATGATATATTTATAAGATGTAAAAAAATAATTTATATGGTAAATCTAACGTAGATAAAATATTTATATGGTAAATAAAGTCTGTTATTTACTTGAAATATTTAAAAAACGTGAGGACTAACTACATGTTTGGGCTGGGCTAATTTTGTTAAGGGGCTTCAGTCGTTTCTAGGCCTTTTAAAACAGTTTAGGGTTTCTTTCTAGTGACGGCAAAATTCCACCAACACTCTCCCTATAAATTGCAATATGGTGTGTTTCATCTGCCGATGCAGTCTTTTTAGCTCCTGTTCTTCAATTTTCCAGAAAAAATTCATCTTTTTCATTTTCTTTCATTTTTTTTTTCGTATTCTTCATAATATATATGGTTTGCCTAATATTGCAATTCTTTGATCCTGAAAAAAACCATTTTTTTCGATAGATCAAGGAATCTATCGTTAGGCGAGAGTAACGCCAGATGCACACGGATAAATCTGTGTGTATTTCCACCTTTAGCTCCGATAATCCTTGGGGCTTTTTTTGCCTTTATAGGATTTTTTGGTGACAAGGTTGATATATATATATATATGTTTATGTATATGTTCTTTTTCTTTGTTTTATACATAAGATTTATATGAAATTTGGGTTTGTGATGATTTGGGATGATGAAAAAAATCAGACGGATTCCCACTGATAAATTCGTTTATGTGATTTCACAACCAGCTACTTCTGACCCCACATCATGCCCATATTATTATTTTTTTTTTTAATTGTTTGAATTTTTAGTGGTTTCTTTTTTCTGGGTTTTTTATTGGTTAAGAATTAGAAAAGGCCGGTGATGTGATTAAAATATTTGCTACTCTTGATGGGATTTTCATCCCATTTGATGATTCTTGTCCACCAAGATCTCTGAGGCTATGCATATGTTTTCAGTAATTTTATTCTCTCATAAATTTCTACTAGTAGTTAATAATTGCCTATGTTCTTTTTTTTTTAACAATGTTTTTCTAAAATATTTTGATGAACACAAAAGAACATAAACGAAAGCTTTTTTTTTTTTTTTTGGCTTGAAGGAGTGTGTTATTATTATTATTTTTTTGGGTAATCTAAAGGAATACCCTGTAGTGACCTGGCCTGCAAATTGCAAAAATGCATAATGTTTGGACGTGCATTATAGTGGAAATTTACAAGTTTCACGTCTCATGGAATCTTTGAATAACATCTTGTTCATAAATCTAAATTGTTAATATACGGTGGCAGGTTTTCTGTAACATTTAAAACTTGGTTGTACTTGGAATCTCTAATTGCACGAGATTGGTTTAACAATTTTCATGACCATAAGAGGTAAAACAACTCAAAACACTTTTTTTAATTAATTTTTTTGTTAAATAATTTTTTAAAAATTTTTATTAACTAAAATGATTTTGAAATGTACGAGAACGACCGGAAACTAATATGTAGGAAAGATATTTTGGTAATTTCAATTTAAAAGGATGCCATTTTCACAAATATCCAAGGGAAGACGAGATTACGATCCGTTGTTGTGGAAACTACATGTTTGTTGAGGTGGAAACTGAGAAGAGAAAAAGAATCTATCACTTATATTCTTTGTCGAAAATTGATAGTTGGATCGTGGACACTGGACACGACAAGTGTTTATTCTTCTTGCCGAGCCCCACTCTCCTACTTGTTTATGATTGCTTACAAACTGGAGTGAGTTGGGATGTGAAAATGATAATTGACAAGCCGATTCATTTGACTATTTGAGTCACCTTAATCTCGATGTCCTTGCTCTGGAATGTTGTTATAAGAAATTGTGATAACTAAACCTTAACTAATGACACACTTGAGTCCTTGACTGCCACGATTTGTGATCAAGAGATCAGTCTTTGAATTGGAGTTGTGTGACGAAACGGACTCTTTAGATCAATGAACATCACATTACTAGAAAACTTGCATTGCATTAAAACTTTAAAAAATTAATTAATTAATTCAAACAATAAAGTGGAATGAACTTCATGCTGAATCCAGGGTCATTTAACATTCATAAGAAATTCAAGATAAGCTCCTTAGTTTATAATACAAATATTCTGTCACAGCCCATTCAAGCTTGCGATAGTTTTTCCACTTTGAAGTAGCCTGTTTAAGGAAAAAAAAAAAAAAAAAAAAAAAAAAAAAAAACCAACATAAGAATTAACACCTTTGGGAGGTCAAAATTTGCTTTATATCGTCCCGTTAACTCGACTTTAAACGTAAACTAGATTCTTCCATTTCATGTTGTCTTGTTTGAGAGTGGAGAGGAAGGCAACACTTAGGGTGAGGGAAAGAACATAAAATAAAAGATTTAATGGAGTATGGAAAGGAAGACACAAAATCACATACAAATGGAGAGACAAGGTGATGGAAAAAATCATATTTATTTCTTCTAATATTAGTTTTATATAATTAGAGATTTATGCTATTAGGGTACTATCCCAACATCTACTTTTCTTATGTTTTTGTGGTTTAGTTTCCATTTTGTTAAATATAGTAGCTCGTTTATGAATGAATATTGAGATTAATAGTTTTTCTCCTTTTGAATTCTTGTTCTCTCTGTAAAATCCGCTCTTTTCTCTCCTTGTTTCTATTTCTCCTCTCTCTCTCTCTCTCTCTCTCTCTCTCTCTACTTCTATTTCTCTTCCTGGTTCTACTATTCTCTCTTTTATTATGGTCCTACGTCACAAAAAGAGAGACGGACAATAAGGCAAAAATGGGCCAAGAAGTCGTTTCTCTCCTTGATCTTGTGAAGCATTGAAGGAACAATACCTTCACCCTTTTTTTGGAATTTACATTTACTTCTTGCTCATGAAGGCAATTTTGTTTCAATTTCTTGAAGGGGGGGGGGGGGGGGGGGGGCGCAAAAAAAAAAAAAAAGGTTTACAATGTAGATTGAAAAGGTCTTTTATCCAACAAAACGTCCTAAAGAACTTGTTTGGGAGGATTAGGAGGGAAAAGTGGGAGGAGGGAGAAGGGTGAGGATATTAGTGGAAGGATTTTCAAACCGTAATCGTGCTAGGAGAGAAAAGAGGGGAGAACAGATCTTGTTAGGGATTTCAAATCCTTCAAAGAATCCCAATGGGGAGAGATTATAAGAGGGAATCCATACGAGTCACAATTCCGCACCTGCGTATATATCTTTCTTTACTTCCTATTTTCTCTCTTACCAAGCACCAACTAAAGAACTTAAGGACTGATGGGACCTGTTTCAATCCTAACAAGTTTAATAAACAAACAGAATTACAGAAACAAAAAAGAAACTCCAAAATTTAGCCAATTACGGAATTTGTTTCGGTCCTTTTGAGTTTAATAGAAGCGAACAGCTAGAAATAAATTTTACTGAAATAAAGAAATCCTTATCTCACCTTGCTTAGCATCATCCAGATACCAACTTCACAACAATACACAAGGTGTTGAGAAGTATTAGAGGAAATCTGAAATACTGAGTTGCATAGATGAGACCTATAATCTGTCCCTTCAATGACTTTGCCTTGCCCGCCGAGACCTCTGAGAAGCTCCATCCTCTAGGTGCGAGGAAGCGGTCTTCATTCAGTATTGCAAACGCATTCGCAAGAAGCAGGAAGCCCTCAAGTAGTGTCCACAAACCCATTTACCTGTAAAGTCGAAAATTTATTCAATAGAACTTTCAAATGAAGCATAATTTGTAGACATACCCTATAACCCTTTTTTGGTCAGATATTCAAGATTCCTAAATAACAAGCTAATATTCTGTCCTACTCAATTGCAATGGAAGAAGAAGATTAAGAATACAACGACGAGAGGACTAAGGGAACGGTTGAGATTTTTCAAGATAAAAAATACCTCGTAAGCTTCATTAACTGAAGGTTCACAAACTCAAAAATAACTTATGCAATTAAATATCGTAATCAATTGATGCCATGAAGCACAAGATGAACTCCTTTAGACACGAGACAATAAAACCATTCACGGGCCAATTCTATCAGGTTGTGAGATAAGAAATTACAAAAACACAGAAAAATCTAACTACCTCGGACACCTATAAGCATGACAGGCAATAAGCTTGCAGATTTTCAAACATCACGAGACAATAATACCATTCACGGCCAAATCTATCAGGTTGTGAGATAAGAAAATGCTCTAACACAGAAAAAGATCATAGTAAGCATGTATTTGTTTTCTGTACTATTACTAGTGTCCTACTTCCATCAAATCAAAGTAGATCCAAAATGAAGTATTTGCAACCATAACAATCTTAGACGGTGAAATTAACAGAATAACCTCTTTTTTATTGTTTACTTTTATTTTAACACTAAGCTTCTAGCAAGGCACGTCCACAAATAAAAATTTCGAGAAGTCGTTTTGTAGACAAGTCTATTATACACTACAGTCATTTTGCCAATGGACTAAGCAAGAAATGCAGTCAAAAAACTCCTTGTAGAGAATAGGCACAACCTCAAGAAAAATAAGTAAATAATAAATAAATAATAAATAAACAAAAATTATGGTCTTAAAAGCTCATCAGCCCTCTTTTAGTTACCTCGTTTCAAATAACTTTGTTGGGTCTATACAGGTTCATCCAATTTGCAAAGCAATTCACACACACACACACACACACACACACACATATATATATATATATATGTTTTAGTTTTTTTTTTTTTTTTGGAGGGAATTTGTAGTTCGTTTAGTTATATTATATTTGAACCTTTTTTTTTTTTTTTTCCTAGTTACCCTTCTGTGAATATGTTTCAATTTAACATTTATGTTGCAGCGAACAGTTACACAGTGCCCACTTGAAATCAGCTTAGAAATCTCACGATTATCCACTTCAAATCAGTAATTCGAATGGAATGAAAAGAAATTAAAGAGTTGACATGCAAATCTGAATCGTCTTAGCTTTTCAGATAAATAAAATAAGAAAGGAAGATCTTTTTCTCCTCTTTGCAATCCAACAGCAGAAAACAAAACAGAAAGATGTTTACTCAAGTAAATAAATAAATAAGTGTGAAAGAGAGGAAAAATACCTGTGAAAATGGTTAGAAACGAAATCCGACACACCAAGATTCAACAGACGAGATTCTCAGCGACAATTCAAATACTCGACTCGCGGCGGAGATGATTTACTAAAAATCTGACTTTCGTGGGTTCTTATTTTATTTTTAATTATAATGGTTAATTGCCTTAAAAAAGTCAAGTCCTATCGACGGTTTTTTCTTTTTCGCGCTTTTTTTTTTTTTTTCCTCCGCTGATAGGAAACGATAAAAAGGTTTTTTTTTTTTTTTTTTTTCTTTTTTAACGGATAAATCGTCTATTTACTCTCTAAATTTTTAAATTTGTATAATTTTAATATCTTATCTTTTTTTCATAACTAAAATACTAATAAACTATTTTAATATTTCTACAAAAGTATTTTCTGTTAATTTTTTTTAGGTAAAATCTATTAGTAATTTGTTTAAAAAATGATGTTAACTAACAGATTCCGTCTACAAATTAATAAAAATGACTACTTACTAACATTTTTAATAGTTCATGATCTTTTTTTTTCTTTTTTTATAACTAAAATGTCCTTAAATTATTAAAATATTACTAAAATAGTCATTTTTGTCAATTATTGGATGAAATTCGTTATTAATTTGATAAAAAATTATTGCTAACTAACAGATTCCGTTTAAAAATTAATGGAAAGAATTATGTAGCAACGTTTTTAATAGTTTGTGATCATTCAGCTTAAAAAAAAAAAAAAAAAAAAATTCAAAGTTACACAAACTTAAAAGTTTAAATACTAATCTAGTAATTAATCATTTTTTATTTTTTATTTTTTTTTTAAGGTAAAGGCTCTAATTAATTTTAAAAAGGGTAGTCCTTTGAAACAAAAAATATTTAAGTTTTATATTTTGTTTTCTTTAATGACTTTACCTTCGAGGTGATTCATGAAAACACATATGATGTATATGACAAGTGCACACTATTGTTTTGTTTAAGAAGGAATGATTTTGAGATTTTTTGTCATGAAAAAAAGGCATTAATTATGGTTATAGTTGGTAATATTATATTTGATTATATTTAAAAATGTAGAGTTCAAATCTCTTAACTCAAAGTTAAAAAAAAAAAAAAAAGCATTTATCACCCGATATAACGTGGAATATAACCGTTCATGCTATTTTAGGTATTTTAGAAGTATCTCAAGGATATTAATGTATTTAACTGTAACGACCCGAATTTTCGGACCGTTAACTAACTTACTTATTCTTATCTAATTTAGTCATAATACTTATTTATGTTCGGTTCAAAAAATATATAATTTTTTTTATTGTATTCGTACTACAAAAGTTAGACTCACTAAAAATTTTTAACTGAGGAATTTGAAAACCTCTAGCAACTAATTAACCAATTTAAAATCGTAACTAGATGATATTTTAAAAAGTTATAACTTCATAAAAATTATACGGAAAGAGTCTAAAGTCTTTTTCTCATAAAGTACTCATACTAATATAGTAGTACCAAAACATTGGAACATAACTATAAGTATAGTCATTACAAAATAAATTACGAAGTCTAAATGCGGAAATTAATTTCGTGGTGGTATCCCACTCCCGTCCTTCATCGCCTCCACACAGTTTCGTTAGTCCATAAGACATCTAAGTAATGGGCTGCTTACCCGCGTTACCTACAGCATGAACACACAATGATGAGCTTTCGCTCAGCAAGTACAAAACAATATCTCACAAATCGTTTTCATAAAATTCATATCATCACATGTAACATTATGAATGCTTATAAATGCATGTGAACTATATGTGTTCAATTATGCTTTATTATTTACATGTCTTGTCTACTTAAGGGCCCCTATGTCGTACCCATATGCGCGCAACCAATGGGGAGTTAGGGGAGCGACCCTCCAACAACCTCCAAGGTCATATACTATAACTTTCGTTCTTATCATATCCTCTCACTAGTTGGAGGTTGGTACGACACTTAGTCCTATATTTCGTTAGCCTCATTCTTATTATTTGTGACAATATATGGATTTATATGTCACTATGCATCTATCATTATTGCATACGTACTTATGAGGCATGTCAATCATATCAGTGCATGAAAATTTATGCATGTTAAATGCTTAATTAATACAGTACATATAACTCATATATTCATCACTTCATCAAGGTAAATCATAGAAAACATAGAACACCAACAACAAAAACATTTTATTTCATGCTGTAGGTGAGGTTTGTACTTACTTGTCTTATATGCTTAAACTTCCGGAGTTGTATCTCCTACTATGCGAATTTGAGAAATTGTCCTGATTAACAATATCTCATTATTAGATCGAGTTATAGTAATATTACTTTATTTATTTATTTATTTATTTTTTATTTTTTTATAAACTATAGTGAACTTAATTTACTTACATTATAATTAACCTTAACAATTAATCCTTATTAATTATTAAGTGTTAAATAAATTTCGATTAATTATTATTCAATTAATTTAATTTAATTAATTATTTTAATTAATTAATTAATTAACTAATATTAATTATTACTTTATTTAATTGAGAAATTATAATTAAATTTTAATTGACTTATTAGTAATTATCTTGTTAATAATTTAATTATGTTACTTAAATATTCATTCTCATATAATAATTATTAATTATTAATTCTAATATTAATAATTAAAAATTTGATTTATTCAATAATTGATGTTAGGTTAATCTCTAGTTAATTATCCATAATTATTTTATGATTAAATCAATTATTAATTATTAATGATTAATTAATCTCTAATTAATCATATATTATAATTATATAGTTATTCAACCTAATAATCTTGATTATTATATACTAACCCTTATAATTAATTAATTAATTATTAATCAGTTAATTAATTAATTACTTTATTAATTACATTAAGTTATGTATTAATTAATTAATTAATTAATTAATTAATTAATTAATCCATCAAGGTGATAATGGGTCACCTAAGGGTATACCTCTATTTGATTATTGGGCTAGTCCAATCCCCTTAGTTATGTTCATTTAGTTGGGCTAAAGTAATCTCTTGGTATATGTATAGTAACCCTCTAGTATACTTTATCTTGGCCCATTTAAAACTTATGATTTAATTTTATAAAGTTAGGGTTTTCACGTTATTTGATCATACGATTAAAATCAATTCATTTCATAACTAAATACGTTCATATGTCAAACTTACTCTTATGTTACATTTTAATGTTTAATCATTTTATCGGTGTAGGATTTTAACTTGTAAGATTTATTTAGATTTGAGTATAATTCCGTTTTCGACACTTGATAACTTATTGGAAAGCTTGAAATATCTATTTTCTGTCTTTATAACTTGTTTTTCAAGATTTCAAGTATTTCAAATATTAATGTGGACGTCTTTCTAAGTGTCTTATTGTAAAATCTTAGATTACCAGATTACACTACAATCTTGAGGGATTTATTAAAATTTATGTACATATCCGTTTTAAACGCATGATATCTCATTTTGAAGCTTAAGATGTCTACTTTATAGTGGTAAAGTTATTTCCTTTAGTACTTGAGTGATTCATGCCATCAACTTAGGTGTTGTTACTGTTGGTTTCACATTTGAACCACAAATCCAGATTCATAGGTAAGATTAGAAAAATCATAACAATTTACTTACAAGTCCAAATAAGACAAAAGGTATGTCATTGGAAATATTATAATGTCTATTTTGTATGGTAAGAACAGTTTTATAAAACGTTAAGATTTACTAACTCAAAAATTACAAAACCCGTGGCTAGCACAGGGTTCCAGCCAGGATTTTCGGTTCATGGTCCAAACTTGTAAAATCCACCAAAAATTGCACACTTATCCATTCAAGGCGTATGATACCTTGTTGGAAAGATAAAAGAATCTATTTTTCAGTTCTCTAACTTATAATCCAAAATTGTGAGTCTAATAAGTTCGGAGTACAATAAACCCGTGGCTATGTTGCGTCTCGGAGGTTCATTTTCTCTTTATTTTTTGTGTCACAACTTCAAAGGCACATAACTTTTGACATACAAAAGCAAATCAAGTGATTCCAAAGCCTAAAATGAAGCTTATCTCCTGTAGAATCTTAATATATAGTTTATTTTTCATACCAAACTTTCTAATGTATACTATATCATCACAACAACTACGAACTTCAACAAGGTTCTTAAATCTTACCAAAATGCTCCGGGGATCCTTTGAGATCTCGAACTTCCCAAGTTCTTCTCAAAACTTTTTCCTAAGTAAGAAAAGTCTATCATTAAGATCATAACTAAATATCATGCTTTAGTTCTCCAAAAAGACTAAAAACACGAAGAGTACCACTAGGTTACCTTTAGTATAACGTCTTCTAACTCCATTTCTCACCTCTTCGATTTTGGTGACGGGGTTTCTTAGAGCTTGTAAATGGATTGAGGAGAGTGCTTGGGGGGTGTTGGAGATGAAGAATAGTGTTGGTGATTCTTGGTTTGTTTAGAGCTTGGTGGTGGTTAGAAAGTTAGGGTTTGAGAGCTTAACTTGTGTGAGAAAGAAAATGGGGTGTTAGGGGTTTGTGCTTAGCCAACTTTGGCCTTGAGAGAGCTGTCTTTTGGGGGAGAAAATTTGAAAAATATTTGGCTGAATCAGCCCTTGAATGGCCGGCACTTTGGGGGGAGTTTTTGGGTGAAATTTGGTTCAATAAAGTTGAGATGAAAGGTCATTTTCACTTGTCATTTCCTTAAGTCAACTTGCCAAAATAGACCATGCCTTCTCTTACATGTGGTTGCATGCATGCACCACTTTCTTCTTTTCTCCTTTGTTCACATTTCCCTTTGTTTTGCAATTCAAAAACCGACCCCCCCCACCTTGCTAGTCAATTTTGTTTTGTTTTTTTTTTTTTTCTCTTTCAATTTCCCACCCTTGATCCAAGTTATCATCTTCATTCTCATCCATTGGATCTTCCATCACACCTATCCTCAACCTAAGTTCTCATTGGTCACTTATCACTCAAAGCTTAGCCATTGATTTGCCTAGGATCCCTTAACATAAAATCTCCACCATTGATTTCAAATCAAGCATAATTTTTGATCAATTTTTCACCTTTGGATTTCCTAAGAGTAAATACTAATAATTCATCTTTTACCTATGTGACACATTAATTCTTAATCACACCTCCAAAACTTAGCTATTAGTATGATCAAAATAAATTCTAAAATCATTAAATTGACCTACCAATAAAAATCGGGGTCCTTCCCAAAAATTATCGTTATCCCCCCTAATACGACACAATAAGTTTTTCACATAAATTTATATGTCGTTCATGATCTTGAAATTTGATATTCATCAAAACAATTTATTAGAAGCATATCAATGAAGAGATCATAATAATAATTCATGAATAAAGCTTATAAATTTCTAGGGCATCACATTGACTTCCGTTTCTGTAGTTTATTTTTTATGATTTGTGTTGAAATTTTGCCAATAAAAAATGATTATAGTAAGCCATTCAAGTATGCATGAAATGTGGTTACAAACATAATTTAATGGAACAAAAATACATATTCGAATATCCTCACTTCCAAATTCATAAAAATTGGTGCATGGGGTAGTATGAGTTTTAATACTTGAGGGGGCATGTGATGAGGGTTGAGAATGTCTTACTTGCATAATGAATGTAATAGATTTTATTTTGCAAAATAAATTCAGCATGTCAATATCATATATCGCGAATCTTGTTTAGAAGCTCAGTGTAAAAACTTACATGCATATAAATATTATCAATGTATATTATATAGGCCTAGTCTCCAAAACGACATCGTATACAGTACGGTGATTGCCTAAACTGTAGGCAAGTCAAGCCCATCGTAAGAAGCCGGGGACAATGCGCTAAAGGGTGCAGACATGAATATTATTTCAGTAGATTGTGGGATCCAGTCAGAAGAATTCGCTTCTAAATGGAAAAGACGTAGGCAGATTTAGAGACCCAAAAAAAAAAAAAAAAAAAATCCAAGTGTGAAGGAAAATTGAAAATTGAAGAGGGCGGGGTGGTAAATTTACCTTTGCAATTAGCCACAGATGACACGTTGTCAGGTTGACCACTAGACATGTAAAAGAAGGTTGGCATGATGTGGTGAATTAATAAGTCGGGTAAAAATATCGTCTATACTAGTAAAATTGAATATTAGCTATAGTAGCTCACATCTTGACCTGAAATTTTAATTAGCTATAGTAGCTGCAACATGGTGACCAATGTTGCCACCAAAACTATCACCTGCTAAGTAGACATGGACATTAGAATCCGCCCCACTTTGCAGCCAGTTCTTGTCTCGACCCAACACCAGTGCCAGCGCATGCTGGTAGACCCGATTGAGCAGCCCCGTCATCCGGTCGATGTGATTGAATGAGAAGACACCATCGACAGGGATCATGGTGGCAGGGACTTGTCGAGAAACTCCGCCAAGTCATGGTTGAACATTCCGTCGGAGCACCGAAGGGGATTGTAAGTGAGCTTGAAGTTGAAGATAAGGACCCATAAATACCTTTCTTCTGCACCTAATTTTTTACTATTTTATGTCAATTAGTTTATGAGGACCCACAAACTCCGCCAAGTCATGGTTGCCCTTAACTCTCGTCATCTCATCCTTACCGTCCGTAGCGATCTAAGGCGATCAGAAAACGATATGTCGTAGTCAAAAACTTGGTCCTCGAGTCTGACTCAGTGTCACCAGCAAAACATATGTTTCCAGGTTCCTACTTTCTATAGATTTAAAAAAAAAAAAAAAAAAAAGGTTTCAACTTTCCATAGCTTCAAAATGTCACGGTGGAAGTAATGTGTGTATAGTCTTTGATATTTTGCAGTTTACAACTATAAAATATACCACTAGAAAGAATGTAAAGATGGAAACAAAAATAAGGGGGGAAAAAAACGAGCCCTCAATATACAATTAATAATCTTAAAAAATGTTACGTCAGTATAAAATCTTAAAATATGATAAATCTTTTGAGTAAAGAGTTAAGAATTTTCCTCTTTTCATTTTCTGTACTGTTTTCATTTTCTGGGGAAAGTGCAGGAAGAAATGGTATATTTCTTTTTTCCTCAATCCATTTAACCATACCAATCAAGAAATAGAATAGAGAAGGTCAGGACAAATAGGAAAAGAAGAAGAAAGGTCCTGCTGCTACTATTCCGCTGGATTGCTTGGGACAATTCTTTGTTACCAAGCTCTACATTCTTCGTAGCTTCAACTGCCTGTTTTCACAAACGAAAGCGGGTCATGACAAGAAATCATTTCAAAACAGCTTTCTGCTTGTATTTTGTTTAATGGCCAACGAAGTATCGGCAAGAAACCAGTTATACACGATAGCCATGCAGACATGAAAGCCTGCTAATTCGTAAGGTCAACGCAATATTCTATACAAGGTAAAGATCGCTAATCTTTAAACACAAAGAATCAAGTCACGAGTTGCAAGCTAAAATTAGAAAACGAACAATCACTGCTAAATGATCATCATATATGGAATGGAGGCGATGACATGCATTTTTTTCCTCTTCTTTCAAGGATAATACTAATACTGAGAAATATTGTGCTTGAAAAAGGACTTAATTTGCATGTTGTAAGTTATGAAAATCCAGGCCTTTTGCAGACTGTGGAAGGTAGATTTTCAATACTAAGCCTAAATCCGTGTCTTAGACAGTGCAATCATCAAGAAAGATGATTGCAGAATATCTGAAGCAACCAATTTATAACAATCAATATTTATATACTTTATTTATTTTTTATCATATTATTATTGAATACTCAGATATTTATTTGATAGCACGTATGAAGGCCAGTGGACTATGGAGCAACCAGGTTCGCTGCCCATATGCTAACTTCACAGTGTCTCTGAAATCAAAACACTAGAACCAAAGTTTTTTTATTTATTGTTATCTATTGGTGGGTCTTTATTATTATTTTTGTTTTTGGCTGCTGTTGGCAAGTCTTAATTAGTTGGAAACCATCTTCCCTATTTCCATACAGTTCAACTGTATAGAATGACACTCGCAACTAAACAGAAGTTACATCTTTGTAACAAAGAAAAAGGACATATATTCATAGTTCCACTGACCCTCTGAATATTACTTCAAAAGGATCCCATGACTTCAGCAACTTCAAAACGCATACTAGCCCTAAGGGAAAAAATAACAAGGGTAACAGTGGAGTTCATATTCTGAGAACCTTGTCGACTACAAGAAAATTAATGAACATGGATACGGCATCTAACCTGAAGGTATAGTTGTTCTATTTGTTGGGCTTGTTGCAGAACATGTGTGGCCATGAGATGATTCAATGCTGACATTTCCACCATCTTTGTTTCTGTTTGCTGGACAGCATCTAGAAGACTACTCAGCTCTACCTATAAATCAACAACAGCAGCGTCAATTTTGAGGGAGACTTACAAATCGAGATGAAACAACATAAGAATCACATATCTGAACAACTTGGAAAAGGAAACAAAATGACAAAAAAATGACACCGTAGATCAGATACTCAGATACCTGAAGAGCACGTGTTTCATCATCCAAGAGTTGTTGCTGAACTTTTAAAGGCTCGGATTGAAATTGATCAGGTTCTCTGAAGTCTAAATTGTTTGATTTAGACGAATCTTCAGAACTTGACTTGGCAACAGGTTTAAACTTTCTTCTTGGTGTTGCCCTACTAATGGCATCTTGAAAGCGTATGGCTCTCAGCTGATCAAACTGGGATGTAACAGAGTGAAGTCTCTCACTTAAACTCAAGACCTGCAGTCAATAAACAAGCACAAGAAAAAAAAAATCGCAAAAGTCATTTGCTTTATTAAGTTTCGTAATTAAGATATTAAAAAGTTAAAATTTCAAACTGTAATTACTAAATATTAGTGGGCAAGTAACTAGCCTGCATGAGATTGTTAGGGACGTGTATATCTGAACAGCAAGATAAGATAACACAGCAGAGGAATTTCTCAAAGAAGACGGTGATCTCTGGTCATTTTATTGAATCGAAAGACATTCAAACAAATCTGAGAAATTCAAAATAACAAGATAGCAGGGCCACTCCAAAGACCGATCACACAAAATAACCCCGAATAGCAACCCAACCACTTTTGTATTGCCCATTACCTAAGCTACAAACAGCTATTAGTAATTGCCTACACTAACAGCCTCTAATTACCATACTCTTACAGCCCACTAAGCAAACTAATCTTCTCAAGCTGATCAATAATGAGTCCCAACAGAGATGTTATATAAAGGCATGATAAGATTCTATCACTATAGAACACTATAATTAAGGTAGCAAAGAGCAAGGTTTCAGCCCTGGTCCCCTCATGCTACACATATACAGACAAGAATCAATAACATGAATGAATTGACACTCACCACCCCATGTTTGTGTGCTACCGTATCAGCATTAGATTTATCCGCCCTAATGCCAAACCAGCCTTTAGAAGTTGCTTCTTCATCATTTATGCTGTTTTTTAAAACATCAATTTGTTCTTGGCATGCTTTAATAAAGGCACTAACCTGCATACAATTGATAACTATATAATAATCAACTCATGAAAACTTTGCACGCTTATTAATGCGTAAAATGACAGAATTTCTCTAGTTCATTTGATTTTAGAAGAATGCTAAAATTCCATTATAAAAGAAGATGTCATTTGTAATCCAAATAAAAATAAGTCATGAAATTGCAATAGAGAAAAGCCAAATTACGACTTACTTCATGCTCAATGCTATCTCTCTCTTGTTCAGTACTTCGATGCAGATCCACATAATCCTTGCGATGTTTCAGCATAAACTGTTCTAGAGTCCCAATGCTTTCAAGCTAAGTACTCAAAAAAAAAAAAAAAAAAACACACACACACACACACATCAGAATTAATACAAAGGGGATTTTTTTTCAAATAGATCGACAACTAATGGTAACAGTGCACATACTGTTTTGAGAGCAGCTTTAGTGAAAGGTGATCTTTGGCGAGGCTTGTGGATGATAAAATTTGCCAAAATGGCGGCCAATTTAGACTGCGAAAAGCAACAAATGATCACCACAAAGACTGATTGTGTAAAAACCATCTCATTGACAATGGACGAATAACAAAAAACCAAAGGCTCAGAAATATCAAATATCAAAACCTCGTCATATCCCAAGGAGAGAGCAGTGTGCCTCACGGCATCTTTGAAGTCCTCAGTCCTGTCCCTGACTTTTGCCATTCTTGACCATCAAGGAGCAAAAAAAAAAAATATATGAAACGTATCAAAAAAAAAAAACCGATTTAGTAATTCTGTTTGTTTTCTTCCAATTTTTCCACCAACCAAACAGAGGAAAGGAAAAAAGAAAACATAAAAAAAGGGCCATGTATATGAAAGAAACCCCAAATTGAAAATTTTAGGGGGGGGGGGGGGGGTGGGGTGGTGGGGGAACCACTAAATTTCCAACAACAAAAAATCAGCAAACAGGTAAAAAACAAAAAACTGTCGCTAAGTCGCCGAAAACCCACGGCAAGCCCAGACTCACCAAGAAGAGAGATCGCGAGATCACGATCTAAAGGTAGAACGCGTAGACGGCGGTGCATCCCGCGATCTCGGCGCTGCCGAGTGCGATTGAGAGGCTGAGATCATGAGATTGCGATCGCGAGGCTTGGATCGATGTTGACAGCGCGATAGCTAGATGGAGAGAGAGAGAGAGAGAGAGAGAGAGAGACAACGTTGCAGCGGACAGTGATAGGAGAGAAAAGGAGGGGAGAGTGAGAGAGAGATGGTGGCGATCAGATGGCTGAGGGAGGAGAAAGAGTGGAGTGGTGGGAAACAAAGGGGCGGAAGAAGAGAGAGGAGAGAGAGAGAGAGAGGGCTAATGGAGGATTGAGTGTTGGGAGGAGAAAAAGAAAGAGAGGGGTGGAGGAAGATAGATCAAAGATAGCGAGAAGAACTGAAGAACGAGAGGAAGGAGAAATAAAAACTAATAAGCAGCTTTTCATAAAGAAAGTACGGAAAGAAAAAGAAAAAAAAAAACACCTGGTGTGTTTTTGAAGACCAAAAAAATAATAATAATAAACGGTAAATATCTTATCTACTCTTAAAAGGGTCCGTGTGGTTAGAAAATTCGGTTTAAATTTAATTATATTTTTTTTTATTATGTTTTTTATCTTTTTCTTAAAATTTTTTTGTCTTTTCTAAAAAAGTCAACAAAAATTAATATTCAAATTAAAAAATTTTAACTTAATTCAAACTCAACTTGTACACCAAACAAGTCCTAAGATTTTATATATTTAGGATTTTATGACTTGTTTCGAATTTATATTTCATCCGAAAAGTTTTAATTTTACAATTAAAAAAAAAAGTTTTTATTTAATTTTTTTAATAAATAAATAAAATTATAATTAGTCGATGTTTGGTATTCATGTTTAACTTTAATTAAACTGTATTTTTTCATCTCAATTTTTATTTTTTTCTGAAAAGTCAATAAAATTTATAACTAATTTTTATAAAGTCAACCAACACAAACTTAAAAATTTCATCTCATCTCAAACTCAATCCAAACACCAAACAAACCATTAGTTTTTAAAAAATCAACCAATTTCAACTTCAAATTTTCATTTTTTAACATTTATGATGCGTTTGGTTTGCCAGTTGGAGTTAAAATTTTTAAACTAGAGTTGGTTGACTTTTCAAAAACTAATTATAATTTTTATTGACTTTTCACAAAAAATAAAAACTTAGATGAAAAATTTAAGTTAGAATTGAAATACCAAATGAAGACTTATCCTAAAAGGGGTTATCTACATTTTTATACCCGTATTTTACTCTTATTCAGAAAGCATACCTTATATTTTGAAGTTTTACATTTTTATACCTTTAGATTTCAATTAATATACAAATCTTTATTTTTTTTTTCGAGGTCAACACTTAATTTTGATCTAAAGATACCCAAGATACCTTATGGATTTTAAAATTATGTATTTATATGTAACAAAATTAAATTTATATATTTTTTCGGTCAACTCTTTATTGAACCTTAAGATATCCAAAATACCCTTATTTTAAATTCTTAAATAATTTTCTAAGCTCAATTTTGATGCTAATTACGTTACTTTTTTAATCAAAATAAGTGTTAATTGAGAAAAAAATAGGAATATGTATTACATATATTATAATGGTATAAAAATAAAGAACTTCAAAATGCATTATACTTTGTAAATAAAAACAAAATGCAGACTATAAAAAGATAAATACTACTTAATTTTAGTTTTTCTTTTTTAGAGTCTTTTTGGTTTTTTTTTTTTTTTGGGTCAAAATTACATGTTGACCAAAAAAGGGTATAAATTTGTATTTTAAATATAATATGATGGTATCAGAATGTAAAACTTCAAAACACAAAGTACACTTTCTGAGTAAGAGCAAAATACTGGGTATAATAAGGTAAATAACCCTTCTAAAAGCAAGCTTAATAATGATTTATATTATTAAAATGAATTTAGAGGTAAATAGACTTTTTTAAGATTTTTTTTTTTCACAAATGACTGAATTTGTTAAAAATTAATTAAAAATGTCCTTTTTTTATACGGTCAATTAATTTCTTAAGTAATCAATTAGTAATTAATCACATCATAATGTTAATTTGGTTAACGGTCAATCATTGATTGATCATAATATGAATTATAAATTTTCAAGTCAATCACTAATGGACCATGATCAATGACTATTGACTTAATCTGGAAAAAATGACAAACAATCAATTTACTAAATAAAAAGAGTTTGGCCATCTATTAGAATGAGTAAGCAAAGTATACCACCCAGTCTAATTTATTTGATTAATTCTTTAATACATGTCACATTAGTAATTCTGTAAAATTTATTAACAGAAGGGGTAATTTAAATGATTTGGTAAATATCAAGGGACATAATCCAGAAACAAAATGAATAGGGAGTATAGCTTAAGTGTTATTCATAAAATTAATCTTTTTTTTTTTTGTTTTGTTTTTGGAAGTTGAAATAAGAATAAATAGTTAACAATATTATTTGAAAAAAAATGACATTCTTTGTATTCAATGACAACATAAAGGATAGCTTTTTTGTTCCTTTGTTCCAGGAAAACGAGATGACAAATGGTAAAAAGATAACTTAGAAAATGACAATGAGTGTTAAAGAGAGTGACCATAGTATTTTTTTAGTAGTCATTTTGAATTGTTCTATACATATCAGATGCTAAATAAACGAAGATGCATAGTTCAGGCGATTTATAAAATCGATCTCTTTTTTTTTTATTATTTTTTTTATTTTATACCATTGATAAATTTTTTGTTTTTTTTTTTTCTACAGAGGAAATCAGATGCTTTCTCACTTCAGATTTGATAAAACTAGAGCACGCTCTATCAATATCACACCTTAGTTGCATTGCTGAACATATTTACACTTTAATTCCATGCTGTTGGGACTTGGAGAAAGAAAGGCAGATCTCAGTCACGATTTAAGCTACGATTTTAGTTAACCTACTCGGATTTGTGCCTAAGCACTCGATGAGAATTCATCGTTGTAGTGTTAACAAATTAGACAGTACAGCCATAGAAGAAAAACATCCTTTTTTCATTCAAGTGATAACAAATATACAATTTGGACTAGTTTAGGCTCCAGTTAGTTCATTGTCCCTCAGCTTCATGCTTTGTAAACAGCCACCAGTTAGATTAATTATTTCTTCTAGGAGTTAGGAGATTTCTTCCAGTCTCTCAGAACTTTCTTTCAGATTCTCGTCGTTTCATTATACGCCATGGTGTTATTCCAGATTTTCATAACTTCGTCATATATCCTTCTAATAGGTAGAATCCCTAATACGAAATATCCACAGCAGATACTCTCCAAATACAAATATAGAATACTAACTACTACAAATGAAAAAAAAAAAATTTAAAATAGTAAAGAAAAGGAAAGATCACATCAAAATTTACGAGGTTCGGCAATTCGTCTATGTCCTCAGGCACCACAACAACAGCAAACCACTTCACTAATCACTCAGAAAGAAATATTAAAACTTTGTGTTAATTATTAAAATCACTCACTACTTAGGTATCTTTGTTAAAAGGCCTCAAATTTTGAATTTGATTAGAGAAATTTTGGGATAATAAAACAAGGAGGAGTTAAGGCCTATTTATATAGGCCTAAGACCCAAGCTCCCCTTATACATAAGCAATGTGGACTTCCCACAAACAAGTCGAAAAGTCAACAATTCTTTTGGATTTCACGACAACTAAGAAGACAAACTATTAGGCAGCCTTCTATGAATTAAATTATTTTTAGCAGTGCAAACACAATTGCAAAACAGTGGCTATTTACTTACAATTGTAATGTGTTAGGATTTTTGGCTTAATAAAAGGGGGAGTTTAGTCCCACGTCGGAAAGAAAGCAAGAGTTGAGGGGTTCTAAAAGCTATATAAGGAGCTCAAAGCCTTTGTTTTTAATTGCCCCGGTCAAAAGCCATTGTGTTGTAGTAATTGTGGTTATTTGCCACAATACAATGGCTTTTAAAAGAATAAAGAAAAAAAATGTCATTTCTAGAAATACTATTTAATCGTATAGATAAGATTGCATTTTTTTCACTTTCTAGCACCTTCAATATCAAAAACATTTCCATGACATTTCTTGGCTGCATCGTCTTCAACATCTTCCACTAATAGAACCTGAAAAAAGGATAGAGAAGGACTGTAAATTACACATCATTGTGAAAACCTTAGCATGGGTCAAAGACGTTGCTAAATAACAAATGTGACGCCTTTGGAAGCACTCCATTGTAAGCAGCTGTCACTGGGGCCATTTAACATCTGTTTTGCCGAGGCCTTTTATTTCATAGGCTTCTAGATGAATTTCCTAAGGGGGAAAAAAAACAATGACATAAAAAAAATAATAAAGAAATAAAAAAAATGCCTTTTTCATAAGGTTAACATGCGATTTTTCCAATCTATGTTGATAGTGTCCATTACCAAATTATACCCCTAATGAGAAGAAGAAATTATTCTTTCAAGTTCCCACAAAATTTCCATTTGTACAATTAGACCCTAAAAAGTCCAAGTTAAGCTCACTATTTGTTTCAAGGGAAAAGTGATTAAACGTATATCAAATTGGAACATTCTACCTAGCACTTCATCTTAAAGATGCTTTAACTTGATTGTTGAAAATGGAGAATAACCCCTTTTTTATTTTTTATTTATTTTATTTATTTTTAAGGGTAAATGCTGTAGTTTGAAGTGCTAGTAACAATAATCTTTCTACTTGAAATAATATTGGCCCCTGACCCCTCAAATGCCGCAGAATAGATAACTTCACTGGAAAATGACAATAATGTTCCAGATCTATTTCAAGGTACAATGCATGTCTTAGGCTTTAAGATCAATGAGGCCGTGGTCTATTGTTCTCACAACGTACGTTTATTTTATTTATTTATTTATTTATTTCATATGGGATTGAAGTATAATTGTAGACTTCACTCTGTCTCTCTCTTTAAAGTTATTTGCAAAAATTATCATATACAACTAGTGTACCTTTGGCCATCAGGACCTTTAAGGGCCAAATAAATGAGCACTACCCATTATGCGTATGAAGCATGTCCTACCATAGACACTCCCGTTATAAAAAAAGTTTTTAAATTATCACACACTTGTAATTTGCATCTCGAACTTTAAATTTTGATAATTTATACCATAAACTTACAAACTTGTAACAATTTACCTCGTTGATAACAATGTCCATCTTTTGAAGAAACTTGACATATGATTTATACATCAGTCATTAATTAATGACATGAATAATCATTTTTATCTACTGGAGTCCAAATTTATCTAGGTAAAATATTTAACTAAGTATTGTCAGAAAATTTTGAATTAATTTTGCTATAAATATTAATTTGGGTTAACATTGATTAATAAAGACATTTTATACTCGTAATTAATAACCAATATGTAAGTCAAGTTTCAATTTTCATAATATAAAATAGACATTGTTTTCAATTCGGTAGGTTGCTACAAATTTATAAGTTCTGATTAATTGGGCCTCATTTCTTCAATTTTGCTTCTGATTGTGCCCAAAGTGTAATTTTTCTACAAAATAAAATAAATTAAATTAAAATTAAATATTTTCAAAATAAAAATGTTTTGAAATAAGTTCATGAAAATATTTAATTAAAACTTAATTTATTTTGATAATTTTGAACAACAAAAGTGCATCTCTATGCACTTATCACGGTGCAAAAAAGCCTACAATTAAAAAAGAAGGGGGAGGCGGGATGGGGGTGAATTATAAGAGAGAGAACATCACAGGGAAAAAAGAATAGTTATTACTAGGATAATTGTAATCCAAATAAAAAATATCTACAAGCACCAATACCAATTCAGATAACCCTGTAACAAAAGGAAATTTAACCCCAGTTATAGACTGTTTTCACAAGTTAATTCTAATAAAGCGCATAAAGGGATAGAACATTCACTGAAATTCAACAATGGGAAATTATAAAGGCATATTAATTATGGAAAATATATTTGACTTTTACAACAACAACACCACTATAATTGATGGAAACTTTGATCGATTGAGACCAAGAGATTTATAGCAAAAAGGTCACCTTCAACATTATATAGAACTAACTCTAGCGGATTGGACACATAACCAATAGACCACTTCTGTTATTACAAAATAGAATATATATATATATATAAATATACACACACATAAAGACAAAATGCAACATCTACATGACTAAAACAATATTGCATTTATTTTAGGGAGGAAGAGGCAAATAGACCAAAAGTGGGAGGGAATAAAAATAACAGTAATATTGGCCTAAACGGTCCCTGAACTCTTTTCAAGGTGATCATTTGATCCCTGTTTTTTTTTTTTTTTTTTGGCTGAGACCTTGAACTCTTAAAATGTTGACAATTATAGTCATTTTCAGTCCAAAACCGGTAAATTTCTAACAGAATGAGTCATGTGTAATACATGTGATCTAATTTAAGAGGGTGTTCTAGTAATCTAACAAAAAAATAATAATAACTTTAACAAAAATTTTAAAAAAATAATTAAGAAATATAATTTCTCTTTTCTCTCTTTCTCTCATCTTTCTCTTCATTTGCTCCCCTCGGTTCTTATTACACAATCAGATTCAACTTTTGAATATTTGTGAGTTACCTTTTGAATCTAAGCAGAAAAAATTTAGATCGAAAAAACCTGGAGAGAAAGAAGCAAAGTGGGTCTGGAGGGGCGTGACGGTTCGTGGGTGTGGGGTTGGCCGAGGGAGGAGCTTGCAGATCGATCTAGGAGGCCGAGAGAGGAGCTTACAGAGAGATCTAGGCGGTGGTAGGGGTGCTCGCGGAGGGATTTAGCAGCAATGGGAGGCTAGATGTGATGGGCGGTGCTGCTCACCGTGGGAGACTAAGTGCTGCAATAAGAGGACGATCGGTGACGGTGATGGAGCTTCGCACGGAAAAAAGAAGTCTAGATTGACATTCAATACTAGCTAGAATGCAATGCAACCCACGCCTTTCCATTTCAACCCAGAAAAAAGAAGAAAGCCTTTAGGGCATCTCCAACCCATTACACCAAAATGGTGTAACTATCACATCAAACAGTAAATTCATCTCCAACCCATTACACCATTTCTAACACCAAAAAAAATATTTCATGTATATTCTTTTTTTTTTTTTTATCTCTTTTTATATTTCTTTTTATTAATTTCATACTATTTATTGAATTTGGCCCATATATAATTTTTTTTCACATATTGATCCAATAAAATATATTTTATTATTTAACAAGGTCACATAAAATAATAAATTAATAAATTACACCTTCTTAACTAAAGTGACCAATATATTATTGATATATTAATTAAAAAAATTATATTTAACAAAAAGTTGTGAACCAAATATTCAATTTAATAACTAAACATAAAAGTAAAAGAGAGAGAGAAAAAAAATATATTGATATTCTTTCAATTATCTAAATTAGTATACTCCTCCCACAAATGGTCAATTAATGTATTATGAAGTGCAATGTGAGCATCTTTATCCTTGATTTGTCTATGCCGAGCAAGGAATTGTTGAAATCGGGTATTTTTATCTACCACCATTTGAACTTCTGGAGCTGGCGCTTCCAATGCATCTTCAATTGGTGCATCAAGATCACGTTCATTCTCAATGATCAGGTTGTGCATAATAATTCATGTTGTCATTATGTCATGTAGCATATCTTTTCTCCAAAAACGTGCCGGTCTCGCCACAATTGCAAAATGTGATTGGAAAACTCCGAAGGCACGTTCTACGTCTTTTCTACAAGCTTCCTGTTCATGGCAAAATACTTTTTCTTCCGACCCTGCAGCTCATGAATAATTTGCACAATAGTGGACCATTTTGGATATATATATACTATCAATTATATAATAACCTATGTTATATTCTTTTTCTTGAATAACATATTGAGCGGGAGGAGCAATACCTTGAGCAAGATTGGAAAAAAGATGAGATGGCTCCAATACATTGATATCATTGTTGTTGCCCGGCATACCAAAATATGCGTGCCATATCCAAAGATCATAATCTTCCACAGCTTCGAGAAGAATAGTTGGGGAGCCACTACGACTTGCGTATTTTCCGGCCCATGCCGTTTGACATTTATTGCACTTCCAACGCATACAATCTAGACTGCCCAACATTCCTGGAAAACCCACACTGTTGACCAACATAGAGTAGCCTGGCAACATCTTTAGCGGTAAGTGATCTTAGGTACCGCTCGGTTAATATCTCCACAACAGCACGACAAAATCTCTTCATGCTTTCAATTGCCATTGACTTGCCTATTTTAATGTATTCGTTGGTTGCATCTACTGGTAGACCATATGCCAACATCCATAACACGATTGTTACTTTCTCTAAAGCTGATAATCCAAGTCTACCACGCCCATCACTTCGTTGTTGGAAGTAGTTGTCATGACCTTTGACCGCATCAACAATACGAAGGAACAAACTTTGAGACATTCGATATCATTAGCGAAACATGGCATCATCGTAGAGTGGGTTATCAGAAAAATAATCGTTGAATAGCTACTGATCTGCGGTTTCTCGATCGCGATGGTGCACTGCATGACTTGGAATCGAGCCACCATGTGTCGCTTGGTTGTTTTGTTGATTGAGCTAGTACTCGATGATCATGTTGTTTTCAGCAATCACACCGTATATCGCTTCTTCTTCTGCAATAAGATTATCTGTCACTAATAGATTATCATCGTCATCTGAAGATGAAGTTGAATATGATAAATAAGATGGACCTCCGAAATTGGAAATTCATTTTGAAAGTGAAAAAAAAAAAAGTATGATAAGCTAATAAGAATGAAATAAAAGGAAATGAGAAGATGCATTTTAAAACAACAATGGTGTATGTTATTTAAAAAAAAAAAAAAAAAGTATGATAAGCTGATAAGGTTGAAAGTTTAATTTTACGGTTGAGATGATAATTAAATCCATCCTACAGTTTAGTTTAATAATCTAGATTTTCTTATCCGAACTCATTAGGAAAAGCTGATAATATTCTTATCTGAAATTTCGTATATGAATTTATTGAAGAATGTGTAAAGCTAATAAGATTCTTATCTGAATTTATTGAAGAATGGGAAAAGCTGATAATATTCTTATCTGAATTTATTCCTTATTTGATTTCGTATATGAATTTATTGAAGAATGGGTAAAGCTGATAAGATTTTTATCTGCATTTATTAAAGAATGAGAAAAGCTGATAAGATTCTTATCTGAATTTATTTCTTATCTGATTTCGTACTTGAATTTATTGAAGAATGGGTACAGGAATGGGTAAAGCTGATAAGATTCTTATATTCATTTATTGAAGAATGAGAAAAGCTGATAAGATTCTTATATGAATTTATTCCTTATCTGATTTCGTATATGAATTTATTGAAGGATGGGTCAAGCTGATTATTATTTGAATTTATTCCTTATTTGATTTCATATATGAATTTATTCCAGAATGGGTAAAGCAGATAAGATTCTTAGTTGAATTTATTCCTTATTTGAATTCATAAAATATATAAGTTTTGCTATAAATAACATCCATTAATCGAATTCAAAATGCACCCTCTAATTTTCTTTCACCATTGAACTTCTCCAACCATCAACTTGTGAAAAAAAAGTTTACCCGAACTACTAGATACAGTGCTGATGAAGACCTGCTCCTATGTCAAGTTTATTTAGAAATTTCTCAAGTTTATTTACGGGTGTGCACCAGTCTTCGGATCGGTTATGGTCTCATGTGGAAGACGCGTACAACAAAGCAAAAAAAGAGTTGTGGGAGTATCGTAACAAAAGATCTGTGCAGGCTCAAATTCAAACTATAGAGAAAGCTACTAGGAAATTGAATTCCTACCTCAAACAAGTTGAAAATATAAGTGGTGCTTCGTATCAAGATATTGTGAGTATTTATTAAACTTAACTTGGTATTATTTCTATCAGTCCGAATACTTACTACTTCTTTTATAATAATTTGCAGTTAGTTTGAGCAAAAGTGTTATTAATGCAAGATCCCAACTTCAAAAAAGGTTTCAAGTTTGATCATGTGTGGAATATAGTTAAGGATTTTGAAAATTTTAAAGATAACGTCACCAATGCAAGACAAGCTTCTCAAAGCAAAGTTTGAACTACGCCTCATCAGAGTCAGATAATCCAACACCAGAGTCCTCTATGCTAGCATCTCTTGGTCTGTCATCATTTTCTCTCAATTTGGATGATGACGATGTTGGTGGTTCTTCATCCCAATGCCGCGTTGGGATGAAGAAAGCCAAATTGAAAAGAAAAAATGATGAACAACTTTCATTTGTCATCAATAGCCTTAAAGAAGAAAATCGACAGCTTCTAGATATGTTGAAAAGGACAAGCTTGGACAGGCAGCAACAATTGGAAATCCAAAACAAGAATTTGGCCTTGAAAGAATTTAAAGAAGAAAACAAAATTTTGTTACGAGACTTGAATTCGTTCAATGATCCAATCATTCACGTGTATATTCAGCTAAGCAAGCACAAATTTCACAAAAAAAGAGCTCAACAACAACAACCTCAACAGCCTTCTTCTGCATCTAATGCTTTTGACCAATATTATAATGATATTAGAGCAACTCCAACCAATCTAACAGAATATTAAATTGTTGGTCTAGAAGATGTCTAATTTCATTGCTCTATGTTACGAATTTTCTAGTTTTTTTTTTTTTTTAATATTATGTAATTTTAATTATTGTTGATTTGAATGCATGACTTTTTCTAATATATGCAATTACGTTTCGTATTATTTACATATTAATTTTTCATCATATTAAATTATCTATAAAAGAAAATTAACAATGTAGGACACACAAAAAAAAAAAAAGTTCTTTCTTTTTTGGTAGCAAAAACAAATTCGTTAAGAAATATGAAACTAGGTAATAATAGAAAAACCAAATATATTTTGGGCTCTTTGTGAAATTAAAAAAAAAAAACAAAGAAAAAAAAAAAGGGGAAAATGGTGTTCAGTGAACAGTGGAACAGCAAATTTCACACCAAAATGGTGTGAAAATTGCTGCTGGATTGGAGCACAACCCACACCATTTCAGGCCTGAAATGGTGTGTGGTTGGAGATGGCCTTATAAAGCTTTCATTTTTTTACCTTTTGCTGTGGAAGAGGTTGCGAAAGCCTTGACTTAAATAAATAAATAAAAACCCTCAAACCCATCGGCATCGCCACCACTTTTTATGCCGACCTTGTACTATTATTCACCCTCATTGGCAATCTCCAGTTTTGTAATGTGATTCCTATACCCGAAAAACGCAAAAATTACATTTAAAAAGAAAAACAAATAAACAAAACAAAACAGGTAGAGGATACACAATGAGTGTCTATATGAACTGTGAAGGAAGCAGGAGAGCATGTTTGGAGTTTTGAGTCTCTGCTCTATTCGTTGGTTCTTGGATTTGGGAAATGGTGTTTTCCTTTTCCTTTTTCTTTTTTGTTTTGCTTTTTATTTATTATTTAAGATTCAATGGGTATTTTTGGTCTTTTAACTGAAAAAATCATCATGTGAGGTGATTCCGTTATAAACTTAACGGTTTTGGACATAAATGACTATCATGGTTAACATTTTAAGAGTTCAGGGTCTTCTTGGTCAAAAAAATAAAAATAAAACAGGGACTAAACCGTCACCTTATAAAGAGTTCATGAACTATTTAGGTAAATTATTCTAAAAATAAAAGGGTTATTTACGTTTTAATACCTTGTATTTTGCTTTTATTCAGTAGTACACCCTGTGTTTTGAACTTTTACATTTGTACACCGATAGATTATGTTTAATATATAAATTTGTACCATTTGTCGGTCAACACTTAATTTTGACTTTAAAATGCCCAAATAACCTTAAAAAAGAAAGACTATAATTATGTATTATCAAAAACATTCTAATTGCCAAGCGGGACAAAATAAATTTAACTTTATAATTTAAGTTATAATTTCTTTAATTATTTTTTATTTTAAATTCAAGGATATTTTGGGTATTTTAAATGTAAAAATTAAGCGTTAATCGAGAAAATATATAGATTTATGTACTAAATGTAATCTAACAATATAAAACTACAAAATTTTAAAAATACATAGTACATTATAAAAAACAAAACGCATGGTATAAAAATATAAATAATACATAATTGTAGTATTTCTTTTTAAGAGTAATTTGGACATTTTCATATCAAAATTTAGTATTGACCGAGAAAGGGTATAAATCTGTATATTAAACGTAATATAATGAAATACAAATGTAAAAGTTTAAAATGTAAGGTATACTTTCTGAATAAAAATAAAATATAAGGTATAAAAACGTAAGTAATCTAAAAATAAATAAGCCAAAGTTTAAATATAGTAGTAAATAGCATATTTAAGTGTAAATTTGAATTTATGAGCGTTGGACAACTTGAAAATATTCTCATCTCCCTCTTCCTCTCTCTCTCTTCAAACTGGTCGGAGTCATCATCGCGCCGTAGTCCCGTGAACGTCGTCATCAATCGCTGACACCGTCACAAGCCTCAAAACCTGTTAAAACTTTTTGATTTAGATGTATCTTGAGAACTTGACTTGGCAACAGGTTTAAACTTTCTTCTTGGTGTTGCCCTGCTAATGGCATCTTGAAAGCGTGTGGCTCTCAGCTGATTAAACTGAGATGTAACAGTGAAGTCTCTCACTTGAACTCAAACCTGCAGTCAAGATACAAGCACAAGGGCAAAAAAACCAAATTACCAAATCATAACAGTCATTTGCTTCATTAAGTTTCCTAATTAAGGGAATTAGAAAGTTAGAATTTCAAATTGTAGTTACAAAATAAAGTGGGCAAGCAACTAGCCTGCACAGATTGTTAGGGACATATAAATCTGACCAGCAAGATAAGATAACAAAGTAGAGATTAGGAATTTCTCGAGGAAGACGATGGTCTCTGGTCATTTTATTGAATAGAAAGACATTCAAACAAAGCTGAGAAATGGAAAACAACAAGCTAAACATTTCCAATAAACAGCTACTAACCAAATAAACATTTCCCAAAATCACCCCCGAATAGCAACTCATCCCCCTTTTATACTGCTCATTCCCTAACAAGCTACTAACGACTATTAGGGCCTGTTACCATTCAACTCAAACTTTTTTTTGTCTTTCTCCTAAAAAGTTTGTCTTTTTCCCAAAAAAGTTTTTTGTCTTTTCTGAAAATTCAAAAAAATTTACTATTGAAACTTAAAAATCTCAACTCAAACTACTCCACCAAACAGGCCCTTAGTAAACAGCTATAGTAACAACCTCTTCTAACCATATTCTTACAGCCCACTAACCAAACTAAGCTTCCCAAGCCCATCAATAATGAGTCCTAACAGAGATGTCATAAAAAGTTTGTCTCTCCTTTAGATCTCTCCTTTAGATACTCTTACTGCCCACTCCCTCTGTCCCATGGATCTCCTCCTTTTCAGAAAGAAATTGGCTGGGGAGGGGAAGGGGTTTTAGAGGGAGAGGATGGCACGGGATGCGATGGGGGGACGATCGCCACTAGGGGAGGAAAGATGGGGCGGAGACTCTGTTAGGGGAAAGAGAAAGAAACAGAGAAAGAAAACGATGATGTTTGATGGAGAGAAAGAGAGAGATAAGAGAGATGATAATTAGTTATATAATGGAATGATATGTTTGAATTTGCTGGTAATGAATACTAATAGACTCCTTTTTGTTTATCTTGTTTATTTCTGAACACAAGTTCTTTTCAATTTTTTCTTAATATTAGCATATTTTACAGATATTAACTATTGTCTTCACTTTAATTTTTTCCATACACATTTATCTGATTGTTTTCAGCAGCTATTTTGTGATCATTGACCGCCCAATGGTTACCTAGGCGAAATTAGGAGCCAAAATTTGGATCTTTAAGTACAAATTGGCCTTTCCAATTTTCAGGGATTTGATGGGCCGAGAGCATTGTCACAATTTGGATCTTTAAGTACAAATTGGCCTTTCCAATTTTCAGTGATTTGATGGGCCGAGAGCATTGTCACTTGTAAATATTTGTTAGTTCAAAGAATGAGCATTAACATTGGGCGTACTACTTAATATTTTGTTTTTTTTTACAGAAGAGTGATCCTGACTCTATACGTGGTGACATTCACAAAATCACCCTACAAATCAATAGACAATATAAATATCAACAATTAACACAACTTTGGACTCCTTATATAACATTTAGAATTCCTTAACTCTTGCCTCATTTTCGATGTGGGACTAAACCCTTCTTTTATTAAGCTAAAATCCAAACATTGCATTAGCGGGGTATGGCGTCGAGAGTGAAAGCAAGTATTTGTTGGTTCGGAACAGTTATGGCTGGCCTTGGGGCAAAAATGAGTGTGGAAGAGTACTCAATTCCAATGATAATCGGATAGCCGTTTATATTCCACATATAAGGACATTTCAGGAATTGTTTACCTATTTCGAATGCCAACTGCACAAATATACTAATTATACTAGTTGTTTGTCTTTTTTCTTCAAGTAAGGGTATTACTTTTAGTTGTGAACAATTTACAGGGATATTATTTTGGTTGTTGTTGTTGTTTTTTTTTTTTTTTTTGGGATAATTAAGGTAGATGTCAAAGAAATTGAATGTGGATTATTTTTGCATCAATTAAAAAACTCGTGTAAAATATACCATAATGATGAAATCACGTATATAAAAATTTAAATAAAAGGTACTAAAGAATAATTAGTCTGAGTAGTCAATGAACTCTTTTAAAGATGACGGTTTGGTCATTGTTCATTTTTTTTTTTTTGGCCGGAATGACCTTAAACTCTTATTTTTTAGCCGTTATAATCATTTTCATTTAAATCCGTTAACTTGTGAGGATATTTTAGTAATCTAATAGTAATTAATTTAACAAAAATTAAAAGATCATAAAAAAACAAAAAAGTTTCCTCTCCTTTCTCTCTCTCCTCTTTCTTCTTTTCTCAAAACCCAGTTCGGGGGGGGGGGGGCAAACCAGATTGGAAGAAGAAAGGGGTGGGGTGGGCATCTGCGTCACGGTGGGGGAGGGGCCAAAAACCCAGATCGCGAATTGGAAGGGGGGGTGAACGGAGGCGGGAGGGGGGGACCCAGTAGCAGGGTGAGGGGTGAATGGAGGCGGGAGGGGGGCAGGAACCCAGTAGCGAGATGGGGGCAAACGGCGACTGGAGGGGGGACGGCGAAACCGAGAGAAGGGAGTAGGAGGGCAACCCAATCGGGGTGGGGGGGGGGGGGGGCATATCGAGAGAGAGAGGGGGGGGGGCGGGTGGGCGAAAACAGAGAGAGGGAGGGGAGGGGAGGGGAGGGGGAGAGAGAATGGATGGTATTTTAGTATTTTTAATATAAAAATTAATCAATTCAATAATATTCGGTTAAAAATTTATCGAATTTAGACGGAAAGGATCTTAATGATCAAAAATTAAGAATTTAGAATCATCTCGATACAAAAATAAAAAATACAAAATACAAAAACTAAACCATCACATTTAAAAGAGTCATGATTATTTTAGTCCAATTATTCAATACTAAAATATCCCCACATCTTTTTCTCTTTCCCTCTCTTCTCTTTCTTTCTCTGCAACCCCCAATGTCTCTGCCTTCCCCCCTCTTTGTAATTCCGTCCTCTCTCTCACACCCAGCTCCGCCGTCCATTTCTCTCTTCATTACCCCAAGCCGCCTTCGTTGTGATCTTCGCCTCACCGCCATCGCAATTGTGATTTCGCGATCTCAGCCTTGCCGCCGCCTTCGTCATTTCGCGATCTCTGACGGTGGAGATCGGGTCGTGTGGAGGAGATTCAGGTGCGGACGAGTTCTCGGGCGGCGCCGAGCTCTTCCTTGGCCTTTCTCCCCACTCCAACGCCGGTTTCGTCTGCGGTAGGCGCCGATTGGGGCGACGTGGAGGAGGAGATTGGCGTCACAGATCCGTCGTGAAGAGTTAAGATATCGGAGAGCTTCAGCAACTGAGAAGTCTTGCTGTGGTTGAGGAACGCCGCTCCGTGGTCGTCCAAATCCCTAGCCATCACATCGTAAAGCTAAAGAATCTGTAATGTTTCTGTGGATGGTGTGTGAAATTTAGGTAAAATTTTCTCGGTAAGCAAACGAGAAAGGAAAAATGATTGTGCACGCAATTGCGCTACGTGGAGGTCCAATCTCGGCGATGGGCGGCGGCGGTAGCAGGAGCTGTTGCGGTGGTTTTTGGGTGTTTCTGTTATATATATATATATATATAATTTTATGATTTTTTTTCTACTGATTTTGTTAATTTTTTTTTCCTTCATTTTTATGCATGTTCTTTGGTATTTGTTGGTTTTGCAATTTGTAATGAATTTTTTGTGATACTTTTTAAGTAATCTGGTTATAAACCCGACAGATTTGGCCGTTACTGGTCAGTAACCGGCTACTATCCTGTAGGTGGTTGTGGTTTCCAGTTGTTTATCACCGGTATCTTATGGAGGAGGTGGTTATCAATCGATGACCAAATGGTAACCAAACAGTTACCAACCGGTGAGCATCTATTGGCCGGAATCGTCATGGATGGTAACCATCCTATATCTTGGTTACCAACCATCGACTGGCCAATATCGTCGTGGATATCAGCCTGTATCTTGGTTACCAATTGGCAATCAAATGTTTACCAAACTGTTACCAATCGGCATCCATCAATCAGCCGGTATCGTCATGGACGGTAACGGTCCGATATCTTGGTTCAACCGGTAATCAATTGATAACCAAAAGGTTATCAATTGGCGTCCATCGACTGGCTGATATCATCGTAGATACTAGTCGGTATCATCGTAGAGATGATGGTATAATTGATATTTTAAGATAAATAATTAAATAGTTAAAAAAACTTATGATGTTATGGCATTTTTTGTTTTTTTTTTTTTTGTGGCAAAAATTAATCCAAGGCTTGAATTTATAGCATTTCTCTAAAGTTCCCTTAAAATTTATATGAATTCAGGTTTGTTTTTCATTTTGCCTCACGAATTTTGGAAACCTATCAATCTATTCCAAGAACGTCACCGAGTTTACATTTACATTCATACAAGTTACGTAAAATCTCTTGAAGTTCACGAGCATATCATAGAAATACAGTTTCTTGTCCATTAGTATTTTATAATTGATTTGATTGCGTCCAAGACTGCAAAATTTCAGGTACAACCACAGTCAAAACATGAAAACTAGCTTCACAATGGCGTCAAGTCAAAACCAGTCAAATTGGCATTCCTTGTTCCTGGCGGGAAAATAGAAGGGCTCGAAAACCAAATACAACGGTAGCATCTAGCATACCATCCACGTAACTATTTTTTTTGAACTTAAAGGTAAAGAATTTGAACTCATGGTGTTGACATCGAGGTGATATCATGCAACACTCAACAGAAGCGATATTATCATAGGATATGCAGCTTAATTTTCATATTGCAGATACTCCCTAGTAAATCAAAAGAAACGGTCTAGGAAATCGAGGATTTAATCTGCTAACAAGCATCATTGTACAAGAAAGTACACGTTTTAATAAATGGTCAAAACTTTTGCTATATTTTTAATATTAAATTGAAACAAATGACATGCAGACATTAGACTGGAAATCTGTCAACATAAACTAGTAGAATTTTGCTTGTTTTACCTTGCACAGAGTTTCCTATAGCATAGTGGCTTATCATCATCTCTAATGAAACTAGATTTATAAACATTGCTTCCTAAAGTCTACTCTTTGCATTTTGCAGACACATTGTTTTTTGAGGGGTTAAAATACATGTCTCGTAATTTTGAAACTTTGGGTATTGGATAAGTGCATAGAGCAAGAGAAAGTAAGAAAAAGGCATCCGAAGACAGAAAGAAGAGAGAGAGAGAGTAAAAAAAAAAAAAAAAAAGGAATTTAGAGTTAAATAGCCTTTTTTTTAAGGAATTTTTTTTTTAATAAATAGTCGAAGTTTTTAAAAATGAGTTAAAAAGCCCATTTTTTCTAAAATAGAGTCAATCAATTTTCTAAAATGTTCAATCAGTAATTAATCACATAATATTATTAATTTACTCAATCAGTGATTAGCCGTAATTAGTAATCACTGATTGCATAATGTAAATCACCAATTTTTATAATAAATTATAAATTGACCATAGTCAACTACTTATTGACCAGATTTGAAAAAATGAAAAACAGTCATTTTACTTGGTAAAAAAAAAAGTTTGGCCATTTATCAAAATTGAGTTATCAAAAAATACCACTTCGCCTAATTTTCCCAAAAAAAAAAAAAGGGAGAGAGAGTTTTACACAAGTGTACCATTCGGTGTAGTGTGTAATTGAGACTTTTATGGATAGGTAAGTACATATTACATATAAAATTAGCCGTTATTTAAATAATTACTCGTACTATAAACAAATAACGTAAATGTTTGTAAATATAATTTTAGTTGTATATATATATATATATATATATATATTTTTTTTTTTACATATATGAATAACATATCTTACTCAAACAATGTGTTTAAATAAAAAAGAAAAGTTGTTTCAATTTTTTTTATTCAATGAATCGTATCTAAATAACTTGAATAAAAAAAAATTGCCACCAAAATTTCAATTTGGTAGCAAATTTCAACAGTTTATAACCAAAACTTGGTAGCGGAAAGTGTCAATTGACGACCAATACGTATTTTGGTAGCAGAATGCACTTTTCTGCAATCAAATACATGTTTTAGTAGCGGGATGTGTTTAAAGTTAATTCTCCTTTTAATGCTAATGTTTGATTTTTTTTGTTTTAATTCATCATTTTATGGGAAGGGAGTATTGACAAAAGGAAATATATTACCGTTGCTTGGGATAAGTCTGTCGTTCCTAGAAAAAAAAAAGGGGGGGTCTCAACATTCGTCGTTTGACCACAGTCAACGATGCTTTTCTTAAAATGTTTGCATGGCGCAGGGTGACTCAAAATTCTCTTGCCATTACTTTTCTTAAAGATAAGCGTTTTCATAACTTCTCTTCACCTAATCCAAATTCTCAATACTCTTTTATTTGGTTTACTCTCAAAATTAACTACGTTTCCATGCTTCCAAAGGTTATTTGGATATTTGGTGAGCAAATGAAGCTTGATTTCTGGCGGCTAATTGGCTTAGCTATAAAATTTCTAACAGAATGGGCATCTTGGAATCCAAACATTTCAGGGAATTTTTGGAGATAGTGATGGAGTCTGGGTTAGTACAAATGAGGGGATGAGGTCTTTTGGAAGTTATGTCCTAATGGGACTACCACTGTTAAAGGTATATATAATGATTTGCGGCAAAGAAAGGCTGAAGTGGACCAGGGAGACTAAGGATATTGTTTGGCTCCCTACTCTGGACTTGAAATTTTCATGTCAGTTTTTTATCTTTTTATGAAAAATTAATAAAATTTATAATTAGTTTTTGAAAAACCAACAAACTTTAACATAAAAATTCTATCCCAAATTGGTGCACCAAACGCACTATAAATTTGGTGTAATAATGTACCCCACATCGATCCCGTCTTTTATGGCGCATGTTGCATAGACATGATTCTACGGAGGATAATCTCAAGAAAATATGGATTCACTGTGCTTCGAGGTGCTCTCTTTTCAGAATGTGGGCCGATGCATGGCATTTAAGGGTTGATGAGGTTATCTCTGCCTTCTGGGTTTTCTGGAATCTAGCAATCAAGTCATTTTTTTTTTAAAGTTAAATTTCTGAATTCTACCTATGTTTCTACTATCTTAGATACTGTAGAGGAAGCGGAAAAGCTGAATGGATGATGCATGAGCAATAGGCTGAATGATCTGTTGATCCTTAGAAGACTGTATATTCAAGGGAAGATTCAGAAAGCTTCACGTCTTATTATAGTTCAATTGGATATCCATATTTTTCTAGTTAGATAAAAGTTCAACACCAATGATGCTGCGAATGGTAGTGGCGGCCAGCAGCTTGTGGTGCTATTTTCAGGACTTAACAGAGTTTTCTGGAAAGTTTGTTTTTCCATTCCACTAGGAATTGAGTGTACTTTTTGGGAAGAGCTTCATGGATTGATCAATGCAATTTTCTTTGCTTCTTGACATGGCTGGAGAAAGCTCTGGATTGAAAATGACTCTACCTATGTCGTTGATATCATGCAGTCTCATAATACAAGACTGGATGGTTGTTGGCTCTCAAGTGTCTCCAAACTATGAATATGCAAATTTCACATATCTACATAGAAGGGAACACAGTTGCCGATAAATTGGCTATTAAAGGAGTTAATAGACAAGAAGCTGCTTGGTGGTTCACCGCCCCTCTTTTTGCACGGTCTTTGTTGTGCACGACAAAGAGGGATCACCTTATAGATTTTGTTCCTAGTTTTCTTTTTCCTATAGTTCAAATATGGATCATGCACTCTTTTTTAATTTTCTGTTTTTCCCATTAGGTTCTCTTGGAAAGCATTTTTTTTTTAAGGGACAAAATTCTCTAAATAACCACATTTTTTTATTTATTTATTGACAAACATGACACAAACTCCTCATTCTTAACCAGCATGATACAAATTTTAGTTTAATATTTGTGTTATGTTAATCTACTGTTAAATTCTTGTGTTAAAATTCTTGTGTTATATTATTGCAATGGTCTTTAACTTTATGTCATTAATATGTTTTTCCCTTGTTTTGGCTTTTCGGTTTGGAGCTATCGCTTTTGTCTTTTAGGGATTTGCCTTTCACAGTACTGTTTGTGTTGTTTTATGCTCTTTTTCAGTTTTGTTCCTATTCTAGTTGTTTCTTAGGGCCTGTTTCGTACCAGATGTCTAGATGATATTTTACCATCTAGATTTTAAAATCCCAACTGTACATCAAACTTTCTCTCTCTTTCATTTTCAAAAAACTCAAACTTTAAAAGTCCATAACTTTCTCATTTCAAATCGAAATGAGATGTTTTTTATGTCAAAATGCTCGTAATAACAAGACGAGCAAGACAAGATTCATTTTGCATTTTTTTTCCCAAACACATTTCCACTTTTTGGACCATTTTCTATATCACAAAACTGGTGAAAAGTTTCCATCTAAACACATATTTCCAACCCAACCTTCAAAACCCATATCTAGATGTCCCCTTAAACAGGTGCTTTGACTTTGTAAATTTTTTTTTCTTTTTTATTCAATAAAAGTTGAGTTGGGGATTAGTTGGAGGAATTGGTAGTTAGTGTGTCAGTTGTCCTACTTCTTGCTTTTTTTTTTTTTTTTTTTTTTTTTTGCCAAAGTAAACTGATTTTAGTTTTAAAAAAATTCGAAAGTGATAATGTTTTTTTAAGGAAAAAAAAAATCAACAATAGCAATCAAAAGATGCTAAATTTAACAACAATGGTGATTTTTATATTTGAATGATAAAACTTTAATATTGACATATTAGTTTAACAGTTGGAGATGCCCTAAAGGTTACTTGAAGATGTTGCTACAGGTACGTAGCCGTAAAAGCAAGACACCTAGATGGTCAAGTCATGAAAATAAAATATGTCACAAGACGATTGGAAGGGAGATTAAAGAGAGAATCCTACTTGAAGTAGGCTTATTTCCTAACGATACTGAAGGAGCAAGTTTTACTTGCACTAATTCACGTTGAGGTCATCCAAAACGTTTTCCTTGGGCTGTCGTTTTTAAAACTTTGGCTTTGTTGTCATTTTTTCTTTCTTCTTTTGCAAGATTATTGTTGTCTAATTGATGAAAAACTACTCTCTTCATCAAGAGGATGTGGGTTTGAATCCAACCGACAACATTTTTTGCTCATCTATCTTTTTATCTTTCTTTCCCCATTTTCTTCTTATTTTCACCTTTTTTCTCTAAAAAATATTTTACAATAATTTTCCACTCTCTCTTAAAAAAAAAAACTCCCCCCCCCCCCCCCCTCTATTATTATTATTATTTTTAATTTTTACCTTCTCCCTAAAATCACAACTGGTTTGATTACAATCTTCTAATACTTTATTTAACTTTTGTTTTTGTTTTTTTTGTTTTTTTTTTTTTAACCTTTCTCACTTTTCTTTTTTTCTTTTTACATTTTTTTCCAATCATACTTTTTCATTTTTGTATTTTTTTTTTATTTTATAAAATGCGTTAATGCTTTTCTATTCCAATTGTCATTTCAAAATTGTTGTTTTATAAATATGTTCTTACGTAAATATTTTTACTATAATCTTCCAATATATATATATATATTATTTTGTCAATTGATTATTATGAAAACATTTGATTAATTATCTCAATGCAAAAAATTTTTATACTATTTGGTGACGTAATTTTTAACAATTAGAAAACATTAATAATGAATAAATTAAAAAATATATATAAATTTAATTTAGTTTGTTTTTTTCTAATGTATTCAGTTTTCTTTTCTTGCACATAAATATATATATATATATATATTTAAAAAAAAGCATCACATTATAATACTAAACGTGCGAAGCACGTAACTACTTTTTTATAATTAAAAAAAATGATATATGTTAGACTTAAAATGGTTTAAATGGTTGTAACTATTCACTTAAATGCTCTATTATTATATATCATGTATTATTATTACAAATTCTCATTAAAAATTGTGTCTATTTTATGAAAGGTTTTAATTATTTAAAATCTATTTATGTTTCGGTTGCAACTGTTCAAAGTAACCCTTGAACATTTTTACAACATTTATAAATGTGTTTGTGTGTTGTTCAGTTATCAATCATTCAAAACAATTATGAAAGCATCAAATTTTTGCTTGTGAAATTCCTATGTTTGTAAGTAACCAGACTTCTTCGCGCAATACAACTCTCAAGTAATCGGTATGCATTAATCTCTCTATCTATATATATATAAATTAGTTTCTCTATCTAAAGCACAAATACACCGATACAAACATCTTTGTTTGATATATTTCTCTCACGCACACAAGTAGAGAAAAGACCTTAAAACATGTGTGTGTGTGGAGAATTGGAAGAAGAATTTGATATTTTCTTACTAAAAATGTGGTGGTTGTTGTTTTACTCTTCCGTGAGATTATGATATGCTTAGAACTGCTATTTTTTAGATAACCCACAACAAATTATATTAGTTGTTAATTATTTTTTTTCAAAGAAGTATGTCCCATTAATATCATTGCTTTATAAAGATATCCTTACTGTTTTTTTTTTCCCCTTCTAGATTGTTAATTTGTACGATTTTTTTGCGATTGTTAATTTTTTTTTTTTTTTACGATTTTTATATTAGATACGTTGTCTAATATATCGATTTTAATATACTGTAATACTATTATTTATCAAGTTATAATTATTTTTTAATCTTTTATGATTCAGAAATAAAAATTATCTTACTTCATTACCAAAACAAAAATTATCATAATATAACATAAATGGCCATCTCTCTCTCTCTCTCTCTCTCTCTCTCTCTTTGGGACACTATTAGCTTAGATACTTTTTTAAGAAATAAAAAAAAATATTTAATAAAAACTACACTTTTGAACTTTTAGATGTACATACATACTTAATTAGAGACATGTGAGAGTTTTTATCAACCTATATTAATTATAAAATATACATATTAATTACTATGATATATATAAAACCGTGTAACGCACGTATACAAATTAGTATTTTTAAAAGGACAACTATTTACTTAGAGTAATTGGCCTAAATAGTCCCTGAATTCTTTCAAAGGTGACAGTTTGGTCCCTGTTTTTTTTTTTTTTTTTTTTTTGTCGAGATGATCCTAGACTCTTATTGTTTGGCTATTATGGTCATTTCCGTCCAAATCTGTTAAATTTTTAACAGAATCTTACTAAAATAATTAACTTCTATAATAAAATTACTAAAATACCCTCTCCTTTCCCTTCATCCTCGCTTCCCCTCTGTCTCTCTCTGTGTTTTCGCCCCACCCCCTCCCCCTCTGTCTCTCTTGGTCTGAGCCCCCCCAACCTCGACTAGGTTGCCCCCTACTCTAATATCTCAGTTTCGTCACCCCCTTCCTGCCGCCGTTTGCCCCTCACCCCGTGATTAGGTCCCCCCTCCTCCCGTCTTTGTTCACCCCCCACCTTGCGACTAGGTTCCCCCCCTCCCGCTGTCATTTGCCTCCAGCGATCTGGGTTTCCCCCCTCCCGTCGCTGTTCGCCCCCACCCCACGACTGGGTCCCCCCATCCCACCTCCCCCCCAATTTGTAATTAGGGTTCCCCCCCCCCCCCCTTCCCCCTCAAAATTTGGGATCTGGGTTTTTGGGCCCCTCCTCCCACTGCGACGCTGATGCCCACCCCATCCCATCGCGACGTTAATGCCCCCATGCCCTTCTTTCCTTCCGATCTGGTTCGCCCCTCCCCCCACCGCTACACCGATGGCCATCCCTCCTCCCACTGCGACACTGATGCCCCCCCCCCCCCCCCCCCCCCACTCCTCTCTTCTTCTGATTGGTTCGCCCTCCCCCCCCCCCCCCCCCCTCTTGCGATCTGGGTTGTCTCCCCCCACCCGCGCCGCCATCGTCACTGAACTCATGCCCTTCTCTCTTCGTCACAGATCCCCCCCCCCCCCCCCCCCCCCTCCTCTCTTGAACTGGGTTTTGAGAAAAGAAGAGAGAGAAAGGAGAGGAAGCTTTTTTATGATTTTTTTTTTATTTTTGTTAAATTAATTACTATTAGATTACTAAAATACCATCACAAGTTAAAGGATATGGACAGAAAGGACCATAACTGTCAAAAAATAAGAGTTTAGGGTCATATCGACAAAAGAAAAAAAAGAACAGGACCAAATCGTCACATTTGAAAGAGTTTGTGGACTATTTAGGCTAATTACGTATACTCAATTATTTAATGATTCTTGATTTAGGTATCCACTTATGATAAAAATAATGAGTAATCCTATATAACCCCACAGGGTTATGGCCCATCCCATCACTAGTAAAAATTGTGGATTACACAACGGTTTTTTACCGTCGTGTAAAGTTTACACGACGGTTACCCAACCGTCGTGTAATCCAGTGTCGTGGAAGATAACACGACGGTTATTGAACTGTCGTGGTATCTCAATGTTACACGACGGTTAAAAACCGTCGTCGAAACAAGGTACACCGTAGTAGATACAAGTAATATAGAGACATTACACGACGGTACTTGGCCGAACCGTCGTGTAATGCGGACATTACACGACGGTTCTTGGCCGAACCGTCGTGTAATGTCCGCATTACACGACGGTTCTTGGCCGAACCATCGTGTAATGAGGACATTACACGACGGTACTTGGCCGAACCGTCGTGTAATGCAGACATTACACGACGGTTCTTGGCCGAACCGTCGTGTAATGTCTCTTTTATTAAAAAAAAACAATTATGGTTTTTTGGTGATTTCTCACGGCTGGCATAACCTGTATGTTATCCAATACATGATCCAAGATGGTAACTTCAATGATCAAAGTAAAATTACATATCAATTTTTACATTACAAGTTCACATATCATAATTAATGAATTGCATTACATGGCTAGCTCATTCTCCCCTAATCAAATTCAAATCCTCAGAAGCAAAAAATTCTTTACTTTCAAGTACATCAATTCCATTCAACACTATGTCCCTCATAAAACTTAAAATAAAATAACCACATTCAACACTTCCCTCTTGGAGAGGACGAGGATGGTTCGAGATTTTTGTTTTACAGTCTCGTCTCCTTCTTCTAATCCCTTCTCCGGTCATAATCTTCCAATCCGTTAGGGCTCTAGCAAATTGATAAAGTTCAAACTAATTAAGATGTATATAATTAAGATTAAATAAAAGAAAAACTCATTCAGGCATTTCATCGAGTATGTTGTGGGCGCAAAAAATTTATGTTGAAAAATGTATGTAAAGTGCCAAAACCAATCACAAACCATTCATCTACAAAGAGCAACATTAAAAACAAAAACATTCATGTTCAAAAATGGATATTTAATGGAAAATAACAATACAAGAGAGCAAATGTGTTTTAGTTTATATATGAAGTCACCTTGCTTTTCTTTTAAAAAGAATATGTACGGCCACACGAAGAGGGAGGCAACTTCGGCAACGGCGGCTTGACCGGATTCTAAAAGAGTGGTGGCAACGGGTTGGTGAAGGATGTGGGTACTTAAGAAATGTAGAGAGTGTGAAGAGAGAACTTAAGAAATTCGTGCGGAGATGAAGAGAAACGATGAGGAAATTGTATTTAAGTTATGGGTTTTGACGCGCGGATTTCGAAAAATTAAATTTGAAAATTTTTAAAATTTTTAGAAGATTACACGACGGTCTATTTAGAACCGTCGTGTAATACCGGGAATTACACGACGGTCCCCCGGGACCGTCGTGTAATGTCCCCCCCTCGGGAGGGATTACACGACGGTCCCTCGGGACCGTCGTGTAATGTGGCGGATTACACGACGGTCCCACGGGACCGTCGTGTAATGTCCCCCCCTCGGGAGGGATTACACGACTGTCCCCCGGGACCGTCGTGTAATGTGGTGGATTACACGACGGTCCCACGGGACCGTCGTGTAATGTCCCCTCCGAGGGGTGGATTATACGACGGTCCCGGGGGGACCGTCGTGTAATCCTCCTTCAAGGGGCGGATTACACGACGGTCCCAAGGAACCGTCGTATAAAGTGTGCCTTTACACGACGGTTCCGAGGGACCGTCGTGTAATCTATCTTTTGTAGTAGTGCATGTGGCACTTACCGTGTAGTTGGTCTCACAGTTTTTTTAATCTTTTTTTATCCAAGTGGCTTTGCATGTTTTCCCACAAGAATCCAACTGACTTTTCCTAATATCAATATTTTAATGGGTTAGCTTAATTTCTGCACTTTCATATTTATTTATTTTAATTTTTTTTTTTATGGTAATGTTCCTTTTTTTTTCAAAAAAGTTAAAACCGATTTTTTTTTTTTTTTTTTTTTTTCATATCAACAAGAAATAAGCTTTCCTTGTTTTGTTTTGTTTTTTGGTCAAGACCCATGAATCGTACATAAATAAAATATGAAATAACAATAAACATATATATATATATATATGGCTAATAACTCTAAAATAATAATTATCCATGCTGTTTTCATCTATGCTACTTGAAAGGGTCACTTCACTCTCACTTTACTCGTTGAAATTTAAAAACTCTCACTTTTCTTTTGAACTTTGAATTTAACATCATCACTACTACAAAAGTTGGCTTACACGACGAAAAATACACGACGATTTTTGTGAAACTGTCGTCTTAAACAAGATTACACGACGGTTTGACAAAACAATCGTGTAAACAAAGGATTACACGACGGTTTTGATGAACCGTCGTGTAATCCGCCGGATTACACAATGGTTTTGTTGGAACCGTCGTGTAATCCGGCAGCATTTGAAAAAAAAAAAAAAAAGGAAGGATTACACGACGGTTCCATCAAAACCGTCGTGTAATAATTCTTCGAAAATTTTCAAAATTTCAAAATTTAAAATCTCAAAAAAAAAAAAAAAAAAGATTACACGACGGTTCTATCGGTTCTTAGAACCGTCGTGTAATCTTTTTTTTTTTTTTTTTGAAAATTTTAAATTTTGAAATTTTGAAAATTTTCGGAGGATTATTACACGACGGTTTTGAGCAAAACCGTCGTGTAATCCTCCGAAAATTTTCAAAATTTTCAAATTTTCAAAAAAAAAAAGGATTACACGACGGTTACAAAAACCGTCGTGTAATCTGAGGATTACACGACGGTTTTGAGCAAAACCGTCGTGTAATCCAAGGATTACACGACGGTTATAGAAAACCGTCGTGTAATCTTTCGAAAATTTTCAAAATTTTCAGATTTCATGCTTTAGAATTCGCACGAAAACCCATTACTTAAATATACTTTCCTCTTCATTTATCATCATTTTCATCTTCAACCCTCTAGACAACTCAAACTTTTCTCCTTCCCACCTCCTTCGCCCGTCCCCCCCTAACTTAAAATCCGGTCACGCCGCTGCCACTTCAAACTTTTCCCAAACCGCTGCCATAGCCCCGGTTTTTTTCCGTCACCGTCGTCGTCACCACCTCTCTCTCCTGGTGTTCCCATCAAGACCGTGACTATTTTTCTTTAAAGAAAAGCAAGGTAACTTTCATATTGCTCAATTTCTTGTTTTCTAACAAAACTACGAACACACAATGCTTTAATAATTTGCGTGGAGTGTAATTTGTAGTGTTGTTTGAATGTTTTTTTTTTTTTAATTGTTGTTCTTTGGAGATGAATGTTTTGTGCACGGTTTTGGCACTCTACACACATTTTTTAACATGGTTTTTATCCGCTCACCACATGCTCGATGAAATGCCAAAATGGATTTTTGTTTTGAATAATCATATGGAATTTGATTCTAGTGTAATGTGTACTATTACACGACGGTTTTGCTCAAAACCGTCGTGTAGTTGGGCTTAAATTAAAAAAAATAGGCTTTTTTTTTTTGTGATGGCACACATTACACGACGGTTTTGCTCCGAAACCGTCGTGTAATGTGTGCCATTGCCAAAAAAAAGCCTATTTTTTTTTAATATTCAAGCCTAATTACACGACGGTTTTGAGCAAAACCGTCGTGTAAAGTTCTCAATTTGCGGCGTTTGCTACTATATTTCTTGATTCGACGACGGTGTAAACCGTCGTGTAATATTGAGATACCACGACGGTTTTAGAACCGTCGTGGTATCTTCCACGACATTGGATTACACGACGGTTGTCTAACCGTCGTGTAAACTTTACACGACGGTAAATAACCGTCGTGTAATCCACAATTTTTAGTAGTGCATTTTACACCTTCAATGAAAAATTTCAGTTGAAAGTGTATGAAAAAATAGGAGAATTAATTCTACTAGTGCATTCTGTTAGGATTTATGTTAAAAATAAACGGAAAAGCACTACAAGACTGCACTTGACTCATATTTTTTTTTCTGTATATTTTTTATTGAAATTTTAATAAAAGAGATAAAATTAGATTAAATATAAAATTTATGAGGCAAAATAAGAGTTTTTAAAATTCAGGAGGACAAAATATGAGTGATCATAAAATTCAAAGATTATAGACAAGAATAATCCTTATTTTGTTTTGAAAAAGAAATGTCATTTTTGTTGGACAGTATGCTATGTCTAGTCGAGTACTCGAACCTCCACTTTCAGTCAGACATGAATAGGATAAATTTAAAAAAAAAAAAAAGTACTCGACCCTCCACTTTCAGTCAGACATGAATAGGATAAATTAAAAAAAAAAAAAAAAAAAAAAAAAAAAAAAGATGAAATTTGACCCAGCACAAATAGTAAGAAAAGCTGTCTGATCATCATTGCTACCAAACTAAACTTGAAGAAGATTTTAAGATCATTAGTTCCAACTAAGAACATAATTAATACAAAAACAAAAGATAATGAAAATACCTAAACATGTTTATGCATGACTAATCAAAGATAAGCACGTTATTAAACTGACAATCAGCTGAAAAGGAGCTCATGAATTGATTCCAACAAGACCAACCGGCAGTTCACTACTTCACAATAACACGTCGTTAGAAGCAGTAGTAACTGAAAATCTACATATATATATATATATATATATCGTACTATTGCAAAGATTACAAGTACTGAGTTAGGTTAATTCGATTAAGTGAATTAACTACTAATATTTGAACAAGTGGAATAACAATACCAGGAACACGGAGCAACCTTCAGCCCCTGCTCATGTTATCACCGCGTGCCAAAATAACAAGAAAGAGAGTCACAGAAGGAGATGGAACTTCCTTAATCATATATACATACATATATAAATATATATATAAATATATATATATATATAGAGAGAGAGAGAGAGAGGATTACTGAACAAATGGGTACTCACCACCTGTATCTGAAACTTTCACCTTCATTGACAAGCTACAGATCATATGAAACGTCAGCACACAATATTTGACTAGCTTTTGTCGTCCTAATTAATCCGCGCATAATAAATATGTTGTCTGTAAACACTGTTCTATGATAGACAGTCATGATTTTAATTTATATGTTGACATTGTGTGGTATCTCAATCGCCTTACCTGTCCCTTTTTTTTTTTTTTCCCCGTAAAACAATGACTCTCCTTTAATCTGCACACGCGAACTAAAAAAAACTTTTAAAGTCACAAAATGTAACTTCTCAAAAAAAAAAAAAAAAAAAAACGACTTCTTAATAAACTTTAAAATTTGTGTTAAGAGTTTAGAAAAACATTGTAAACTTCATTTTAACACTTTATTGCTTATTAAGATTTTTTAAATCTCATTTTTAACACTTTTATTGCTTATTAAGATTTTTTTAAATCAATCTTATTTATTAAGAGAATTAATCTTACTAGCTCATTCTATTAGGATTTATGTTAAAAACAAATATAAAAGATCACATGCATTTAACTTATCTTTTTTTTTGTATGTTTTTAACTAAAATTTTGATAGAATGGATAAAATGAGATTAAATTTAAAATTCAAAAAAAAAATGAGACTTTTTAAAATTCAAATGAATAAAGTGAGAATAATGATAAAATTCAAAAAGTATAAATAAGAATAATCCTTATTTTGTTTAGAAAAGAAAATGTCATTTTAGTTGGACAGTATGCTCTGTCTAGTCGAGTACTCGAACCTCCACTTTCAGTCGGACATGAATGGGACAAATATTATTAAATAAAAAAAAAAAAAAAGATGAAATCTGACACAACACAAATAGCAAGAAAATCTGTCTGATCATCAGTGTTGCCAAACCAAACTTGAAGAAGATTTTAAGATCATTAGTTCCAACTGAGAACATAATTAATACAAAAACAAAAGACAATGAAAACACCTAAATAAGCACGTTATTAACTGATAATCAGCTGGAAACGTGCTCATGAATTGATTCCCATAAGACCGGCCGGCAGTTCGGTACTTCATAATGAGACGGCTTAAGAAGCAGTTGTAACTGAAAATCTACACACACACACACACATATATATATATAATACTACCGCAAAAAATCACAAGTACTGAGTTAGGTTCATTCGATTAAGTTAATTAGCTACTGATATTTGAACTAGAGGAATAACAATACCAGGAACACGAAGCAACCTTCAGGCGACTGTTAACTGATCATGTGAAGAAAGAGAGTCACAGCAGAAGGAGTTATGGAACTTCCTTATAATCATAATAAATATATGGGTTTTTACATTTTTATATCATATATTTTATTTTAATTATTTAGAAAGTATATCTTATATTTTAAATAATTACATTTGTATATCATTATATTACATTTATTATACAAACTTATACATTTTCTCGATCAACACTTAATTTTGACCTTAAAATTATCAAATTACCATTAAAAAGAGCAATTACAATTATCTATCTATTTGATAAAACATCTTAAACTCAAATTTTTCATATCAGTATTTATCTTTTTTCAAAAAATTAATAAAAATTATAATAAATTTTTAAAAAATCAATCAACTCAAATTTAAAAATTTCAACTCAAATCATTTCACCACCAACGGATCATATATATATATATATATATGTAAGAGAGAGAGAGCACTTCTTCACCCATCGATACTTGCCACCTGTATCTGAAACTTTCACTTTCATTGAAAAGCTACAGATAATATAAAGTCTGAGGAATGGTGTCAGTTACGTAAACAACATAGTTGACTAGCTAGCTTTTGTCGTTCTTAACTGCGCACGATAAATATGGGGTCTGTTAACACAGTTCTGTGATAAACGGTCATTTGAGTTATGTCGGCATGTAGTAACTCAATGGTCTTAATTTTTATTTAGGTCCGTTTGATTCTCTATCTTCACTTAAATTAAATTGTATTTTTTTATCATATTTTTTATTTTTTCTGAAATTTTTTTTATCTTTTCTGAAAAAGTCAACAAAAATTATTATTTCAACTTAAAAATCTCAACTCAACTCAAACTGAACTTGTGCACCAAACAAGTCCTTATTTATTTATTTATTTTGTGTGAAACAATGACCTTCTCCTTTAATCTGCACATGCAAATTAAAAAGTTTTCAGCCAAAATCACATAACATCTTAAAAACTTTATTTTTAACTTTTTTATTACTTATTTAAAAATGTAAAATCCTTCTGATTTAATATGCTCTATTATATATATATATATATATATATATTTTTTTTTTTTTTTCTTTTTCTTTTTTCAATTGCTTATAAAAAGTCTAGTTTTTACTCTTTTTCTACCGATTCAAGCAAAAGCAACAGCTCTACAAATTATACCCTAATGTTGCTTGCTTAAATTAGATTTTGCCCCAAAAAAAAAAAAAAAAAGGGAATAATTATCGTTCTTAAGGTAAGTTCATATTAATCTTTATCAATTTAAGTATGGCATACTCACATAAAAGCAAACCTTATATTAAACATAAAAATTGTCTTTTAATACTTAAAACAACTCATTTTAAACTTTTATAAACTGATGTGGAACAAACGCTTATTAAAAATCACATCAAAGATTTTAATTATGTCATTAAGCCATTATTAAACTTTAATTGATCAGTAAACACAATTTATCTTATGGAGTTTGAGATAGATTGAGAGGAGAGAAGAGGGTTTTAGAATGCTCATTTATCAATTAGTTAATTACTTATTATTTATAAAAAAATTAGTGGTAAGGTGTTAATAAAAAGTAATAGAAAGATTATGCGATCAATTTCTCAAAGATTAAAACTAGGTTTGGTAAGAAGGAAAGAAAATAAGATGGAAAAGAAAAATAGAAGTGAAAGAAAATAAGAACGAGAGAAAATATTTTGCCTTTCTTTTATGTTGTTGATATCACCATGGAAGAAGAAAAAATAAAAAGATTGTGTAAAAACTATTGTACTTATCTATATATTTAAAGCATGGACAAAAAAGTAATTTTAATAGTTATTTGGTGAATTTTAGTTTCCTCCCAATTTTAGAGGAATAAAATAGTGGATCCCACTACAATCTTTTCCCCTCCTATTTTTCTTTCCATTCTTTTTTACTTCTCACCAAACAATTAACTCAATCAACTTCCCTTCACTTTTCTCTCATCTCACTTCCTTCCCTCCACTTTTCCACCCTACCAAACATAGCATAAGAGTGTGTTTAGTATGAGAGAAAAATGGGAGGAAACTTGGGTGGAGTGATTGGTTAAAGGATTTTGACATTCATAATTGATTGATAAGAGAGAGAAGATGAAGGAACGGATTAAGAAAGGGGCTCAAAATTTTTCAAAACAGCATAATTTGATTATTCTAAATTAAAGAGATTGTTGTACGTATTTTATACCAAATACCACGAGAGAAGACCTACTCCCTCCTTTTTATTTTCCTCACTTAAGGAATCTACCATTCCCTAACTTTTGGTGATATAGGGATCAGAAAGAGCCCAAGCCAAGCCCCTTCGGTTGAAAGCAAGCACATAACCCGCAAAGGTTTACCCTCCCATCTGTTGGCCCAGTAATTTGATTTAGGACCATAGTCGTCGTTTGATCAATAAATTTGCATATAGATGGTACTTAAAAAAAAATTTAAAAAACTAACATCTAAATGTAACCAGTAGCTGGTACAATATTTACTAAAAATTTGATTATTAAAGATGGCACAATATTTAAACCTACTTTTCAAAAAAAAAATTTACAATCTTTTTTTTTTCCACAAAAATTTAAATATTATTGTTTGAGTTATGGGTTTTAATCTATTGATCTAAACAGAGTCTTAAAGGTACGCTATTTCCGTACTTAACTTACAAATTATGTAAATGTAAAACAAAAAATTTCCATGTAAATCATGTTGTGTGTGTAACTGAGATTATTTAAGGGGGAAAAAAAAATGGAATGATGTCACTGTGGCATTAGCACAAAACATAGCATCCCATTAAATAAATATGGGATAAAAAAACCATGGTTTGACTGCGAACGTGTGACTAATTAAGGTTTAGAACAAGAATAAGCTCCGTTTGGAGTGAAAGTTGGAGTTGAAGTTTTAAAAATATTTTGATTGAAAATTAATTGAGTTTTAAATATGTGTTTGGTTGAAAATAAACTGTTTAAAATTAAAAAAAATGTAAAAACTTGAAATGCATTCAGAAAAAAATAACAATATTATTGATTACGTTATTCTATCCAAATTTTTTTTTTTTAAATCATCTCATTTTGACAAAAAAAGAAGAAGAAGTTATCTTTTAAGTTTGAGCTTGCATTTGGTATAGAGATGGGAGTTGAGTTTTTTGTATTGGAGTTGTTTGATTTTTCAAAAACAAGTTAAAATTTTTGTTAACTTTTCAGAAAAAGAAAAACAAAATGATTTGAGATATTTTAGTTTGAACTTGAACACCAAACAAGGGTTGTGCTTTTTTGAAGACTAAAAAGATATATTTTGAAAAAGTGAATAGTGAACTTAATTTAATTTTAAAGAAAAAGATAAATTTTTTTAAAAAAAGTACATTTAGAAATGTTGTCCCAAATGGGTCCTGAGTGTTTATTTTTGCTTCTTCCTTTTTTTTTTTTTTTTCATAGGGTATTACTATAAAAATATTTTTTGTTTTGTTTTGTTTTTTGTTTTTTGTTTTATTTAATTATTTATTTTTTTGTTAAAGCATAAAGAGTAGCGTTGGCAATACGGGTCGCGACACGACGACACGATTCGAAAACGACACGAATTTCGTGGGTTCGGGTTTGGAAAAATAGGGGGCGGGTCAAATTCGGGTGACCCGAAATTAACACGGGTAAAACGGGTCGTGCTTGGGTTAGACCTGTAGAACCCGAACACGACCCATTTTTTCCCATGTCAATTTCGGGTCAAATTTCGTGTCAGTTTCGGGTCAAATTTCGTGTCAATTTTGGGTTAAATTTTGTGTCAATTTCGGGTCAAATTTCGTGTCAATTTTGTTTTTGTTTTTGCTTTTTTTTTTTTGGTTGAAGGTGCAAATGTCACTCCACCATCTAGTAAGAAAAATGACAAAGGTAAAGCAACGCAATAAATGGATGTGGATGAATCTAATCTTTTCAAGGTAATATTCCATTTCCTTTGTTTATTTATTTATTTTTACTAACTAGTGATTTTTATAAATTAATGCTTGTTGTTTGTTGTGCAGGAATTTGATGATGTCTCATCTGATTCTTTTTATAGTGCAAATAGCAAATCGGAGTTGTAACTTTTTTTGGATGAGCTCAGGATGAGAAGGAGTGATGCTCTAGACATTCTTTCCTATTGGAAAACAAATTAATGTCGCTACCCCATACTTGCTGCAATTGCTCGTGACATTTTGAGCATTTATGTATCAACAGTTGCTTCAGAAGCTGCATTTAGTGTTGGTGGTTGTGTACTTGACCAATTTCGTAGCTCTCTTAAGCCTAACACTGTTGAGGCAATTATATGCTCAAGAGATTGGTTGTTTGAGAGTGAAGGTAAATTTTCTTAGGTTCTCTATTATTACTTAGCATTGTTAAATTAATCTCATAATCATAGATTTTTTTCAATCTTTCTCGTGTAGTTGGAATCAAAACAGTTGACAAAAATATGGATAATGTTATTCAAAATGTTGTGGATCTCAACATTGATGAGGATAAAACAGTTGACCAATATTCTAACTCTAGATGTGCCCGAGTTGTGCTTGTTGTGCTTGTTTTTTGTTAATGTTGGTGCGGCTATTTATTTAATTATATTTGTCTACTAGAACTCGGTATTTTGTTGGTGTTATTTTATTTGAATTTAGACTTTTTTATGTTTGTATTTGGATTTGTGGACTTTATTAAGATGTTTGTAATAGGACTTTGCCTAACTATAATTATGAGCTTTGCACTTAAGTTGGAAGTTTAATTTTATGATTTTCTATTTGAAAACAATCATTAAAACTTATTGTTTTGTCAATGGTATGTTTTTGTTGAAGGTAAATTATTATTCTTCTAGGTTTTTTATGCACTTGGCATATAATTTGCTTAAATTGAATTGATTTTGTGTCAAATTCAAATTAATTGCGGGTTCAATTTGGATCCAATACGAGTTACAGATTCATATCGGATCAAATTCGTGTCGCGGGTTTAGTTCGTATCACGGGTTCAATTTTGTGTCGTGGGTCAATTTCGGTTCGTGCCGTATTCGTGTCGCGGTTTGAAGTCGTTTTCGTGTCACGGGTCATGTTCGGGTTGGGGAAGAAAAAATTCGACACAGCTCAAACACGACACGTGACACGAATTGTCATCCCTAATAAAGAGAACAGATGATCATTTAAGGAAAAAAAAAACACAAAAATAATATTAAGGGTCTGTTTGGTGCACAAGTTCAGTTTGAGTTGAGTTGAGATTTTTAAGTTTGAATAGTAATTTTTATTGACTTTTTCAGAAAAGACAAAAAACTTTTTCAGAAAAGATAAAAAACATTATAAAAAAATACAGTTTAATTTGAATGAAAATGGAGAACCAAACGGACCCTAATATCTTTTCTTTTTTCAAAATAATTAAAATTCAAAAGACGACAAATCAATAAAATTCAAATGATGGTCTATTATCGCCACCCCTATTGTTTGAATTTTGATTGATTTGATGTCTTTTGAATTTTAATTATTTTTTAAAAAAGAGAAAAGATATTAGTATTATTTTTATTTATTTATTTTTTTTTGTTTTTTTTATAAAGCATAAAAAGAACAGATGATCATTTAAGTGAAAAAAAAAACATAAAAGAAATACTAATATCTTTTCTTTTCTTTTCTTTTTTTTTCAAAATAATCAAAATTCAAAGGACGTTAAATCAATCAAATTCAAATGATGGACTACTGCCCCCCCCCCCCCCCCCCCCCACAAGGAATAGAGGGGGTAATCGACAAAAAGAGGAATCTGAGGATTGATGATCATGATAATCCGGAGATTGCACCGTAATCTACGCAGGAACAAAGCCGACAATTCCTCTAAAAGAAAGCCGTAAATATGGCCGATAATTGCTCAAATTTGTCGGAATCAACACGTGATTTATGATTTAATTTGGTAGCCAAATCTTTGACATTGGCCTCTGTCGTCCTCCTTTTTTTGACAATTGATGCCGTAATTATCGGAAAAAAAGCTTTGCTTTTGTTGCATGATTTTCGTACATTGTCGGCCGGATGCATTTGAACGAATCTCGTCGCGGAGTCCGAGACACTCAAAATTACAAAAGTAAAAGTTATAAAACCAATGTAGGGCATCGAGTTATGAGGAGGATGTTTGGTTTTTTAACTTAAATTCAAATTTTTTAATTAAATTTTTTTTTTTTTTTTAATTTTTTTTATCCTTTCTGAAAAATTCAACAAAAATTATTATTAAAATTTAAAAATCTTAATTCAAACTCAAACATCAAATATCCCTAATATTTCAAAAACTGCATTATTACAAATTTTCCAACATTTTGGAACTTTCTTTTCTTTTCTTTCTTTCTTTCTTTCTTTTTCTTTTTTTGTGGGGTCACCGGTTGAGAAAAAAACTGGCTAATTATCTTGACACCATGTTTCTCAACTTTTATGATTTCTTAATCGTGTTGACCTCATTGTCAGTGTTTATACTATTATTTTTTCCCCAAGAATAAAAGAAGTTTGATATCTTTTTTTCATTTTTGTCGTTGAAAAAGACGGCTGCAATATGATATCAGAGAAGTGCACCGCAAAGTTCCATCGTCTATATAAATATATGCACAGCAGGTAATTGCTAATTTGGGATTGTGGAAAATTGGACAGAGATGTGTGGAGCCAACTTGCTGATATTCGGGTTTATTTTCTTCTTCCGCTCACCATTAGAAGGATATATAGTAGTAATTCAAGCGGTATTTGTCTTGCTCCAACGATGAATTAAATTTTATCAGTTTTTATTTTTATTTTTTATTTTTTGAGTGGCAGTATACCACCATTTCCTTGGTGAGAGGGCCTTTATTCTTTTATACTTTTTTCTTACTTTGTCACGAATCTCCCCGCGGAGTCCGCGACAGCCAAAATTACAAAAGTAGAAGTTATAATGCCAATGTAGGGCACCCACATATTGAGCATAATCTGCATCTACGGTGAAAAACTCCCCCCCCCCCCCCCCCCCCCCCCCCAAGCCTTTCATCGGACAGATGTGTTTTTTTATTTATTTATTTATTTATTTAATTATTTGTTTAATTTTTATGAATTAATCTATAATACTATGATGTAATGTGCATGATAATTATCATGTGTAAATAATATTTCAGTTATTTAATTATATCATAATGATAATGAGTCATTATACTGTATATAATGAGTCACTTCCATAGATTTACTCTTTATTTTGTTTTGCTTTGTTTTTGTTTTTCAAAGCAATCAAAATTCAAAAGATGGACTAATATCATTTTTTTTTCCGCCTTTTGAAGGAATAAATGGGGTAATCGACTAAAAGAGGAATCTTAGGATTGATCATGATAATCCGGAGATTGCTCCGTAATCTACGCAGGAACATAGCCAACAATTCCTCCAAAAGAATGCCGTAAATATGGCCGATAATTGCTCAAATTTGTCGGAATCAACACGTGATTTATGATTTAATTTGGTAGCCAAATCTTTGACATTAGCCTCTGTCATCCTCTTTTTTTTTGACAATTGAAGCCGTAATTATCGGAAAAAAAATCTTTGCTCTTGTTGCATGATTTTCACATTTTCGACCGGATACATTTGAACGAATCTCGTCGCGGAGTCCGAGACAGTCAAAATTACAAAAGTAAAAGTTATAATGCCAATGTAGAGCACCCACATATTGAGCATTATCTGCATCAAGTTATAAATATTTCAAAACTGCATTATTTGAATTGACAAACTTTCCAACATTTTGGAATTTTCTTTTCTTTTCTTTCCTCTCTGTCTTTCTTTCTTTTTTTGGTGGGGTCACCAGTTGAGAAAAGAACTAGCTAATTATCTTGACACCATGTTTCTCAACTTCTATGATGTCTTGATTGTGTTGACCTCATTGTCAGTATTCATACTATTATTTTTTTCCCCAAGAATAAAAGAAGTTTGATATCTTTTTTCTTTTTATTGTTGAAAAAGACAGCTGCAACATGATATCAGAGAAGTGCACAGCAAAGTTCCATCGTCTCTATAAATATATGCACAGAAGGTAATTGCTAGTTTGGGATTGTGGAAAATTGGATAGAATGTGTGGAGCCAACTTGCTGATGTTCGGGTTTATTTTCTTCGGCTCACCATGAGAAGGATATGTAGTAGTAATTCCAGCGGCATTCGCTGCTCAATACTTGATATCTTGCTCCAAGGATGACTTAAATTTTATCAGTTTTTTTATTTTTTGTTTTTTTATTTTTTTTAACACCATTTCATTGGCGAGAGGGCCTTTATTCCTCTATAGTTCTTTCTGACTCTCTCACTAGTCATTATTACTATTTTTAACTATGATTATCATTTAGGAATGAGTTTTTTTGTCTTTACAGGTCGAACATATGTAACTTTGTATTTAGGTTTATGTTATTAAATTGAATTGATTTACATGTAATTTTATATGTAATATGATACTATTGAAGCTTTGAGTGATATTGACATGTAAAATAAAAAGAAATCTAAGTCTCATATGGTAACTATTTAAAGCTAATATTATATTAGAATCATTGGGTTGTTACATTTATTAAAGGTAAAAAAGAAACTCAAGTCCTATATCGTAAATATATAACAACAATAACATTTATATAAAGGCATTTGACCATTCCACTTAACAGGTTGACCTTTTAAGATATATAAAAGCTCAATCCCTTAACAGTCTCAAATATCTTATCCTCCTCCCTATTCTTCACATGGTATCGGAGCCAACCATGCTCAAACAAGCGGCCCAATCCATCCAATACAAGATTAATGACTTTAAAAAGAGTACCATCTTGCAAGGGCGTATTAAGGATAAAAGAAACCCAAGTCTTACATCGTAAATATATAACAACAATAACAGATATATAAGGATATTTGATCATTTTACTTAATAAGTTGACTTTTAAGATGAAAACATAATTCTTAACAGTCTTAAATATCTTCTCATCCTCCCTGATCTTCACAATATTAACTTACAAAAAATAATAATAAAAAATACAAGTATCATTTTAAAGGAGTGCTGGATGAAACTAGTCCTATTCCTATCTTTTAACTAAAATTAAATAATAGGAAACTAAAGTTTAGATTAAAGTACAACAGATTGTACTATTGTTATATTCTTATTAATTTTCATGAGTTAAAATAGCAATTTTTTTAATAAACAGTGAGAAAAAATAACTGATATCAGAGCAACTTAATTAGAATATCCAACTAGCAACCGATGATATCTATTAAATAACAAGTAAAAATATCGATCAATGTACAAATGCAGTTGTTGCATAAAATTACAAGTGCATAATATCGTAACAAGTAATAGAGTGATGAATAAAGTATCATTCATACAAAGACTGTTGTTTATTAATTATCGAAATTATATTAATTCTAACTTTATTTGAATAATAAAATAAAATAAAATAAAATTTAGTGAAATAAAAATAATGAACTCAATAAGAAAAAAGCCTAGGATTGCAATCTTCACTCAACACTTCACTTGAATCTATCTACTGTTCTCCAGATAAATTAATCAATCTGAATTGTCAACCAATAACCTAAATTATCTAAAAACCTCTTCTGATAGTCAATTAGAAAAATTCCCCTTAACTAACTCACTATATTCCTATGAGAATTGATTAAGATGAAACTCATTAAGCACAAGTTCTTTTAATGGTCACACATGTTATGCAAGTATATTCCTATCCCACATAAATGCACGGCTTCCGCACATTGATCATATATCATTCTATCTAAGGCTAAACACAAAATCTCCTTTTTCAATTCAATTAGGGTTTACCAAATCAATCTAATTAGTGACCAAGTAATTAGAAGCATTAAGCACAAGATAAAAACGAACAATTCAATATCAATTAATAAAATCAAGAGAAAATAGCAAATTAATTAAAACTACATATTAAGTTCAAATTGCAATCCCATAAAAAAAAATTAATTCATAATTAAAAATAAAATTCTACAATATAAAGGTTCAAGCATTCTTAAATTATAAAAACAAAAAGATAAGAAAATAGGAAGAAATCTCCAAAACTTTGTAGAAAACAAAACCTAAAAACTAAAAATAAAAATAAAACTCTTAAAAACTAAGGGCCTGTTTGGTGTACAAGTTCAGTTTGAGTTGAGTTAAAATTTTTAAGTTTGAATAGTAATTTTTGTTGACTTTTTCAGAAAAAACAAAAAACTTTTGGGGAAAAGACGAAAAACATGATGAAAAAAGTACAGTTTAGTTTAAGTTGAACTTATCAACCAAACGGGCCCTAAATCCTAACAAATAATTTTTTTTTCCTTCTTTTTTATCTTTGGTTTTTCTTTAGAAGAACAACCAAAGACCCCTAAACTAGCCCTAATCTCTCCTATTTATAACTTGTTCCAAAAATGGCAACTTTTGAATCAAAGATTTCAAGAAAAGAAAACTTCTACGAACTGGGGTTGCAGCCTTGAAAGTTGGACGCTGCAGCCCTCACTGGCTGCAGCCCTCACTATTGCTAATCTGGAGCCCATGAATCAGCGCTATAACCTTGGAATCTAGAGCTGCAGCGCTCAATTGCTGTACAAAATTTTTCAGCACTTCAGGGCTGCAGCCTTGAAAATCTAGAGCTACTGCCTTGATAAACTACCTTTATTTTCCTTCATTTCCACACAAAATTTTGCCAATTCTGCGCGATTTGCCTAAAAAAATCATTTATATCATAACTTGCTTAAATACACTAAAAACAACTCGAAAAACATTGCTGCAACTCTTAAGCTAACAATACATCAAGATGAACGTGTTCAAATCACCGGTATAAACCCTGCTCATCAGCACTTCACTTGTATAATTTATTTTGGATAGTCATGGAAATCACTAATGTTTTGCATTGGTATCGTTTTATATGTTTAGTTATAGGCCGTTTTCTTCGGCCCTGTATATTGGCATTTAACAGCTTAATAAAACGTAAGTGTGTGTGCTAAGGACCGTTTTAATTTCATTTCACCTTTTTTTTTTTTTTTAAATAAATAGAGATCCACTTAAATTTATTAAATAAAAAAAGGAAAACTACAATTAAAAAAATTAAGAATCTATCCTCAATTGACAAATCTAACAAAAGTAAAAGACACTGTAAGAAACAACGTAAAAAAAAAAAAAAAGAGCAATTAAATTTAGCTGAAAATTAATTTCATCTATACATCTTTAAACTGGTTTACTTTTGAACACGAAGTTTATGAACACTTTTTTTTTATTAAAATAAATTAATAAATCTAAGTACTAAAAAATGAAACAAAAAATTCTTTTAACAACTTAGAATTTAAAAATCAAAGAAAAAGAATACATAGTCCAATGAATTAAAAAGTTAAAAATATATGTTAAATAGTTATTAGCTCTTCAGAAGACATGTCCCCCCCCCCCCCCCGGCCTAAAACCTCAATTGAGATTTTCTTGTAATATTAAAGATTTCTTAAAAAAGAGTAATTTAAAAAAACTTACAAAGAACCTGAAAATAAAAAAATAAATTAAAAAAGAGACATGAAAAAATATCAAAAAGATAAATAACTAAAGTGAAAAAATTGACCAATACGAAATACGAAAAGAAAGGATAAAATTATATTAAAAAAAAATGGGCCAAAAAAATAAAAAGAAAAAGAAAATTGAAGAACCAAAAAATAAATATCTTTTTTTTTTTTTTCAGTTGAACAAAAAATAACTGTTTTGGACGATGGAGAAAGTGTCATTTTAATGTAATGTGTAGATAATGCGACGCCCATCATGATTGGACTTAAGATCAATGCATAAAAAGGAGAGCCCAGCGTAATCTGTCATTGTCCAAGTCCAATTTATGTTTATATTCACCAAAAGGTCCAAATTATGTTTCTAATAAAAATAAAAAAAGAGGGAGGGAAAAATAGAATTTTTGAAAATGGTAATAATAAATTATGACATAAAATTATAAATAACATAATTAAATTAATGATTACATAAGATCTAAAATACTCCTTCTCATTTTTTTTTTCTATCTTTAACATATGAAATCATACACATAAATTTATTGTTAAAAATTAATCATAAATCTAAAATTTTTCCTCATTCTTTTTCTCTATTTCTAACATATAAAATCATATACATAAATTTATTGTTAAATATTAACAGTAAATCTGAAATTTTTTAAAAAATTTAAAGAAATCTTAGGATTTATTAGAAATATATGTTATAATTTATCATATTTTGAAAAACCTATTATAAACTTAATAGGTATCTATAAAATATGTTATTTGTTATAATTTTCTTTAAAAAATGTCCAAATTATGCTTTTATTTACCCAAAAAAAAAAAAAAGTCCAGATTATGTGTTTTTTTTTTTAATAAAAAAATGGTCCAAATTATGTCTTCATATTCTTTTCGGAAATCTGTGAACCATATATATACTAAATGTACGATCAACATTAATATAAACCCTGTCTGTGACAATGAGGTTTTTATTTTTATTTTTATTATTTTTATTATTTATTTTTTTTAAAAAGCTCTGCACATGGAGCGCATAATCTCTTGATTAATACAAAATCGAAAAAGATAACCTGATTTAGCCCTTCCGATTATTAGGAAGTCTTTTATATCAAAGAATGGATGACGGAACCAAGGAATTGCAGAAGAACTCTCTCTCTCTCTCTCTCTCTCTCTTTTTTTTTTTTTTTTTTGGGTCGATCGATAGAAATTAGAAAGTATACAATTACAGCACCCACACTTAAAATTAAAAGGCCTAACTTTTGTCTCTGTGTAGTTAACTTTCATTTTCTTTTATAAAAGTTACGTTTACCTTTGTTATTATGGATATAGTACAAGTTATTTTAGTGTTAGACATATGTGTTGTATAAAAGAAAAATCACTAAAGTATAGAGAGAGAAAACAAACTAATTTAGAATATATGTTCTTCAGTTTGATTATAATTATTAGGGGGTGTTTGGTGTTGAGTTTGAGTTAAGATTTATAAGTTTAAATAGTGATTTTGGTTGACTTTTTCAGAAAAGACAAAAAACTTTTGGGGAAAAATACAAAAATTGAGTTGATGATGGTGAGTTTAAACTCACCACCCAAACGGGCCCTTAATGATTAAATAGATGCAGGGACAATCTATGTAAGGGTTGGGGGCACGTGCCCCTCAATTTCTTGAATTCTAAATTTTACCCCTAAATTTTCATAAAATTTTATAATTTGTCCCCATATAAGTTTTTTTTCCCTCAAATGTGACCCTACTCAGAAGTTTTTCCCCCTCAAATAAGCCTTATAACACTTAACTTATTCTTATATTTTAATATCATCATCAATATTTGATTCTACTTTTTTCCTCCTAATTTCTTTATCTACTTTTCTTTCTAATTTTTTTAAACTTTTATTTGGTTTTAAAAACTTTATTGATTTTAATTATCAACAATTTGAATATTTGTGCGTGTAAGTTTTTTTTTTTTTTTTTTTTTTTTTGAGATGACTGTAAGTTTTTATTTATTAGTAAAATGAATTATCTTTAAAAGGAAAAATGATGGTGTAGAATAAATTAAAGTGGAATTTAATTTTAAATCAGAAAATTACAAACAACATACAACAAATCATGAGTTAGACACTTCTATTTATGACAACATTTGAGATGAAGTTCAAGAATTAAATTTCACAATGTTTTCAAAATATAAAAACAATAATAATAGTAATTATATTGTAATAGACAATAAAATTTTTTGTTAGAATAAAAAATATTAAAATTTTTATCATATAAAGTTATTAATTTTAAAAATTTTCTCCGCATGCGTGCCTTTACCAAGAAAAATTTCTGGATCCGTCACTGAATAGATGGGTATTTAGTCAAAGCAATTTTAATTCTTACCATACCAATAACTAATCAAACATAATATAACTGTGATTATTAATTCCAATATGTTCAACCAAACATTGTAATTAAAATAATCATTTAATCAATTACTATTTTTATTATATCATTTTTCCTATTTCTATTAACTTCAATGACAAACCAAATAAAAAGAGACACCCAAAAAAAAAAAAAAAAAAAAAAAAAAAAAAAAAAAAAAAACTCTACAACCAGGGTGATCGGAGACAAGCGCAAATCAACACACCACCTTTTTTTTCTTTGAAATTAAACACAACGCCAATTATTATGTCGTTCTTTTGAAAAAAAAAATATTACATAACTTTTGAACTAAAGATAAACATGTGATTATAGACCAACATGCACGGCATAGCTGACGTAAGTTGATCACAACTATATTACTCATGACTTGTCAACTGAACAACCCGAGAGTACTGCCCATCCTGCAAATAAAATGTTTGCCAAAATATACAACAATTCTCTCTATACTCACTAACATTATAGAGATATATACAGCTTATTTATGCTCTCTTTTTTTCTTCACATTAACATAATCAGGGAATGTACGTATATGGAAATGAAAATGTTGGACCAAGGAGTAATGTAGAGCAGTACGACAATAGTAAAAATTGTGGATTATACGACGGTTATTTACAGTCATGTAAAATTTACACAACGGTTAGACAATTTTGTGTAATCCAGCGTCGTGGAAGATACCACGACGGTTCCATAACCGTCGTGGAGATGGAACCGTTGTGGTATCTCAATATTACACGACGGTTCACACCATCGTCGAATCAAGAAATACAGTAGCAAACGCCGCAAATTGAGAACTTTACACGACGGTTTTCCTCCAAACCGTCGTGTAATGTATGCCATTACACGACGATTTTGACTCAAAACTGTTGTGTAATTGAGCTTGAATTAAAAAAAAAATTGGCTTTTTTTGACGATGGCACACATTACACGACGGTTTCAGAGCAAAACCGTCATGTAATGTGTGCCATCACAAAAAAAAAAAAAAGCCAATTTTTTTTAATTAAAATCCAATTACACGACGGTTTTGAGCAAAACCGTCGTGTAATGGTACATATTACATTAGAATCAAATTCTATATGATTATCTAAAATAAAAATCCATTTTGACATTTCATCGAGCATGTGGTGGGTGGATAAAAACCATGTTAAAAAATGTGTGTAAAGTGTCAAAACCGTGCACAAAACATTCATCTCCAAAGAGCAACAAAAAAAAAAATTAAAAAAAAAAAATAAAACAACACTACAAATTACACTCCACGCAAGTTATTAAAGTATTGTGTGTTCGTATAGTTTTGTTAGAAAACAAGAAATTGAGCAATATGGAAGTCACCTTGCTTTTCTTTAGAAAAAAAAAAAAATAGTCATGGCCTTGATGGGAACACCGGGAGAGAGAGGTGGTGGCGACGGTGGCGGCGGAAAAAAACCTAGGCTATGGCGGCGGTTTGGGAAAAGTTTGAAGTGACGGTGGCGGCGTGACCGGATTTTAAGTTGGGGAGGGGGGGGGGGGCGGGCGGGCGAAGGAGGTGGGAGGAGAAAAGTTTAAGTTGTCTAGAGGGTTGAAGATGAAAATGATGATAAATGAAGAGGAAAGTGTATTTAAGTAATGAGTTTTCGCGCGAATTTCAAAGCATGAAATTTGAAAATTTTGAAAATTTTCGGAGGATTACACGACGGTTTTGCTCATAACCATCGTGTAATCCTTTTTTTTTTTTTTTAATTTAAAAATTTTTGGAGGATTACACGATGATTATAAACCGTCGTGTAATCCAAGGATTACACGACGGTTTTTATAACCGTTGTGTAATCCTTTTTTTTTCTTTTAAATGTTGCCGGGTTACACGACGGTTTTGTCAAACCGTCGTGTAATCCTATTTAAGATGACGGTGTCACAAAAATCATCGTGTATTTTCCGTCGTGTAAGCCAACTTTTGTAGTAGTGCGACTTGTTAATTTGGCAAATTTTTTTATTAAAAAAATAAATGATGATCGAGAAAGGACAACGAACACATTAAAATGTAGTAGGATACTCTAAGTTTTAACACCTCCTATTGCTTATGCGCTAAGCTCCTCACTCAATATTATTAAAATAAAAAAAATTAAGTTGTAAATGTTTTACAAAAGAGGAATAAAAGAAAACTGAGAAGGAAAATACGCACACAATTAGCATTAAAGATAAAGGCATGCACGTAGGTGAGCAACAACCAATATCTAAAACCAACACGCCTTGTTTAAAAACCCAAATTCACCTGGTTAGCAAAAACTGTTTAGCCAAAACTTTGTGGGAAAAAGATTGAAAGGAAAAAAAAAAAAAAAAACTTGTTAGATCTACTTTTATCAATTTACCGGATTTAATTAAATTACCAATTTAATTAAATTACCGAAAGTGTAAATAAATAAAAAATACATATAATTTTTACAAGACTCGGTCTCATCTATTTCTCAGGGTCATGTCCAGCTATCAAATAATCCACTAATATCAAATGATTAGACTGTGTATTTACCCATTAATAAGTCGGTTAATAGTGCAATGATGGTTTGAAAGATTGACGAATTTTGATGAATAAGTTTGAGTGTAGAATATAGGACTTTGAAATCATCATGTGGTCTCGTCAAGATGAACTCTTTGAGCGATCTGCCACTTTATTGCCTTAACGAAAGATGTGGGAGATCCCGAAGTTAATAAAGAACTCAAGTAGAAAAGAGTTTTAATCAACAAGAGCCCTGTATCGCCATGGAATCTCCTGATTTGGCAGATTAAGAATTAAGTTTTAAGTGTTATTTTAATAATACATTATGAAGGACATACGACGTACGGTGATTTGATTCTGCAAGGAGTTAAATAACCAAAAGGATAATTGACTTAGTTACTTTGATATGATATGAAATCTAATGATTTCCAGATCATTTTATGCCAACACATTAAATTAAGGATAATTACTAATAAAATAATAATAATTCTTGAATTGACAGACCTCATGCCGCTACAAGAAGTTTGTAATTACGTAAATATATTCTACAACTAACTTCTAAATTATATTAGGGTTAAACAATACTAGTTTGCATTGGAAATAATTTTAATTAACAAATTAGCGCAAAATTTAAATGCATATATGACAATAGAGACTAATATCTCATATCTAGAATTCCCATGTATTGATCATAGAACCACGAACACTGGAAAATATATATATTAAAGTTCTTAGTCAAATTAAACAATATTTCTTTGTGACTGAATGCAACTTTCAGTCGTAACTTTTACCAACACATTATTCAGTTACAAAATAGCTTTTTATCCCAAAAGTTTAACGAAGTTCGATAAGAATGAAATAGATAACTAACTATATAACTGCAACCAAAATGCTAGTTCTATGGGGCGTTTGAATCACACATTCAATTGGAATATTTTTCGAACACTATTTGGTCATTAGTGTTCTGTATTTGAATACACAATTTTTTGAACAAACCCCATTAATACAAACACTATTCACCATTTGAATACACACATTCTACATCTTTCAATTTTCAAACACACCTTTACTTTTACATGCATTTAAATAGATTCTAATGTTGATATTAAGGGCATATTCCATTGGAATATATACATTCAACTGTAAAAACATGGCAATTAAACATATATTAGAATACATCCATTCCATTTGAATACAATACCAAATACAATAAAATATCCAAACGCACTATTAGTCAAGGTCATATGTTATCTAGTTATAAAAATTACCATGACTAAACTTTTTTTGTAGTCTTGTGATTTTAATTGTTCTCCATTGGATTGTTGATTTATTCATCTATAAATATACAACTAGCTAATAAACGAAAAGTACATGGTCCTGTTTAGTCCCGTTTATCACCAAATGATTCCCAAGTTTTGATAATTATATATGCTTAAGGGTCTTGGTATACTCACACACACATTATAGTCATGTCGAATGCCATTAAATTGAAAAAACCACGAGGAATCCTGCTTATTTACCAAGCGCGTACAGCCGATACAGGTTACTAAATTCTAGCTGTTAAGGACTTGTTATACGCACATATATATATATATATATATGTTTGTCAATTATTTATGTGTGTATAAACGTGTATATACTATATATATATATATATATACATATACTGTCGAACTTTTTCCTCCCAAAAATTGGAAAAAAAGTCACAGTTGGCCAATCGAATTGCAACATAGATTATAAGAAATGAGAAGAAGATTTCACGGTCGAACTTATGCATGATCAAACTAGACATTATTAACTGACATATTAAATAAGGTGGGTCTATTGATACCCTCTTAATCCTTATATACTTTTCTCACACACCTATTTAAATCACCCACCAACTACATTAGAAATTTACTTATTACTTTCTCCACACCTCTTAATACTACAAACAAACCCTTAAAATAATTTGTACATTTTCTCCTGATTTTGCCCACCCACAAACCAAACGCTCATTGTCTTTCACTCTTTTAACTACTTTTATTTCTATTCCACGTTCCTTTACCTATTTTTTGGAATCGTAAATATATATATATATATATATATATAATATCTACGTTATTTATAGTTTCCTTATGATTTAGTTTTAAATAGCATTAGAAATTTGTTTTATGATATTAGTTTCGAAATTTTTTTTTTTGGGGTATATATACGAGTCACTTGAAAAAGCTTACCATTTTTTGCTTCCTATCAGTTTCACCATGTATATGTTTTGTTCCTCAAAATTTTTCAATACAATAGAAAATCGTAAGAACTATTGTTGTGAAACATTAAAAAGTAACTCAAAGTATATAGCATTAAACGATTTAGCACTGAAAATTGCATATAAAGGTATTTGTCTTTTGTGTTTATTAAAAAAAAAAAAAAAAAAAAAAAAAAAAAAAAAAAAAAAAAACAAGGTGCAGTAGAGAGTAATAAACGAAAATAAAGTTAAAAAAAAAAAAAAAAAACTCTCAACATAACATAAAACGATTCTTGATTCTCATTTGCAAATTGTCATCAAAAGATAATAAAAAAATTAGACAAAAGTTTTGAAACGAAAAAAACCTACTGTTTCCTTTACATTGGAGGCCATTTTTCTTTTATTCATTGTTGATTATGGTTGAACATTTTGTATTATATTTTATAAAAAAAAAAGATAATCTAATTTAATTTTTAAATTTTAAATGAGGTGTGTGATAAGTATATCTTTGATCATTTTTTTGTCGTAATTTAATTGTGGATAAATAAAGAATAACATAATTTATTAAATTAGGGTGTGTAAAAAGCGGACAAGGGGATGACAATAGACTCCTATTAAATGTTAATTTTCTTCTAGAAAACGAGGGGTATACCTAGGGCTACTTGAAGAGAAAATTTTGTTTATAAGTTCATGCGTTCACATACAATTGACAAGGTACGTCCTCTATAAATTGTAATATCAACTTCATATTTGAGTTCATATCGAAACAATGCCGGTCTTCTCAAAATTGCTAAAATCATTTGATATAGAGAGCAGATTGCAAGTTCCCGCGGATTGGCTTCGTGTATTGCCTGCTTTTAGAGAAGGAAATTATCAGATTCAACTTGACGTGGTTGATGGAATTGGCCTGTTTTGGCAATTTTGCTGCACAATTCGGAAGCACGGTCCTAGAAAGCCTAGTCTTCAGTCGGGTGAATGGCTCCGCTTTGTTCGTTGTAAAAATCTCGAAGTTGGGGACCTTATCATTCTAGATACCGTGGAGAACCAATTCAGAGGTACAAAGCTCAGGATCAGAGCATTGAAGTTAGCTCCTGATGGCCAGTGGCGTGACGTGTAGGGGCACAGTAATTCCTTCCGCATTTGCTGGCTCAGTACTCAAGAAAATAAATAAATAAATAAAATTGTCGCATATGTAATGATATAATGGTTCTTTTTCTTGGAGCTAGCAATACGTTTCAATTAAGTGTGTGTGTGTGTGTGTGTGTGTGTTTGTGTGTGTGTGTGTGTATATATGTTTGTGTGTGTGTGTGTGTGTGTGTGTGTATGTTTGTGTGTGTTTTATAATTGAAAGTTCGTATTGTTCTATTGGGGGGGAAAAAAAGAGTTTGTATTGTCTCGTTTGTATTCGAGCAGTACTATAGTTGTTTGTTAATTTTGTCGTTGTTATTCTCGCTGCTAGCTAGTTTTGCTTGTTTGCAAGGTGGATTGAAATTAACTAATTAGCTCTCTCTCTCTCTCTCTCTCTGATCTATATATATATATGTGTGTGTGTATATAAACATATATATATATATATATATATTTTGCTCTACTTCCTTTTAAAATATTATTTTATTTAGTCGGCAAGTCATAAGGTGGTTTTGGCTCTTCAATATCGAGAACTGATAAATTTTTTTTTTTTTCGTCATTCCATTTTGAAAACTGACATTAGAATTAGGCACCATCAAAGTGCTGGCCGAGAGATTGTTGAAACCAAAAGAAAAGTTTTGGAGAAGCTTAAGATGACTTGGAAAAACAGAAAAAGGTGAGGTTAGGTGAGTATATATTTCCTCTTCCGAGACCAAAAAATGACACTTTTTCTTGTTTGAATTAACCCTTGCTATAACTGCGTAATTAGTATTCGAAACCCTAGTGTGTGTTGATAGCTGATCGTCACGTAGGCTCAATCAAATATCTTGAGTTTCATCTTTAGCTAAACAGCCATAACAAGGAAAGGTGGCTGCCGACCGGTGACCAGTACCGTACGATTGCATGCAAGGCGAGCCTACCACCACTTTAGCCGCCGGCATCTTTCCATACAAAGAAGGCAGAATGGTGATTAAAAAAAAAAATGAAAATGAAAGCCTTCCGCAATGTTAACAAATCAGCTCATCGGAAGAATGGAGTTGGAAGGCAGATGGAGACTTCTCAGGTAAGTTACTTAACGGATAATATTATGGTAGACTGACCCTTTCCCACCCTCATAACTAATTCATCACCTAGATGATAATCGATCTCAAATGATCAGCTTGTTTCCTTGTCATTCTTCAACATTTTGTTTTCCCTCTTCAGTCAGATTCCAACTAATTAATTGAGATCTGGGAAAGAAAAAGAGAGGGGAAAGTAACTGGAATTGAGCGATCATACACACACACACACACACGTATAGATATACTTTTACCTTTTCTTTTCCAAAAAAAAAAAGAAGAAGAAGAAACTGAAATTTTTATGGGTGTTCTGTAGAAGAAAGAAACGTATGATTTAAGAAATTATTTTCGCTATAATTGACGTAGATGTACATTGTATATTAAGAGAGAGGGAGAGATATAGTAGATCATACCATTAATGTTAAAGCTAAAAATTCAAAAGCTGCTAGGTGGGAATCTCATTATGTTGTTTTTGAGATGGTATAATTACTTGTCTTTTTTGACTAAAGTACTTCTCCCTTGTAATGGTAGGAGTTATTGCACAGATTATTCTGCACTCAAGTAATTAACCGTTTCCATCGAAAATAGAAAATTGATGTGTTATTATCAGCTAGTCCCTCATTTTCCGACCATTTATAAAGTAAATTATTGGTATAACATTAGATTAAATATTAAGATATGTTCATCATTTCAGAAACCCTAACACCTTCCCTTTTTCTTTTTCTTTCTTTCTTTTTTTTTTTTATTTTTATTTATTATTTTTAAGCTAAAGAGAAGAAAGATTAACCAGGCTGAGTAATTGGGTCTTACTGAGATCACTGAAAAGGAAATTTGATTAACGAGCAAGTTGAAGGAGATCAGAATTAGGTTAATTATAAAGTTTAATCATAAAGCTTATATCCAACAAGTAATTGTTCTGTTATATTCTTTTAATAGTAGTTTATAGACTCTGCAACTATGTCAGAGCTTAGCTCCGGTACTGTTTGAAATGCCGGAAAGTGTTCAGCTGGCGGCGAGTTATCGAGGATCCGTCGGCAGCGATCAAAAGTGAATCTGGTCTTGGAAGTGTCCAGATTAATGTGTCAGAAAATTAGTAGTGACCATATTTGAGTTTCTCTAAAAGGTTATGTGAAAAATGAAGGTAGGTCATTATTAATATTGTAATATTATTGGTATTATTATTACTATTATTGGTCTCCACTCTCTACTTAAAGGAAAAAAAAATTCTTTTGTCAGAAGATGGGACTTAAGTCGTGTATTTGCGAATATTATAAAAAGTTATAAACCATATGTCTCCTTTTTTCCACAAAACAAATCAAGTTATTCCTAAAAATAAAAAATAAAAAATAAAAAAATCTAACGATATAAAGTTTAATGAAAAATAAGATAAAAATATCATTTGATTGCGCGGGACAAGGGAAGACGGTCGCGTGATTGAAGAGCGAATTCAAATTGTTACAAAGTACCTTTATCCTCTGAAAAGAATCTTAAGTAAGTATGTTACAAGTTTTGACTTCTAATTACGAGGTCATCAGGGGAAAAAAAAAAAAAAAGTCCGTGATGAAGACTCTTTTTAGCATTTTTTTTCCCCTCTATTTTTTGCTTTCATTCTTTTTTCGTCGTTTAGATTCCCACTCTCTTTTATGTGGCGTCTGATCACCTTTGCATATGGTAGAATATACGCTTCTTTGTTCTCTAAAACATCTCTATTTCCCTCCATCTATGTTTTAATTTTATTAGTAATTTTTTATGCCATGGAAATTAATAAAATAAAGAATATTATTGGGGACCTCAATTCTAATCTTAATTTTTTCTAATACCAACTAATATAGTATATAAGTCATCATTGTTTTAGAGGTTGAAGTTTAAAAGATTCCCATATGTCAATTAAGAGTAAGTGATTGAAATTAAATTTAGTATATATGTGTATGTATATATACATGTATATATGTTGTGTCACCAATCCGGTCTCCAAACATTTTCTCATATTTCATAAGATACTAGCTAATTCTATTTCCAACTTTTAAATACTAATTATTTACTATATATATAATATGTGAGTTGTCATTTTTTTAAATAATAAGTTTTTAAAAAATTGTCACATCATTAAGTTAGAATTGCATTTACTAATTAAAAAAAAAAAAACAACAACAATTACATCCAAAAAAGTAAAAAGATAACAACCGATAATCACTGTTATAAGTGAAAATTCAAAAGCCCAAATTAAAATTGGTGTCATTGCTTCTCCTAAAAAACCGGTGATGATGGACTACTCATCGCATTGTGATTGGATAATATTTTTTAAGATAAATGCAGAGTGTGACAGAGAAACTTTATAAATAATTTAAATTTTGTATATGGATATATGCAAGAAACTCATAAATCTACAGTGGCTTTAATCGGAGATATAGCAAAGTTTGACAAATAGCAAGGATAAATTTATGATGACAAAGTCATAAAAAAAGTACTCAATCAATAAGGGTATAATATCAAACCATTAGTTTGTTTTTAATTTTGTTAAACTTCTATAGTTATTACACGTATTTTTACATGGTATGATTCTAATAACACATCGGACAGTCTGGAAATATTGTATCCTGTCGACAACTTCTTGCCATAGAATTCTTCAAAGTTCAAAGAGTACTATTCACTTTATCCTTTCTCATAAAAATAAAAGTACTATTCATATCTTCCTAAGGCTTCGTTTGCTTCACCATCTCGTTTTAAACTAAACTGTACTTTTTTCATCACGTTTTTTGTCTTTTCTGAAAAAGTTTTTGTCTTTTCTGAAAAAGTCAACAAAATTTACTATGCAAACTTAAAAATCTCAACTCAACTCAAACTGAACTGGTGCACCAAACGAACCCTAAATCTTCTCACTAGTTTCCCAAAAGAAAAAAAAAAAAAAAAAAGAGACAAGTGAAGTGCAATAAGTACACAATTTCCTTCGAATTATTGCTTGATTAAATTTCTTGAACACATGGTCGTAAAATTTCAAAACATCCCCACGTCTTAGGAAAGGCCAAAGATAAATAGCTTTCTTTTGACTTCCAATAAGAATTCAAGTACCACTTTTTTTTTTGTTTTTTTTTTTTTCAAGAATTTAACCAAGCAGTAAAAGAAAGGCCATTATTTTTATCTTTTGTTCTCTGTTCTCTTTGTTCATTATCATTCATCCCAAAAAAAAAGTTGACGAGCTCGATATAAGGGGGTGTTACGTTGGGGGACTTCTCCAAACTTTTTTTTTTTTTTTAATATCTATTTCTTCAACTCAAAACTACTTTTCATTATTCACATATTTAAATGTCTATGGTTAACTCTTTAAAAGTTCATAACTTTATTTTTTCAAGTTCAAATAAGATGGGTTTTTATTTTATTTAATTTTTTTATAAATTACATAAAATTTTGAGGGAAATTAAACAAGATCTATATGATATATTTTTCCAAACATAATTTAAGTTTTTATCTTTCTTTTTTTTTTTAACTCAAAACAGCTTCTTTTCTTAATCATACACACATTTTCAAAACTAATTATTTTAACTTCAATACAAAATTTTAGTCTCCAATACATCTCGCAAGCGAACCCCAACTGTTATGACTAGTCAAAATGTGTGGGGTCGGCTTCACAAAGTTTGACTAAAACCCCTTAGTACAGTTGTCCGATAAGTTGGTTTCTTTAAATTTTGAACAATGCATTTATTACCACCAATGATTTTATTTAACTGTTATATGACTCGTCAAAATGCGTGGGTTCGGCTTCACAAAGTTTGACTAAAACCCTTAGTACAGTTGTCCTATAAGTTGGTTTCTTTAAATTTTGAACAATGCATTATATTACCACCAATGATTTTATTTTGAATTTTAATGATCTGATTAGAAGACACATTCATTTTATAGTATATTCTAATATAATATATAAAATATATTATTTGTGTTTGGACGTCCCCTTTTTACACTATATTAAAATGTAATATGTGTTTGAGTTGTTTATATTTGAATAGTCATTTTAATGTGTATCGGTAAAAAAGAGAGATTGTGATGTGATTGATAAAAATAAATAAAAAAAGTAAATTATGAATAGTAAAGTAAGTAGATGTACTGTTTAAATATATTTATATTGAAATGAAATGCATTCATATACATGTTACATTATAGTGGGATATAGTATAGAGTGAATGTGTCTTCTAAACACACCATAATAAATATCAAATTTATAAAATGTTTTATGAATTTTGTATCATATTGATTGTAATACGTGGTCCTATATTGAGTGATCTTAGGAGATGTTTCGGGGGACTTCTCCAAACACATCTTCAAACGTTGTTTTTTGTTTTTTTTGTTTTTTGTTTCAACTCAAAACTGCTTTTCACTATTAGTATTTCTAAATATTTATAGTAAAGTTAAATTTTAGAACTTCATAACTTTAGCATTTCAATTTCAAATAAAATGATCTCTCTCTCTCTCTCTTTTTAATTTTATAAATTGCATAGAATTTTGAAACAAGATCAATATTGATATTTTTTCCGGACACATTTCAAGTTTTTACACTTTTTTGCTCCAAACAATTTTTTTCAACCAAGCACACATTTTTAAAACTTATCTCTACTCGGCCAATCCAAAACTCTGTCTGCAATATGCCTCCCTCAAATGGAACATTATATTTTATTTTGGAAAAAGCATCTAAATGATATAAATTTATAGACTATTGCACCAATATGACACAAAATAAAACCAAAATTTATGTCATATCGATCAAGAGAGAGGGAATTTGTGTCATTTTAATCAAGAAGGGGAGAGTTTGTGCCATGTTGGTTAATAAATGCAAAAAAAAAAAAAAAATAATAATAATAATAATAATAAAAAATAATAAAGTGACTATTTGAGTATTTTTGTCTTTTATTTTTAACCGTTAAAAAAACACAATGGATGATACCACTGATTTCCTATCGACTTTTTGTTTTACCAAATCAATATTAGCATTATAGTGTAAAGTCGGACAACGATGGTCGTTACTACTACAAATCCTACAACATTAAAAGGCATAAATATTCGATTTTAAAGAAGCGGTCGTTAAAATGTTTTTTTTTTTTTTTTTTTTTTTTTTTTTTGAGAACAAAAGAAATCTGTTATTAAGAGGAGGATTCAAATACAATATCCGATGTTATTGGTGGAGGAATTTCCTCCAACCATATAAATTCATCATCTATTCTAAGAGCAAAAGAAGCCAATTGATGGGCTGCTCTATTAGCCTCCCTATAAACAAGACTAAACTCAACTCCTGGAAATGAAGATAATAAATTGATATGAATCTTACCAATGAAACGACGAAACCCAACACTAAACGTGAATTCAAATCCCAAGATCTTCAAGACGTAAGCTTGTTTGAGCCTTGACCCGTTACCTAGCAAGATAAGAACCAAGAACTACGAATATTGACAAAAGCCACACCAAGACTCTCAAGAATGCCTCAAGAACCTAGATGATAAGTTTGGTTGTTAAATGCCACAAGAATAACTTGATAAGTTCAAAAGTATTTTCAAGAATGCAAGAAAAAAACACAATAAGCACTCTTATTTATTTATTTTTTTTTTTCTGAATTCCAAAACTGATCATAACCCTCAAAACACGCCTTTTATAGGTTGCTAAGTACAAGTCTTTCTTTCCAAATTTACCAAAAGAAATAAATCAGGAAACTAACTCTATTCTTGGACCTAAATCACTGCCTACAACTAGAAAAGGAAAGTTAAGTATTTTTAAATGGCTTTATTATCAGCCAATACACCTACCACTAAAACAAATAAGGAAAGTTAAACAAATTGGCATGCAAGCCTTACAATCAGACCTATAACACAAAAGGGATAACAGTAATTCGTGCCAATTTACTTGCTTGAAATTAAGCTTGCTTTAACCGGATTCTTCTAGAACTTTAATCATGGTGATGCTATATGGATCATGCTCAATGGGCCTCCACGAATTTGCTTGAGTCCAAACTTCTTGAATCAGCTTATTCAATGCTTCTTTAAATCGCTTGCTCTAAGTCTAGTAATTGGCCCAATTGGCACGCTTAATAGATCATGTGGGTGCTGCCCTTGAGTCCCTCTAAGCCCACGTGTGAGTTCCCCCTCATGCATGCGTGGTTGTGCAACCTTTTTTGCATCATAAACTAAATACATCCCCATCAGTAAATTTCCAAATTCATTAAAGACTGTTTGGTTTTGAATCGCTTGGATTACTAACAATGCATCCAACTCCACTATGTGAAGATTTAGACCCACATCCTTTGCACGCAACAAGTTCTCACACAAAGCTTTAGCTTCAGCTAACTTTGGAGATGAAGGACCATGGAAGTTCTTAGCCATAGCAGCCATGACAAATCCCGTTGAATCCCTTACAACTGCCCCAACTCCAAACTTTTTGAGATTCTTTACAGATGGCTGCATCTACATTCAGTTTGTAGCAGTTTCTTTCTGGAGGATTCCTTCTCACATCAGTTCGTCTACTAGGAGATGATACAACTCCAATGCTTTTCTTAGTTTGAGCAGAGTAGAATTCCTTGAGGAACGTAACTTAATAGCCCATATTCACAGACCATAATGGGAGTTCTTGTCTTTGAACCATACATTCTCTTATTTCTTTCACTCCAAATACACCATTCTAATCAAAGAAAAAGTTCAAACTGCCTTTGAGAAAGTTAGAATTTCTAAAATTAGGTTTCAACAAAATAGAAGTGGAACCAATGTGAGAAATGTTAAGTTGAGAACCATTACCTACAGTAAGCTTCTCTTTCACTTTTGTAGTCATTCTGAATGGTGAGAATGTCCAGTTTAGCACTGACATGGTTAGTAGCTCCACTATCCAAAAATCAAGCTGAATCACGAACAGTTCTAGGAGTAACAACATAAGCTTGTCTTGTGAAGCCATGTTGCTGTTGAGGAACATGTTGCTGCTGTTGAGTGTTACTTGTTTCCCCACCTTGAAAAGACAGATCAAAGCGATGATAACACCTCAAAGCAGGGTGACCAACCTTGCCACAAACTTGACAGATTGGTTCAAAGCCACGACCTCCTTTTCCTCTGCCTCTGAAATTTGTGGATCCACCACGATTGAATTGCTGATTTCCACGACCACGTCCATGAGCAGTGGATGACGTGGATCATAGGTAGTTATATAGATTCTGTTCAAATATACAAATTGGTCTTTGAAGTACGTTTGACTTGGGCAATTAAAAAAAAAAAAAAAAAAAAGGTCTTTGGGCTTCTTGTATAGTCTTCAGAATCCTTTTGCTCTTGTTTTCTTTCTAATGTAGGACTAAGCTCTCTTTTATTAAGCTAGAATCCTAACATTGAGTTAGTGGAATACGGCGTCGAGAATCAAAGCAAACATTTGTTGGTTCAGAACAATTACAGACTGTTCTTACCGGGATACCGACTAGTAACCACATCGTCGGCTGGTTACCAACCGGTAACCAAATCCGCCTGCAAGATACCGGCTAGTTACCGACCGATAACCACCTTCGCTGTTTCAAAAATTCTGGATTTCATCACCGTATTATTGAAAAAGTATCATAAAATTCATAAAAAATCACAAAAATTCAACGAGTGGCCCAAAGGTCATGACAATCGCCACACCGGCATCGTACGTAGTAGAATCATCTTCAGAGATCTCCTCTACACACGAGGAGGTCAGCCTCGTCGTGGCCTCAGGCCGGAGATCTCCCCCTTTGTGGCCACGTGGAGGAGATTCGACGAGATTGAGATCTGGCCACACGACACTAGAGGTCTGGTCCGGTGGAGAGGGTGAGATGGTTTCGTACGTTGCAGAGAGAGATGGGCGGTTGTTGACATAGAGAGAGAGATTAAAAAAAAAAAGGTGTGGAGGATATTTTGGTACCCTTGATTTTTAAATTATTACATAAGTGATGTCATCGTCATGCATCTAATCTAATTTACCCCTTTTCATTTAGCCTCGCAAGTTCTGAAAGCCTATCCTATATCCCATGAGCGTCAAGATGTGATTTGTTATGCCAAATTTAAAATCTTAAACTCTAATTTGAAGTTAAAAGTTCTAGTAATCTACTTACTATTAACTCGATATTAAAAATTTTAACCATCTAAAATCTTTGTTCTACAGTAAAATCTCGATAACTAAATATTCGATAAATTAATAACCTCACTTAAATAATAAAAACTTTTGGTCTCGAACTAATATATTAAATTAATAATAATTTTTTTTTTTTCAAATCCTTTAGGGTCCAACGAAACTATAATTAATAATTGACAAAAAAAATAACATATATAATTCATAATCTTAAAGAGTTTTTTCCTTAGCAACTTTTATTTTCTCAATTCAACTATTTTACAAAATATGCATCTAAAGTCATTTGTTTTTTCTTTGTACACAAATTGAACTCAACCTTGTCTTAAATTTTTGCAAAACATGCACTACATCTGGGACACTTTTTTCATCTTGAAACACTTCATCTTCCACGATATTAAATTTGAAAAATACATTTATTATATGTCCAAGTACTTATTGACCTTCATGCTAAATATACATACATATACATCAATTTTGAGGTTCTATGACAATAATTAATTTTTTTAATAATGTACATGATAACTTTTGCAATTCTCTATGTACACATATTAATTTTTGACCACATACTATTATCTTTCTTATTTATAACTCATGGATAAATCTTGATAAAAGAAAAAGTACATGTATAGAAGTATTAAAATATAAAACTTTTCATAAATTAAAAAATTACTCATTTACCGATAAATTAATAAATTATTCGTTTATCGATAAACTGATAACCTCTTAAAAATAATATATTTTTTAGTCCTAACAATATTCATTTATAGAGGATTTACTGTATACGGCATAAATTGTGTTGCATTTTCTCATATCAGTTATAAACCGCTGAGTTTACGTTTATAATCACATTCATGAAAAGTTATGTAAAATCTATCATAGTTCATTCGCATATCATAGAACTACAGTTTCTTGTCCACTAGTATTTTACAGTTGATTTGATTGCATCCAAGATCTGCAACAATTCAGGTACAGCAACGATCAGCACGAAAACTAGCTTCGTAAAAGCGTCTACTCAGAACCAGTCAAATGGCTTACCTTGTTCTTGGTGGGCAAATAGAAGGGCTCGAAAACAAGAGGAAAAGGGGTGTCCAGACCGCAAATTCTGGCTATTGGTGCTTCTAACTGGAAAACACATTCACCTCATTTCAGTGATCGTCAAATATAACCACAGCACTTAGCATATTATCAACATAATCCTAGTACAGACAAGGATAGGAGCAAAGTAGAAAAATGATATGACATTGGTTACAGTTTCATTACCCGTAAGAAGCAACGCTCCAGAATCGAAGCAGAGATTTCAGCCCCAAAACCTCCAGTCACCGGAGCTTCATGACTAATCTGTGCATAAAAAATACTAAGTACAGTCATGAAGGCCTGCATGAATCTGCAATCACAAAGCATAATCTCACCCACCAAATGAACCAAATACTTACAAGTAACCTTCCAGTCTTTCTGACAGATGCCTCCACTGTTTCCTTATCCCAGGGAATTAAAGTCTTTAGGTCTATAAGCTCACAAGATATACCGTCCTGAAAATTTTGATCAGTCAAATGACAAATAATCACAACGGAGTAAAAGATATGAGAAGTAAAATAGTATTGTCTATAACCATAACAAAATGGATGTGGCAAGACATAAGGAATTTGGATGTAGTTAAAGAGCAGGGAGCGAGTTAAGATTTTTTTGTAATTAAGAGTTACTTACTTTTTCCGCATCGATACAGGCTTGTTCCATTATAGATAATTGAGCTCCCCAACCAACAAGTGTAATATCATTGCCCTCTCGAATTATCTAAGCACAAGATGTTTAATTCAAATTTTAATTTCCGGAATTTATGTGACAAGTAGAATTGTTTTTCGGGACTTGTAATGTTCATCTAGGAGTAAGCTGATACGTACTGTACCTCAGCCTCTGATAAAGGCAACATATAGTCTTGCTCGGGAACATCTTCTACTGACATACGATACAGCAACTGGGGCATGCAAAAATAGTTACATTCCAATATAAATTTCTTCTTGCAGAAAATGATTCAATTAAGTTGCTCTGAAAATAAAACAATACGTAAAGATACCTTAGGTTCAAAAAACACAACAGGGTTCGGATCGCGTATGCAAGACAGCAATAACCCTTTTGCTTGCTTTGGGCTACGAGGAATGACCACCTATATAAAGAAATAAATTGTATGATTGGTAATGAGGAACAACATAGTTTTGGTTTTGAAATAAAAGAAAGAGCGGTTCTCCTTCATAAGAGTCGAAGAGACTCTTGTTATCTCAGCCCTTCATATATGTGACCAACGGCACGTCCATAAATATCAGTGAAATATATTAATCCCAGAAAGTCTATTTTCAGCAAAGAATGAAAGGACATTACGGAAGAGGCTGCGACCATATTCTTTCACAAAGCACTTATCTCAAGGATTATTTGAAAACTCTATAATGCTTTTCTATTCCAATGGTGATAGAGGCACAGATAATTGATGAACAGAATTGAAGTACACATGTAAAAATAACACGAAATGAAAATAGTGTCGTTTCTATTCGAATCTATCATTTCTTTTGAGCAAATAGCAGAGTGAAAACGGTCTCAATGGAAAAACCATGTCAAATAGTGGGGTCTCCGTAAGTTTATTCTTCTAGTGTTTAACCTCCAAAAGTTCCATCATTCTACAATATTATTTCTTCTAAAAGATAGTATACCTAGAATTAGAACTTATGTTTATTCCAAAAATAATAATAAAATAAATAAAATAACATATATGAAATGAATATCAATTTGCTATGAAGGGACATACTTTAAGGCCAGGAACATGGCAAAAGAAAGCTTCAGGAGACTGCGAGTGGTAATGTCCACCATGGCCCACAGCTCCATATGGGGCTCTTATTGTTAGACCTGCAAGTGATATAAAGCTCATGATATTATAAAAATAATGCTAAAATAAGGAGTTTGTGAAATCCTAAAGAAAATTAAAAGATTTTACCTCCACAATTGAATTGGTTCCCACTCCTGTATCTAAATTTGGCAGCTTCATTGACAATCTATAAATACAATTTCATATTAGTTAGCAATCAGTTGTGAGGTCAAGGCAGAACCTAGTGGTATGGGAAAAGCATGCCTGATCAAAAGCAGGAAATATATAATCTGCAAATTGGATTTCTGCTATAGCTCGATTATCCTGTCACATGAGATCAAGCCGGAATTAGCAGAATGTAGATATTAGATGACCAATATTAAAGATTAATTTCCATTAAGATTTGACTTTAAATTTCCACAAACTAAATGCTTAAAGCCTACCATTGCTGCAAGACCAATGCCAAATCCAACAATGCCCTGTATATAAAGACAGGTAAAACTTCGTGTTACTGAGTCTCCGTGCTTTAGAATTCAAATTAAACAGATGTAATTTGACAAAAAAAATTGACAACATAAAAGGAAGAACAGGTTCCCATATTTATTTCTTAGCTTTGGATTTCTAGTAGATAGTGCATAAACAAAATGTTAAAGAAATCTACCTGCTCACAAAGAGGGGTATTGAAGACCCTATTTTTACCAAATCGATCGGCTAATCCTGTTGTGCAACGGAACACCCCACCAAAGCCAACATCTTCTCCAAACACATAAGCACTATGAGGAATTTTAGATGTTAGTAGGTTTATGTTGTAGCTCATAAGCACAATGACAATAGTTGAAATGAACCAAATTTTACGCATGTAGTCATTTCGAGCCCAAGGTGCTTGAGAATTTCCTTTTCTTCCTAAAGTAATTATATAGTGTTTTTATTTTTAAGTTCTTTTGATCCGCTGGAGGCACCTAAGGAGCTGTGCAATTATGTGTAGGACCTCAAATTGCACCAAATGTTTGATCATCTCAAAGGTTTGGCACCTCATAAAGTGACCAACATAGAATAATTATTAACCCACTAATGACAATGCTAGTCAAAGAAAAAATCTCATGTAAACAAAGTTAAAAATAGTTTCAAATAAATAAATATATATATATATATATATATATCACCAGTTCACCACTTGAAATCATATCTATCCTAATACCTCAATTTGAACTTGAGAATAAAAATTTGAATAAATAAATGAAAATGCAATATAATTCCAATTAAATATCACATACAAATCCTCCAGTTTAAACTTCATAATATTATTTACATAAAAGGGAAAAAAAAAACAACTTAAGCATGAATTCTGAATTTGGAACAAATCAAGGCAAGAAAAGCACAAAAAACAGAAATTCGAAAACCAGAGCCCGGATTTCTAACTAAAAAACAAAATGAGATACCAAAAGCGAATAATAAAAAGAAATCAGGAGAAGAGAAAAGGGAGGAAGACGAACCGTGGGTCAGTTTCCAAGGCGATGTGGAGAGCTTGGTTGATGGCAGAGTAGAGATTCATGGATTTTGCATTTCCATTTCCAATTAAGTCATCACACGAAGAGGTTGAAAATTCCCTTTTAACGCCATTTCTAAAATAAAAAGTACTAGTTTTTGATGTGAAATTTAGCAATCGTCCAATTCTCCTCAGACCCAGATTGCCCGCCATAGCCAAAAAAGAGAGCTTTTCTTAGTTTCTTTCTTGCCTTTAGGATTAGGATTTGAAGGAAGTGAAAAAAATATGTACAAGAAAAGAGCATAAATAAGAAGAAAGGGTGTTTCAATCAAACAAGAACAAGTAGCTTAGGATCGGAGCAGAGCCAAGAGCTATCTGTGTCCTTGTCAGCAATGCTTATCAAATTATCTGTAAATTGTTATTTATTTATGGCGAATTTCCTTTTTACACCTGAAGCTTTATGTTCATGCAACTTTACTCTTTAAATTTTAAAAACAGATAGAATTACTACTTAAATTATGAAATATTATAATTTTTATTCATTTAATCAGTTAAATAGATAAAAATAAATAATTTAATAATGATAAACTTTATTTTTTATCTCATGAATTTATTTTTTTTGTAACTTTATCTCCTAAATTTTAAAAATTGATATTTATATCCCTCAAACTTCAAATCATTAGTAAAAAAAAAAAAAAAAAAATACATTGTTTCATATTTTGACAATATAGGATTTGGAAAAACTTTAGTTTTGCCTCTGAAATTTTGATATATTTGTAACTTAGATTCTAAATATTGAAAAAATTATGCTTATACCTCTTAACCTTTAAATTGTTAGTAAAATCACATATATTCTGTCCACTTAAAACTGATGTAGCTCTAGTATATTAAAAAGTTAATTTAAATTAAAATCTTTATTTTTACAGAAATATAACCTATAAATTTAAATTAATAAACACCAGTTTAAAGTTATAAAAATTCGTACTAATTATTTAAAATTTAAGAGGTATAAACACTAATTTTCAAAATTCATGTGATAAAATTATAATATATATTTATATATATTTTTGGAGAAATATATAACAAGTTCAAATTCTTCCAGTTTCTTCAATTCCTCCCAAGTTTCTTAGAAATATTCTAGCCTCACTCCTCCAACAGAGGCGATGGCAAGGAGAGAGTGTGTGTGAACGGCAGTGAGTAGTGAGGGAGGAAAAAAAAAAAAAAAAAAAAACCAGATATTTTAAGGGTATTGTGGTAAATGTAATTTAATATACTACATCATCGCTTGGATCATCTCTAATACATTGATCTATGTTAAATTTGTTATAAAGAAATGTAAATATATATATTATTCTACTTTATGTTTTAATACATAATGCTATTTATACTTTTTGTTATAATTATTGTGCTTTGAAACTAATAAAAATGAGCATTTAGTATTTAAATAATTTAAAAATAAAAATTTTAATAATTAAATGACAAAAGTTAAGCCAACAATCAATAGGAATCGAATGTTAAATTTGACATTGGCTATATCTTGTAGTAAATTTGTCACAAAATTTAGCATTTGTCAAATTTGGCATGAAAAATAGCACTTCATTGGAGAGTATTTTTTTCATCCAAATGTTAAAATTTACCATTGGCACAATCTTTTAGCATTGCATCGGAAAAACTCGTATATCATTATGATGTTTTTTGTTTAGTTTATAAGTTATGACAAAATTCATTCTATATTTAGATTTAATGACATGTGGCCTAATTATTCCAAATAAGGTAGTTGCAAGTAAAGCCCAACGGTAATATCATACCTGACTGACTTCACTTAAGGTGTAGACTAGGGTTAGTAATTTATGTTCGCGGGCCTGATTCGGGTCAGCCCGATCACAACACGACATAATAAGTATGAACATGAGCACAACACAATTAATAAACAGGCCATGAAACTAAACACTAACATGAACCGTTTAATAAACATATAGCACAACATGACACGCAAACACGATTATTAAACAGGCCACGACGGGTTGGCAAGAAAACAAACCCCGTTTATGACCCATTTAACACGAAAAATCCATTTACGGCCCATTTAACACGAACCTCATTTCTGACCCATTTAACACGAAAATTTAGATAAAAAATCACTTAAAATTCTAAATTCACTAACACAAAAAACTCATCATATTCAAATAAAATATAAAACTAACAGCTAGAATTATCAAATATCCATAATGATTAAGACAAACAAACTGTTATTTTTCTGAGGGAGTTAAAGTTCACGTTTTTCTGAGGGAGCTGGAAAAGAGTGTGTGGCTAGTGAGGAGAAGAGGATAAAAGAATTAGGGTTAGGCTTTTATATGCTATTATTTTTAGGGGTTTTTTTTTTTTTTTTAAAATATATATATTGAGCAATTATATATATGGACTCTAAAAAGATTGGGATCGTATTGGCTTGTTTACGACTCACTTACATAAACGAGTTAACTATGTTAACCCGTTTCTGACTCATTTATTTCGTATTAAACATATCGACATAATTTCGACCCAATTATTAAACATGTGGTCCAAATCCATTTTATTTTATGTCATTCTCGTGTCGTATCACTGTATCGTATCTAAAATTACAGGCCCTAGTGCATATTCGAATCTCCCCACCTCAAGTTCAAATATATATATATATATATCCCAAATAAGTAAGATACGTAATCTTTACAGAGTTTTGGAACTTACGAACAAAGCCAATGTTATCAAAATATATGATCGTTAGAAAACTCAAGATAACTGAGGTCAACCACGTTGTTTAGCATTTCGCTGCTTAAAAGTCCACATAAACGAACTCATCAAGAGTTAAAATGAAGCAAGATGCAATAATTTCAGTTTCATCTAGACAACAAAATAAATATTAATTAATTATTATGCAATGGCGCGTCAATTTCTATCATAAAACAACGAATTTCAAAAAGAGAATAAAGCATCACAATATTTTGGTCTAAGGAAAAAAAAATACGGGTATATTGTTCTGTTGGGTCTCCCAAACTATTAGATATATGACGTTTTGATCCATGTTCTTCTTTTTATAACTAAAATGATCTTAAATTCTTAAAAATGATGCAATTAGATCATTTTCATTATTGGATGTTAAATTTTAAATGGAAAAAGTTATTGAAAATCAAAACACAAAAAAAAAATTATTCTATTATCAACCCTTTTTTTTTAATTTCTTTACCAACCAAAAAAAAAAAAAAAAAAAAACCTACTAATGCCTCAAAAAACCAGACAAATAAGTGGGAGGTGGAGGGGATGAGGCTTGTGGGATTTCTGCGGCAAAGGAGGCAGGCTTGACGAAGGGGGTTGGCACGGTAAGAGCATGCTTGACAGGGGTTTTTGCATGGTGGCATGGAAGGGTAGCAGAGGCTGAGCATTCTCGGTGATCTAGGTTGGCAACATGAAGGAGCTGTCTGATAAGCGCATAGAAATACATTTTTGTTCATATGATTTTTTAAATAATTTAGGTTTAAATTAGATATTTTAATGATTTTAATTTAAAATATTTTATTTTGGAAATATTAATATTAACTTATTTTATTTAAAATCTATTTATCTGGATATATTTTATTGCATGATTCTTCCCTTTATTTTTCCTTTTCTTTTCTTTTTCTTTTTCTTTTTTTTCTTTTCTTTTCCTTTTCTTTTTCTGCTTTTCCGCCGCAGGTTCACGCGTGAGTCTTGGGCCAAATCTACTTCTTTCCTTCAACAGGGCTTGTGGCTTTCGGCCCTTGTCTCCAGCAGAAGCCTGCGCGCTGCCTGCCTCAGCCCCAACTCCTTCGCCAGCTAGTCTACCCCGAGTATCCAGCCGATTTACCAACCTAGCGGAGGATTCGTTGGAACGTAATTACCTCTCCAACTTTGGACTTCAAGCCTATAAAAGGCTGAGCTCTTCAGCAGCATGGAACGTTTTTCCCCCTCAGTCTTTTGGCTAAGTTTTCAGAGTGTTTCTTCTGTGTTTATTTTCTTCTTGCATTATTTATCTCATGTTTTCTTTCTAGGGTTTTATGAGATGAAATTGCAAGTTAAGCTAGACACTTTAGTGAGACTAGTGACGAATTCATGTGTGAGGTGAGCCAATTTGAATTTGATTTTTATTTGTTTGTAAAGTTCATATATTTAAGTGGATTGAATCTTTTAATCTAATGACTCTATTTTTATTCAAAATATTTTATGCAATATTTTATATAAATTTAGTCATTCTTGTTTATGAAATATTATCATATATCTATTTTGACAAGATTTATTTTTGAGTTGTCTTTTACTATAATTTGCTAGAAAAATACTTTGTCGATTTTGGATAACTTATAACAATAAATCTAATTGGTCTAATATTGAGATTTAATCCACCGAAACACATTTGTTTATTTTGTTGATCTTTAATTCCATAGTTCCGGTTGTTTGTTTATGATATGAAACGTGCATTGAATTATAAATCAGAGATTGGATTCAAATTGGAGAACGAAACATATGAAGGATTCACAACTCATTGCCTCATTTATTATTGAATTTTTCTCTACCTAAAATCTTCTTTTCATAATTTTCTTAATTTCTTTATTACCAAAATCCACCAAAAATTTATTCACTTATTATTATTTTATTTCCTTACCTTTTAATGTTTATCTCCTCTATTATTATTTGTTATTATTAGTTGTTAGCTTCTCTATTAAATATGACCGTCTGATCTATATTACAATCAACCACTTTGCGTGTGTATTTTTTTTGGTGTTAATCACTGCCCGAAACTCACAACACAACCTAGGGTTACGACAAAACTTAAGGTGTAGGGGGAACTCGCTGAAGAACGGGCTTGTGATCGGAGCTAGACGACGGCAATAGGTGTTGGCCGTGGATATAGGGAGACACTACTAAAAAAATAGGGCTTTAATGAGGAAATATTCCCTCGATATAGGTTTACAGTGAAGGAAATATTCCTAACTACGTAGTTGCATCACTACAGACTTGTAGCAAAGAAAAGACAGAAAAGACGGTTTCGTCGTTTTGGTTTAGAGACGAAATTTGTCGTCACAATAGTAAAAAATCGTTGTTGCTAAAGAGCCATTTGAAAAAAATACTAAAGGACCATGAAAAATGTTTAGTGACGACAATCGCAAAATAATTTATTGCTAAAAACAATTCAATGATGTCATCAACTACGAAAATGGCGACTATCCTTTCGTTTATTAACGACAAAAAGTATTGCCATGTCAAAAAGTTCCCACATCACCGAAAAAAGAGAAAAAAAAAAATAAGAAAAAAAAAAAACCTAATCATGTAAACATGATATCAAAAATCTCAATAATTAATGATGAATTGCTCAAAAAAGGGGGCCAAATCCAATTATCATTAATTCTTAGGATATTAGTCAATGTAAAATGGACTAATTTGGCAGTAAAACAACTTGACTAAATACAAACAAATACATATCATTGTCACACATCATATTCAGTTGTTTAAATTAGATATGATCAAAGAACATAAACTTAATCTTTACACAATACACGGTTAACAATGAACACATCAAACCAAATCTACAATTACTCAAACTACGGGGCAATTTTGATTTCTTACTGGTAAATTTGCAAACAAGACATCAAGAAATGTGAAATCCATAAATATGAAAGATAATTGAAACTGAAAAACCATTAATGTGAAAAAGTTTGAAATTTATACAGGAGTTTTTATAATTAAAAAAAAAAAAATTCAAACTGTATTCTATTATTTATATTGTTTAATTATTTATATTTCACTCTTTTCTTAAGTGGTTTGCTCTTACAAAAATATCGTCTTAAATATAAATTGAAAGTTACAGCTTTTGTTTTTGTTTTTGTTTTTTGTTTTTTTGTTTTTGCTACCAATTAAAAACAAAGTGGAAATGAAAGAAACATGTTTGATAACAATTTTCTATTTTTACGAGACTTGTTTTTAAGGTGATTCAATTAATTATCAGTGAAAAATAAAAATAGAGGTCTAATATTTTTTCTTTTTGGACAAGCAATAGAGGTCTAATATTTAGTATGGTTAATTTCCACATTAAAATTTTTAATTACTATATAATTAAGGATGTAACCAAAAACGTCGTTGCTCACCTAGACGTCGATTAAAAATTGACCTTAAATTCCTTTATGGTACCAACGATGCATGTGCATGCTGTTCGGCAGTTTTTATAATCTGTATCCTCTCACATTATTATATATACTAAAATGATGTAAACTTTTACTGTTTATAGAACAGTAAATTGTACAATAAAATGGCGCTTCTGTCTTTCAAATCCTTTGCCTTTTTCCGGGTTACACAATGAGTTATCGATTTTGCCCTTTTGGCATTGTCCGGACATTTTCACTGTTTTTTTAATAGTGAACTGACACATTTGCCCTCCTAATTTGTTGCCTCCTATGCAGCCTCCATAGTAAACTACCAGTTTTGGGCTTTTGGCATTGCGCGGACGTTTTTGCCCTTGAAACCCTACCTTTGGTTTCCTTTTGCTCTGCCCGCCACCCCTCTTCATTTTCTTTTCCTCTCATCACTGTTTACTCTCCTCTTATTCTCTCTCTCTCTGCTGCTGCCCCTCTCTCTTCTGATTTTTTGGATTTTTGGTTTACAAACCCTAGCTTTTGCTTTCTCTTGCTATTTCCGCTGTTCCTCTTCCATTTTCCACTCCCTTTTTGTATTGTTTGGTTTCTCTATTTCCGTCTTCGATTTTTCTTGCTTTTCTAATTTTTGGATTTTTTGGTTTCCAAATTCTAGCTTTTGGTATTTTTTGTTATCTTGGTCGATCATGTCTCATTTTTTATTTTCTTGATCTACTCTTCATCATCTTTTTTTTTTTTTTTTGGTGTGTTTGTTTTTTCCGAATTTGAAGGTTTGATTTTGGGATTTTTTTTTTCGGTATTATTGATTTGGTGTGTATATTATTTTCTTCTTTTTTTTTTTTTTTGTTGTTATTCGATTTGTGTTTTGGAGGTTTAGATTTTGTTCTTTATTGTGTTGTTTGAAATTTTTTTTCCGCTTTTGTTTTTGTTTTTGTTTTTTTTCTTTCTTTCATTTGTTTGCTTTTATTTATTTATTTATTTATATTCTAGTAAAAGGGGTTAAATGGGACAAATTCAAAGTTCAGGCAGTAAAGCGGGAACGACCCTAAAGTTCAGTGACATAGATAAGAATAATAATAATAAAAATGAGAGAGAGAGAGCGAGAGAGTAATGCATGAACTTACTGGCTCATGAAAATGCTTTGGTCACCTTTTCTTTTTATTCTTTAATTTATCAGTAAACTAATGTTATTGCAGACAAATTTTCAAAAAGGCAATTTTTTAAATACGATTGTATAGGTAGCTCAAATATTTTGAAATGGGAAGATAGACTTCTAATTGCAGCGGAAGCCGCACAAGGTGCGCTCAGCTAATTTCTCAATCTATATTAATGAGCGCGTTTGTGGCATGGAAGAAAAAATATTTTCACTTTGTCATTTTTATATTTATATGTAGGATTGGAATATCTACACTATGGTTGCAACCTCCTATTATCCACAGAGACGTGAAGACAACAAATAATTTGTTAGACGAAAATATCCAAGCAAAATATCTGATTTTGGCTTGTTTAGAATTATCCGGGACTTTGAGTGTCACGTTTCTACTGTAGTTGCTGGCACTCCTGGCTATCTTGATCCTGAGTAAGTATAATAATTAAGTTTTTTACAATGCGAAAAATGAAGACTAAGAAATCGAATCTTTTTAAGAATTACTTGGTAAAATAGTGGGATGTAACCCGGATGGTTAATTTGGAATGTAGGTATTACATGTCACGTAGGATAAACGAGAAAAGCGCTGTCTATAGCTTCAGAATAGTATTGTTGGAGGTAATCACCGGCCAATTACCTGCCATAGCAAAATCCTCTGAGATTTTTATTGATATTAGTCAGTGGGTTAAGCCGATGATCGAAGAAGGGCTTATTGAAAGTATAGTTGATCCAAAGTTAGACGGAAACTTCGATGTTAACTCCGTCTGGAAAGTCGTTGAAATAGCAATGAAATGTGTTTCTCAAAACTCGCCAGAAAGGCCAACAACGAGTCAGGTAGTTGGAGAGCTAAAGGAGTGTTTAGAACTGGAAGCGAAGCGGGCAAAGGAAACTTGTGACAGTACTGGATTAAGAGAGAAGCCTTTGATGAGTATTTGCGAGATCAGTATACTCCCTCAGCTAGGTAGTACAAAAAAAACATTATGCACGTTTGATCAAGATTAGAGGGGAAAATGATATGAGCGTTCAGTGAATGACTAAAGTTTGTTCTAGTTTGTTCCTCTTTCTTTTGCTGAAAAAAAAAAAAAAAAAGAAAAGAAAAGAAAAAACAAAACAAAACAAATATAAGGTTTGTTTTGACCCTTAAAAATGTCAATATGCCAGTGATTATAAGTTGACATCCTGAAACGCTGGCTTCGTTTGTCATCAAACAAATTATGTGATTTACTGGTGTTTAGTGAATATTGTTTACAATGTAAAAGTCGAGTTCAAATTCTTGGGGATAGCAAAAATTATTTTAATTGGTAAGTACATTTAGAGTTTGTTTGGTATGAGAGAAAAGTGGAAAGAAGGAGAATGATGGTGGGATTGGTAGAAGAATTTTGACATTTAGAGTGTGTTTGGTAGGAGAGAAGAGTGAAAGGAAGTTGGAGAGGGGTGGAGGGATTAGTGGAAGAATTTTGACATTCATGGTTGTTTGGTAGGAGAGAAAATATATGGGAAGGGATTCCAAATCCTTCGAAACACTAATTTTGATATCTCCTGAATTAGAGAGATTGTTGGAAAGATTGCTTACCAAAGAACATAAGAGAAATGATATATCCTTCTTTCCTCATTTCCTCCATTTAGGTGATCTACCACTCCCTCCTTCTTATTTTCTCTCCTTCCTACCAAACATACCGTTCTAGTTGTTTGATAGGAGAGAACACAGGAAAGCATGGATTGGGAGTCAGAGGGACTCCCAATCCTTCAAAATACCCTAATTTTGATCTTTCATAAATTGAAGAGATTTTTAAAGGGATTCAATCTATCTCTTTCGTTTTAGATAAGTAGTCATTTTACAAATAAAAATATGTTCTTTATTTTCTCTTGTAACTCTATAACAAACAAGAGAGATGATTTTGCTTTCTTTTCTTCTTGTCAGACCAAACATCATGAAAGAAATGAACTCTCCCTCGTTTCTCATCTCCCTTACCTAGGTAATCTACCACTCTCTCCTTCCACTTTTCTCTCCCTGTCTTTTAAGTAAATCATTGGGTTGTATTTATTATTATTAAGCCTATGCTCAGTACTGTGAGAAAGAGGAGAAAAGAAATTGGATGATGTTATTTATTTATTTTTATTTTGATGATCTCAGATCTTTACATCTTATGGTTGAGTTAAATATGTAATTATCTTTAAGTTGTGCCTCTATCACAATTAAATAAGGTATGTTAGAGAAGAAAATGATGAACATAGAATGTTGCCTTGTTTCATAGAGAAAAAATTAAGAAGACAAGAAATTATAAATGGATTTAATTGCTCGGTTGGTCCTTAAATTATTTCGTTTGTACCATTTTAATCCCCATTCTTATTAATTGAAATGACCCCTGAACTCCTAAAAAAGTATAAAAGGTCCTTTTTAAATAGAATCCAGTAACGTCACTTGATTGTCTTAATTACTCGATTCGTCGCCAAAATATTACGATTGTCACTTTTGATCCCATTCTTTTTTTTTTTTTTCCTTCTTTTTTTTAGTAGTTGAAACCTCTATTTAATTGAATTTTACTGACTTCTATTTTATCCCTTCTTTGTTTTCTTCTTTTTAATTTTAAAAAATAAAAATAGCTATTTTTTTTTCTATGTCGTTGTTCGATATAATACCTAACACACTTTTTACTTAAAAACAAAAAAAAAACAAAAAAAAAAAACAAAAAAAAACAAAACAAAACAAACCTAACGCACTTTCTAATTTTAAACCCTAGACAGAACACAAAAGGAAGGGACCTTTGACACAAGCTCGTCTCCTTATTTTTGGATTGTTGAACTTCAGGCCTGACGCAGCTTGGCCAATGTTTATATAACCACGAAAATACATAATTCCCACCGTTAAGAAGAAGCCAACCGAGTATCCAAAACCAGCTTCCGCTAGTAAAAACCATTTCCCATTAGCCTCTTCTTGTTCTGATTCACTCGGAAACTTTCCGGCAATTGATGATGGCTCTTGAACCGAACACGGCACATAGATTTTGCATCCCGCATAATCCGCTGTTGTTGGCATAGGAGGTTGGATCATCCATTGTGTCCATTTGGCTACCAACACGAATCTTGCCTGTGATCAGCACGTTGTTGCTCACATCCATGTATAGAGCTCTCTCAGCCTTGCTAGTGTTGGTGGAATCGAACGGGACAGCCCGTTGTGTGACAAGTCCAAGCTCTCCACAATCTCCAAATTGCCGAAACTTGATATGGTATCTCGCCCGAGAGGTGGTTGTGTGAAATGTTGAGAAGTTTTAGACCCTTTAGCTTACCTAGTGAGGCTGGAATTTTGCCTGAAAGTTGGTTCCTTGACAAGTCTAGGAGAGAGTATAGTTGTGGCTTGAGAGGGCTTTCGTTACTTTCTTCCATTTAATCGTCACATCTCTGGATTTATACTCTTTATAAGGGAGAATTTGAATTGGAGGAGGGCATTCTTTTGGTTATGTGGGCAAAGCAAATGAAGAGGAGATGGAGAAGATGAGAAGAAGTACAAGTAGGAGGACTAGTTTGGCCACTATTATTTGTGTTTGTTTTTAACTCTCAAGTTCAATGGCCCAATATAAAGCTCTCTGAAAGTAGAGAAATTATTTTCTTCATTAGAGTCTACGCTAGTTAGTCATGCGTACGCACTATTAAGAGTCAATGTGATAGTGGTATAAGCTTAAAAACTTTAGTGGAAAAAAAATGGGAAAGCACCATTTTTTGTCTCATTGAATGTAAATTATTCCTTTTCTCTACTTCTTCTTCCAAGTGCAGATAACCCATATGGTTGCGTGTTTTTTTTTTTTTTTTTTTCCTACAAATTGGAGCCCTCCCTTTACCACTCCCATGTGGATGGTCTACAGAATCATAACTACTCCCTCTTAATACAGAACACTTATCTAGTCAAAATTTTCATCCAGTACTATCCAAACTTTTCTGGCTCACCGCAACTTCCTCACTTGTCCGACCGTTGTTGAGTAATTTTTTAGTACCAAATGGACCTCCTGTAATAATAAATTTTTGCGACTTTTTTTTTTTTTGGGAGAATTCTAAGTAGGTTATTGAGAAACAAATATTTTAACCTTGAATATAATACATCTTAGTTCTAAGTTTAATTCTCGTTATGATCAGTAGAGTATTTTTCAATAGTATACTTTTTTTTTTTACACTCTACCATAAACTCTATTTTAAAAAAATTCTAAACAACAATTGAGTGATTTGTTATACTCTATCAATAGGGAAATTTCAAACCAATTATTCAGCATATATGGTATGTTTTAATCGCAAACCTTTTTAATTCTACCACTTTTTTTTTTTTTTTTTAACTTGGAAATGAGGGGATTCAAATTTCAAAATTTATAGTAAATTTAGACGTGAAATTACAGATTACTTCCACAATCACTCTTTAGTTCAACCTCTTTGTAAGAACTTTGAACAAGGTGACAAGTAACGTATATGAAAATTCCTATAAAAGAAAGTGACGTAAATAAAAACAAACAAACGACAATAACCAAAACAATGCCGTATTTTCATTGATGTAGTTTTTAAATATTTTTTATATTCATTACAAATTTAAAATTCAAATGTAAAAATATGGGTTTCGGTTGAGGAATGTGGTAGTGTAAAAATGTGGGACCCACAAATTATGATGTGGCGGTGCTAAATTTTAAAGTCTAAAAAATGATGTTAAATTTATTTAAAAAAAAAAATTCATAGGTGCTATTATTGAAAATACTTTTTTTAATTGTTACTAGTTAAATTCCTTACATCACACGTATGGATTTTTTCTCAATCAGTTTTTCTCAATTTTTTTTCTCAATTTATTTGATTCCTTTATAGCTTTTCAATAATTCCTTTATTATTACTCATTATTCTACGATTTTTTTTAATCTTTCCTTATTTATTGCCATTTTAAACTTATTCTGCGGGCCTCCTCGTTTATTTGATTTTTAATTCACTTTATCTATCTATCGGATTACCCTTCTTCGCCTTCATTTAACACGCCACGTATCACAAGCGCATCTACAAGCACGATGTGGGATTTTCAATTACAGCATGATATGCAGTAAAAATTGATATTTAGCAACGTTTTTTCAAGAAATGATACAAGAAGATAATTGAAATACCAATGATTCTCTAGTTAAAAAAGAAGTGAAATGCCAATTTAACCCTTACCTCTGCATACTAAACAAAGAAAGAGGGAGAGTATCATGGTAGGTTACTATCAATAATGAAGTGTTGGTAACTGTCTAGACATGGTTTTTGAATAGAAAGAATAATAATATCAATTAATAAGGTAATAAGAGACATATCATATACCCAGTCCTCAACTTGCTGTTATCATTGAAAAGGAAATAAAAAACAAAAAATAAAGTCTGCCATGGTTCGCTTATTCTGTATTTTCACTTAGTCTGCAATATGATCAAAGTATCTAGTCATTAATGATAGTATACTCTGTCACAGATGATATCCAATTGTCTTACTGACAATAACTTGCTGGAATACTATACCAACAAATACAAGTGAATTACAAAAAAAGCTCCAGCTAGGCGACCTAGTTAACGAGCATGATTGAACAATTTCGGTCGGAAACCATACTACAATTTAGATCGTAAATTGTGATGCATTCAACAAATTGTTGGCTAGATTTGAAGGGAAAATAAAATTACTTGATACGCGTGCGGAAGTGTCTTTTTATTGGTTTTAGATCACTGTTTATGGATTCTTTATGAATAGACTCATGATATTCCACAATCACGAACATGATTTTCGCCCTTTAAAGTACGATCCTTCATGACATGATCATAACCCGTCCTTTATTACTCACTGTATGTGATTATTACAAAAGTATAAATCCAAACGACCATGAAAATCTATGAATCAAGAACTTTATGAAAGACTAGGTGTAACATCCCAAAAATTTACTATTTAATTAGGCGATTTTAATTGGGAATATAAATATTAAATTTATCTTTAAGAACATTTTTTATGTAATGGTGATAAGAGGACCATGAAAAATTAAAATAGGCAACTTCCCATTTATTCTAGAATTTGCCATGAATTATCATATGTGCAAAATGATCACAAAATTTTATAATAAAGAATGAGATAAGTGAATGGTCAAGCCAAGTTAAAAAAAAAAAAAAAAAAAGGCGGTGGGAGGTGGGGCATAAAATAAATAGATTAATTGATGGAGAATCTTTAGATGTGGAGATTACCAAGAAAAGAAAACACTTCAAATAAATAAATAAAAACAAAACTTTAACCACTTTCTTACACTATCTATTTTGGAGAAATGAACCATCACCTAAATTGTAACGATGGAGCCTAGACAATGTGAAAAACTCTTCATTTCCTACCACTAGCTTCAGCTGATAATAATAAACCCAAAAATAATTATTTTTCAAATTTTAAACCTTATTTTCAGTGCCTATAAAAGGGGTGTGGTTGTATGAACACCACTTTTGCTTCTTCACTCTCTTTTTCAATGAAAGTGAGCTTTTTTTCTTCCTAAACACCTTGAGTCCGAATTTTAGCAAGCAAAAACACCAAGAAATCTCTTCCATAACCTCTCTTCTCAACTTTCATATCATTAAGCTTCAAGAGAAGATTACCACCTCATCGGTTTTTCAAGGTAGAACACTAGTATACCACTAGCTTTCAAGATTAAAGTTTTAGTTTTTGAACTTTTGATGAAATGTGTCATCACAAGAGTTCAAGAAAGCCTCCAAGCCCTCAAAAGAGCCACAAACTCCACCAACAACACTAAGGTATACATTTTCCCACAAACTAGCAAGTTTTAAAAGTTCCGAGGGTTTTCATGAAAAATAATCTTAAATAAAATAAAAATCTTGGCATGATGATTAAAAAAAAAAAGCATGGTCTTGTTGCTATTATTTTGACATGTGTGTTTCATGGTATTAAAATGGTTTAACATATCACAAAATGAAAAGTTTTGATGAGAATATAATTTTTGTGAGTTTCATGACATGTGGTATAAAATATATGTTATGGCATGAAAATATTTGGATATGACACATTTATTTTTTAAGAATACTCTATGTTGGCAACTTGGAATTTGAAGAAAGGATTTTGAAGGCTCAAATAATGATAGAATGAAGTTGATATTCATAAACTATGTGAATATGCATTTTTGACATAATACAAAATAAATGTGAAAATGATATTATTAGTGAGAATTTCACTAAACTAATGAAGGAAATAATGTTTTCCTCAGAATAAGCTTTCAAATAATGTAATCTCTGGTCGAAAATTATGGTGGTAAAAATGACGTTTTTGCCCTTGGAGGGTAAAATTGTAATTTCACAAGGCTAGGAGTGTCGGTTGAGTCCAAGACTTTACAGTCAAGAATAAGGGACCAAAAAATGCTATATGTTAAATTTTCATGAGAAATGGACGTAAAATGACGCAAAGTACCCTTTAGGGTCAAAATGTAAATATAAAAAGTTTAGGGGGTAAAAAGTGAAATTTATGGAAGTTATTATTATATAGTTTAGAATCTGCAAGAGGGATTTTTAAGGGTCCCTCGAGTAAAAAACGTTCAGGTGTGCATAATGGGAACAAGTTAATCCATTTTAGGGGCTAAAACGTAAAAATAGTTAAGAACATGCGTCAAATTGTAAAATTGACAAAACTGACATGAAGGCAGTGTTTTTCCAAGTTTAAGGACAGTGTGCTAAGCCAATTAAGTTGGGAAATTAATATGGTTAAGTATTGGTTTAAGATTTGGGCCGTTAAAAGACAAGTAATGGATTTAAATGTAAAGAATTTTGATAAGTGTGGTTGAAAATGTAAATAAGGTATAATAGGTCTTTTTGGATAGCTTTTGAGCTGCAAACATGGTATTAGGGCCTTGGGAGGGTGTCAAGATTAAAATGGGCCTTATTGGACCTATTGGTAAAATGGAAGACAAAATCCTAGTTAATGGGCTAATCCACTAAAGTAGAATTATGGACCACTTAGACCCAATTTAATTTCCATTAAAACTTGAGAGGCCCAATGGAGGGGCAGTGGTTACTCATTGTCATCTAATGGGTTTTATGAAAATATTAATTATTAACTAGAAGCGAGAAGTTCAATAAGACACTTATTAAGAATAAAGAATAATTTTAAAAATCCACTTTAACCATTAGGTGTTAATTTAACATAGGACACTGAAATCACAAAGAGGTTGAGCTGGGCACACACTACGAGAAACTTCAACTTCAAGATTTTATGTAAGTAAATATCCTGCCTACAGTGTGGATTGCATGTTGTCATGTTTCATGTATATTCTGTGCTTACGTGATTGTTATGATATGTTGTCATTTCATGTTTAGTTACACGTTTACAAGACATGTCATATTTCATGTTCACCCTATGAATTAAGGACTAATGATTAAGTAATAAGTGAAAGATTAAGATGTGTCGTAACAACCTCCATCCAAGTAAGGTCTTTATGAATGATTTTAAGTATGATCTTAGGTGTTGATGGTTGGGTTGCTCACCTGTCTTCCTTAAATAAGGTTGTGCGCATCCGGTACATATACAAGGGCCCAAAACTATATTAAAAATAATATATTAAGAATAAAATGTTAAGCATAAACGATCATGCAACTTGATTCATGTATCGTGGGAATTATGTTTGTGCTTACTGAGTTTAATCTTACACATGTTTATGTTCCCACTATAGGTAATCCGAGCAAGCACCTTATGACTTGAAAATGTATTTGGACTAGCAATGCGGATGGAGTGATATGTGAAAGTGCAGTTGTGGAATGGATTACTACCCACAAAAGATCATTCTGCAAAACACTAATAGTCATTTAAAAGTTATTTTGAATTTAGTTTTTAAATTTTGGTTTAACTCTGCTAAGCGTATGGACTAAACTAAGTATTTTGGGTTGCAACTTTATTATTATTAGTGAAGAACTACTAGAAATGTTTTCTTAAACAGTTATATTCTGCAATTATGCTTTATTAACTTTTATTTTAGTAAGTTTAAAATAAATTTACCAAAATATTGAGGACTTAATAACCGGTTATGAAATGTGTCAAGTTTAAAGTCTAAATAGTGACAGTCATTTTTTGCCATTTAAGTACAGGTCGTCACACTAGGGGAGAGAGAGAGCGTTTCCGATTTTCATATGATATGACATCATATACCAAATTTGTCTTGCCTATCTATATATTTAGATATAGCCACTTCTATGAAAAATGAGTGATGTATCTAGACAAGTGCAACATATGAAAAGTATCATCCTCATTTGGCCCACGATTGTTTTCGGAAACGCAGTTCCATGCCGTATTTTTGGTGTACTTTCCGCTACTATTTTTTAAAAACAATCGTGGAAGCTCTGTCGTGGAATCTGCGTTTTATAGTAGTGAAAGTTGGAATTGAAGTTGATGTCCCTAACACTATTTATACATATGAAATATGAAAAATGTTAGGAATACCAACTCTAATCCCAACATTTTGAGTAGGAATTCATGTGTCATTTTTTATATGTTAAAACAATCAATTAATGTCGTAATGCTTAAAATATTTATCAATAAAAAAGGACAACTTATATGTCACATAGACATATGTTGGTATACGAAAGTTGAGATTAGAGTTAGTATTCCTAGCATTTTTCTTTATATATATAAGAATATTTCTTTATATATTAGAATAGATATTTTGGAGTCCCTAATTACCACGTTGTCGTCTCCTCGTCAAGGCCCACCAGATTACTGCTACAGTGGATAGGACAAGAAATGTTCCAATAACTGATGCTGTGAGGGACGACAAAATTGCTCTTTTTCTTGTGCTTCAGCAAGAAGCGCCCGTTGAAGTTATATTTGGATTTCCCTGCACACTAAATCATAAAATGGTACATGACGCACTAAAATAAGATCACTTTTTGGTACACAAAAAAAATATAACAGGTAAATCTATTTGCAGTTTGACCACAAAAGGTATTTAGGAGGAGAAACTACTAGATAGACTTATAAGTAGACCCCACTAAATTACAATTTTCAGATAATTGCTGATTGGACAAGAACTTATAGACACTTACAAGGCACTCTATGTCATCACTTCCCATCTATATGAGACTCACAAGTGACAACCAGTTTGACTTATATAAACACACACATAAAACATAATACCCAAAACATTTCTAATTTATTGTACTAGCTATATTTAGCAGCTAGATACTTGCACTTGCTACGGATGTTATAGAGTTGATGGAAAATTCAATTAGTGACATGTATATATATGTATATGTGTGTGTATATATATATATATATATCTGTTTGTTAATTTAAATTTTTAATTCAAATAACACATGCAGGAAAAAAATTTGACGTAAAATAGGCTATAATTAAAAGATGAATCTGAAGTTGTAAATAAAATTATTTAGACATTGTACATAAAGTAGGAGACAATGTACTAAAATTTAAATAAAAAATTTAGTGAAGTCAGGGCAACCCATATATATGCTGGCTCTGTCTTTGCTCTTGCTATATGTTCGTTTTTATCCCCTTTTAAATAAGGTTCAGATGAAGCTAAATGTAAAGATGTTGATCTAAAATATCTGTTCTCCATTCCATCTTTCCTATTGCTTCAAATTACATAGTTAATGTAAGATATCTTATTAATTCCTTAATTAAATCCGAGGGTAAAAAGTAAAAGAAAAAAATAGAAGTTACAAAACCTTAATGAAAGCAAACCATCCTTCTATTTCTGTACGAGTTTAACAGGAACTGAATCTATGAGGTCGTTGTCATCCAAGTTTCTGAAAGGATTATATAGACCATTGTGATTAATTTTATATGCAAGACTAATAATTAATGCGAGTGATTTGAAGTAATACATAATAAAATTAATCATATATTAAATCGAAAACACATACATGAATTTTAAATTTGGCAATTGAGATAGAAAATCTGGTATCGATCTTTGTTAGTTGTTTTTAATAGAGATATTAAAGGAAAGTCAACTTCGTGATATTGAGATTGGCAGCAATTGTATATATTATTACCTTCTTTTTTGAAGTTTCCAAATCGTGTAATATAATTTCTCTTTTTAGAATAGCTTACAATTGTATATATTGTATTACATTCATCAATAAAGATTTATCTAGCCATTCATCTATTTCTATTATTCTTTCAATTCCCCTTAGTTATTTGATAGGTCCCTGATCAAATGGAAACAATAGATATTTAGAATGTCATGTCATGTCATGTCCAATTAAAGATAATTAATAATACGTACATATTATAGATGAATGGCTAGATATTATTATAATACGTACATATAATATGAAATTTTACTTCCCCCATTGCGACCAGAATTATTACTTATAGTGATTTTATGGCCGTGAGGTTGGCTATCTAAGAAGCGATGTCACCGGTTAATCCACTTGATGACAAGTTTCTGATCAATATTCATTATATAACTATGCTTTAACAACTTAACAATGAAAATAATAATTTAAAATGAAACACTAATTAATTTCCTCACAAGGATGTGACTCTTGGCACTTGTGAATTGTTATAAAAGGACAACTATTAAAGATTTCATTGTGTAATTAAAATTTTTTTATGAAAAAGAAACTCAAATATATATATATTTTTTCCATCCGCACCTTCATATCAGATCCCAGAAAAACAATTAATAAACTTTACTATTTTGAAACAGATAACTAAACTCTAATTTTCACTCTTGAGTACTTCAAAAAAATACATTAAGTTATGTTAATCTTCTTGAAATAACTTTGCAATTCTGTATTTTTTTTTAATTGTTTTATGTCTTTACTATCTATTTAGTTTGTTGATTTTCTTTCCGTTTTTTTTTTTTTTTGGTAGTTGATAATCTGGATTGAGGTACTGTTGCACCAAGAAAAATATAGTTAAACTTTGTTTATTTTTACTGAATTTAAACTTTGTTAATTGGCTAGCTATACCTTGTAGTATATATTCGGTTTATCATTGTATTGTTCATATCTTTTCCTTGGTTTTTTTTTTTTTTTTTTTTTTCTTTTTTGTTTTTGTTGATAACAACATGATGTAATCGAGATATGGGTTGTTGGCTTTTATAATACGTTGGTTATTGCTTGTTTGGGTATATATGTATAAATGAATTTTTTGCTTAATCAGATATAGATGTTAACTAGATATTATCAAAGTGGAACATCAAAATAAAGAAGAAGAAAAAAAAAGTGTGAAAAGAAATATAAAGTGCTAGAGTAGTTTTTATTTAGTGGAAATAGTTGGATACTATTGAATACATAAGGATGTGTAATTAGAAAATTCAATCATTTTAAATTTGAGAGTGGTGTATACTTAAAAGGGGGTGTGGAGAATCAAGTGAGATGTGCCAATTAAACTACCCTATACTATATTTTATTTTCTTTTTATATACACACAATTATAAAGAGAGAAGCATTTATCAATCCTACGAGGCTGAGAAAGATGTGTACTCTTAAAATAGGTCCAAGTAACTTCGAAAAATATAAAAGATTTTTATAAATTAAAAAGAATGTAGTTTCCTTAAAATGTGGAAAGGTAATTACAAAATAAATTGAAACAATCACTTTAGTCTTTTTTTTTTTTTTTTTTTAGCTTGGATGCTTGGAGATTCGAACTCTTTACCTTTTTTTATTTTTTTCATAAAAAAAAAAAGAATTACAAAGGTAGAGTTTGTTAGAATGTCCAAATAACTCTGGGAACTGAATCCCTTTTTCATTCATTGAACTAGCTTGAGTGGGTATTATGTAAACTAATCTTGTTTATATTCTGGATACTAACAAGTGTCTCATATTTACTAGATTTAATCATATATAAAACATAATAAAAACTCACTTTAATGTATTAAGATTACGATACACATGATATTTATTTAAAAAAAAAAAAAGAAAAGACATATATATGTAAAGATCAATAGCATTAAGATTCCAACTTTCAATTTTATTATTTGCTCGTCGTTTTTGCCATTGACTGTTGTCCCTTTTTCCCCCCTTAATTTAGTGAATAAATAGTAAGTAAATGGAGACATGCAAAGGCATATTAACAAATAAAAAAAAAATGGCTATTCTCAAATCAAGAATTTGAGAAGAAAAATAAAGATAAGTATTAAATTTAAGGGCCTGTTTGGATCGATACAAATTTTTAAAAGCTAAAATGTTCTTGTTTTGAAAGACAAAGTCATTTCATTTTGTAAATGATATGGCATTTGGATATGTAAATATATATATATATATATAAATATATATCTTTTGAAAACAAAAGGACTGTGAAATTTGTTTGGAAAGTCATCTCATTTTTAAGATGAGAAGAAATTACTGTTTGAAAAATTCTGAAAACAGAGACTTCAAACAAGTAACGAATATGATTTACTTAAAGCGTTATTTGCCCCCTCTCGAAAAGAGATTGCTTCGAGTTGAACAGCAAATCGCTTCCAGGAAATAACAAGCCTTTGAACGAATTTTAACACCAAGAAAAGTGAAAAATCAAGTAGAAAAAATAACACAATATTTCTGAAAGAATAACAATTGGAGAAAGAGAGAGAATTCGAAATTTTAGTAATTGAAATTTGATTTCTCTGCAACTCTTTATAAAAATCTGATAACTTTTGGTGATATCCTTTGGGAAACAACTGTCATTAACGTATCTTTTCAGAAAACATATCTTTTTGAGAAAATGAAGCTCTTCTAAAGATTTCATCTGTTTTCAAATTTAAATTTAAATTTAAAAAAATATAAAATTTTTATTTAATAGTAGTTTAATCACAACACGCCACGTGTCACGCACCTTGCGCCCAAGTGCCAAGTGTGCCTAATAAGTGCCAAAAGCACCTCTACAGGCTCACTACCTGAGCCACACAGGCACCACATAGGTACTCCCACATGTCACTAAATTAACCTTTTAAGGGAGGAAAGACTTATAGAGTGTTATACACTCTCATTCTTTTTCCAAGTGGGACTTTTTACATTAGTTGTCAATGCCCAACAATTATACTAAGTTTTTATATGATAAAAATCCAACAATCCCCACTTGTTCAAATATAAACTTTTATATTTTTCCACATAAAAAAAAAAAAAAAAAAAAAAAAAAAAAACAGTTTTTATGGATACAGTAAAATATCTTTCGATTTCAATTTAACCTTTGTATAAGTGCCGCTGGGTGTTTGTTGAAATTTCAGGTAGCATGATGCCTAGAACCAGTTATTTCTTTTGACAAAACCGGTAGTTCCACACACATAACCACTTTTGTGTTCTCATATTCTATACACTACTCACTTAGCACTATTACTGGCCATGTGCTCATCCTATTTCATGAACTTTTAGAGAGAGCTCCAACTCTCTTTTGAGGTTGCACCACCTCAAAGTTCACATAGGTGAAGTTCTTCCAGAATCTTTGTTACATTTAAGATACTAGTCACACATTGACTGAACCTCATTAAGAGTTTGAGATAACTTAACCCTCTAAATGTAACAACCAGCACTAGTGTTTTCCTTGGATAAGGCTCTCTTTATTTAGTGCTGAAAACTCTCCACTATTCAATGATTTGTTTGTACCCTTTGACCCCAAAACTATTTTAAACAGCGTTAGGTTGGGTTGCCATCTTTGGTGGATTACTTAATCAAGAAGCTTTACCCCCATCCCTCTAGATGTTGATTTTACCAAATCTCTCGTCAAAGGTTTTTAGTAAATGGATTTGCCAGATTGTTACTAGACTTCACATATGTAAGGGATATAATTCCACTTTTAATTAATTTCCTTACATACTCATGTCTTAGACTAATATGTCTAGACTTTCTATTATAGACTTCGCTACAAGCTCGTGCTAAAGTGGCTTGACTATCACAATGTATGGACATAGCTGATAGATTCTTTGAAGTCAGTGGGATTTCTAAAAGAAGATCCCTAAGCCACTCTACCTCATTCCCTGTTGCTGCTAAAGCAACAATCTCAGATTCCATTGTTGAGTGTGTTATGCACATTTGTTTCTTAGATTTCCTAGAAATTGCTCGTCCTCTGAGTGTAAGCACCAATCCTGAGGTAGATTTATTATCACCTATACTTGATATCCAGCTAGCATCTGTATATCCTTCCATAACATCAGGGAATTTAGAATATTGCAGGCTACGATTTTTGGTTTTCTTAAGATAACCAAGAACTCTACCAATAGCCTTCCAATGTTCAACACTTGGATTGCTAGTAAACCTATTTAGTTTACTAACTGCAAATGCTATATCGGGTCTAGTGCATTGTACCGCATACATTAGACCACCGATGACACTTGCACATTCAAGTTGGGCAACTGCCCTTCCATCATTCTTAACGAGTTTTAAACTTGGACAAATGGGTATTTACATCTTTAATTTTCAAGTGACTAAACTTGCTCAATATCTTCTCGATGTAATGCGTTTGAGATAGTGCATAACCCCCACTATTTTGTTTCACTTTGATACCCAGGATGGTATCCACTTGTTCAAGATCTTTCATTTTAATGTAGAAGATAGTAACTTCTTCGTTTCTGTTATACCTTTCATCTCATTATTGATGATCAGCATATCATCAACATAAAGGCAGACAATTGTAATGCATTCGTCACACACTTTTGTATATCAACATTTATCAGCAGTGTTAAGAATGAAACCATCTGAAAGAATAGCAGTTTCAAACTTTTTATGTCATTGCTTGGGTGCTTGCTTCAAACTATATAATGATTTAACAAGCTTACACACTTTATGTTTAATTCCAGGTAGAATAAATCCTTCAGGTTGTTCCATGTAAACTTCCTCATCGAGATCACTATTCAAGAATGCTGTTTTAACATCCATCTGATGAACATAAAGATCATGTATTGATGCCAAAGAAAACAATATTCTACGGTAGTTATCCTTGCCACAGGTGCATGTGTATCAAAATAGTCAATTCCTTCCTTTGTCGAAAACCTTTGGTTACTAATCTAGCCTTAAACGTGTTTAAAATCCCATCAGTATGGTACTTTTTTCTAAACACCCATTTGCAACCAATAGATTTAGAACCAAGTGGTAAATCGACAATTTCCCAAGTGTGGTTTGACATAATAGAATCCATTTCATCGTCAATGGCATCCTTCCAAAAAGCAAAATCTCTCGAAGACATAGTTTCTTTAAAATTTTTAGGATCATCCTCAACTTGTAGTATAATAGGAATTTTTCTTATAAATTTCTCTCTATTGCCTTCTACCAAGTAAAAAGAAACAAGTTGAGAATTTATCTCATCAGGTCCCAGTTCTTTTATTTTTCGGATTCTTTTGCTTTTCCGAAACTCAAAAAGTTATTCTACAACATTAGGAGATGTCTCCAAATTTGTTCCTCTATGTATATGAGTCTCCTCTTGAGATTCATTAAAGGAAATTTAAGAATTATTTCCAGAAGTTAATAAATTCTCAAAAAATTCAACATCTCTTGATTATATCATCACATTATTATATATACTAAAGGAGTGTAACCTTTTACTATTCAATGAATAATGCTTTTTTTTTTTTTTACTTTACTTTTGATGCTTTGCTACAGTAAAATGATGCAATATTTCACTGTTTAATAAACAGTGATTTTTGTTTTTTTTTTTTTTTAATTTTTGTTGTTTTTGCTGTACATTTTTTTCCCCTACAGTAATGCATAATAGCTGCTTTTTCTACATTAAACTGCCGATTTTACCCTTATCCTATGTGCTGATTTTGACTTATCTACAGTGGAAGGATGGTTTTGTCCTCACATATTTTACTGTTTTGTCTACAGTTCAGAGACTTTTTTGCCCCTCTGATTTAGTTGGTTTTCTTTCATCTACAGTGAGTTGACATTTTTACCCTATTACGCAGAAATTGACGGCTGCCCACACAGTATAATTACCGTTTCACGCCTCTTTTTTAGTTCCTTTTCTTTTTCCTACAGTGTATTATCGGTTTTACCCCTATTTAGAGTTTGTTTTTTTTTCTTAATATTATTTTTGCCCTTTTTTTTACGTTAAATTTTAGACATTAGATTTTGATATATTGTTATATTGTGTTTTTGCTCACTTTGCCTTTTTTTTTTTTTAAACGATTTTTTACTTTAAATTTTTTATCTTTATTTCGAATTTTTTTTGTGTGTCTTTTTTGTTTCTTTTGTTCTATTTTTTAAAGATCCTTTTTTTTTTAAAGGATTCTGCATGCAAGTTTTTTTTTTTTCTTTTTTGTTTGTTTTGTTTTATATTTTTTAAAAAAAATTAGTTTTTGCATGTATATAACCTGATAATTTTTTTTATTTTTTTTTAAACAGTAAAAAAATGAGAAGATAGGATATATATTTAATTTGTTATAATGTTTTTGTTAGGGTTAGTTTTTTCCTGTTCTTTTGAGTTTAAAGATTTTTGTTCTTTTTTTTTCTACTTTATTTTTGTTTAATTTTTTTCTTTAAATGAGTATAAATACAGAATTTTTTTTTCTTTTTGCTTTTGTTTTCGTTTTTATTATTGTTAGTACTATTATCATTTTGATTTTTACATCTTCACTGTTGGGAGAGATTTTGAGAAGAATTATACTTATTAGAATTATAATATTTATCTTAACCAACTGTTTTTATCATAAAATACTCAGTTTTTTTATTTCTTTTTTTCTTCCTTCCCCGTGCATTGCACGGGTATTAAACTCGTTAGACTCTAAATTTAAGAGTCTATACGCTTTGCTATTTGTAGCATATCCTTAAAAAGCACATCTTATCCCTTCAGGACCCAACTTGGTCCTTTTAGGATCCGTGTTCTTGCAATATGCAAGACACCCCCACACTTTGAAATACCCTATATTGGGTTTTCTTCCTTTCCATAACTCATATGGAGAGATTTTAATCTTCTTCATAGGAATTCTATTTAGAATATGACATGCAGCAAGAAGTGCTTCCCCCCATAAATTAAATAACAATTCCGCATTTAATATCATAGCGTTTATCATCTCTTGAAAAGTTTGATTTTTTCTTTCTACTAAACGATTTTGTTCCGGTGTACGTGGTGCAGAACATTGATTTATAATACCATGTTCTTCACAATAGGCATGAAAATTATTTGGGAAATATTCCCCACCTCTATCACTTCTAAGAGTTTTAATTTTTCTACCTAATTGATTTTCTACTTCTGCTTTATAACATTTAAACACATGAAAAGCTTCGTCTTTATGTTTTAGTAAGTACACATAGGTATATCTAGAACAATCATCAATAAAAGTAATGAAATATCTATTTCCACCTCTTGGTAACATACCATTCAATTCACAAATATCTGAATGAACAATATCTAATAATTGAGATGTTCTTTCTACACTATGAAAAGGTTTCTTAACCATCTTTGATTTAACACAGATTTTACATTTTTTAAAATTATCAGCATCACAAGAAATTGAACCACATTTAATCATCCTTTTAATAGTGCTAATACCAATGTGTGCCAATCTACCATGCCATAAAGAAACAGAATCAAGCATATAAGCAGAAGAAACATTTTATTCTTATTGTCATCAATACAAAACTTGACCATTCCTTCACAAGAATAGCCTTTTCCAATAAAAGAACCATTTCGGGACAAAATTAACTTGCCTGATTCATACACAGATTTAATCCCAAGTTTGCCCAAAAGATCCCCACTCACTAAGTTCCTATTCATATCTGGAACATGAAGTACATTGGTTATAACAATTTTCTTTCCCGAAGTGAAAACAAGTTCTATACTCCCTTTACCAAGCACTTTGGATCGCACTTCATTTCCCATCTGAATCTCTTGTCCATCATTGACATCATGATAGGTTTTAAACAATGACCTATCATAAGAGACATGAACCGTGGCACAAGTATCATACCACTAGCCGAAAACTTTGCCTTGTGCAGCATCGATTTCGCACACAGTAGCGACAATCTCTTCCTCTTCAACAGAGTTAACCTGTGCGTCTTCATTGGGAGTCTTTTTAAACCTGCAATCACAAGCATAATGTCCCGGTTTACTGGAGACAAAACATTCCGCTTTCTTCTTCTTGAATTTCCCTTGATCCTTTTTAGGACCCAAAGGATTTCCTTGGTTCTGTTTATTCTTTTTGGAATTATTGGGCTTGTTCACAGCATTGGCCTTGAAAGTGCTGGCATAAGAATTTTCATTCTTATCTCCTGCTCTCGATTCTTCTTCAATCCAAAGATGTTTCTAAAACTGTTCTTGAGAAAATCCTCGAAATTGTGAAGAACCTTCTTCCTATAGCCCTTCCAAGTTGATGACACTTTTGCAATAATTGCACCGACTTGAAAAGACTCAGGAAGTTCAATTTTCACAACCCTCAGTTTGTTAACAATAACTTGCAATTCAAGCACTTGTGGCAACACACGGTTTTCATCGACCATTTTGAAATCAAAATATTTCGAAATTAAAAATTTCTTGGTACCTTCCTCTTCTGCCTTGTATTTGAATTCCAGTCATTCCAAATCTCCTTTGCAGACGGATTGTCGGTGTAGAGATCATATAGTCGGTCTGACAGGGCGTTGAGAATATGACCACGACAGAGGAGTTCATCTTCTTACCGCTTCTTCCGTTCAGCCTTCAATTCTTCAGAGCCTTTGTCAGTAGGTTCTGGAATTGATTCCAGATTCGGATCAAGCACATAATTGATCTTCAATGCAGTCAACAGAAATTTAAGTTTGTCCTACCAGCGGGTGAAATTCGCTCCATCAAAACAGTCCAGCTTCACCAAGTCTTGATTCATCAATTTGATGGGGTTTCGGTCTCCATGACAGAAAGAATAACGCTTTAAGATTGTTTGAAAAATTCTGAAAACGATGACTTGAAAAACGTAACGGATACACTTTTCTTAAAGCGTTATTTGCCCCTTTTAGAAAAGATATTGCTTTGAGTTGAACAACAAATCGCTTTCAGGATATGACAAGCCTTTGAACGAATTTTAACACCGAACAAAAGTGAAAATTCAAGTAGAAAAAAGAATGCAACATATCTGAAAGAATAACAATTGGGGAGAGAGAATTTGAATTTTTAATTATTGAAATTTGATTTCTCTGCAACTTTTTATATAAATCTGACAACTTTTGATGATACATTTGGGAAACAACTGCCATTAAGTATCATTTCAGAAAAAGTATCTTTTCAGAAAAAATGCTAACTTTTCTGAAAAAGTGCAACTCTTCTAAAGATTACATTTGTTTTCAAATTTAAATTTTAAATTTAAATACGAAAAAAATATAAAAAATTTATTTAATAGCAGTTTGATCAAAATATGCCACATGTCACGCACATGCACGCTGTGTGCCAAGTGCGCCTAATAAGTGCCTTTAAAGGTGGGAAATGCTTATAGGAGCTCTCACATGTCACTAAATTAACCTTTAAAGGTGGGAAAGGCTTATAGAGTGTTTTACACTCTCATTGTTTTCCTATGTGGAACTTTTTACATTAGGTGTCAATACTCAACAATTATACTAAGTTTATATATGAACAAAACCCAACAATTAATGGTACTAATAATTATCCATAAGAAAAGATTTAAAAAGGATTACAAAAGGATATTGTATAAAGTAAGTTTAAAAAATAGTGGTCATCTTTTTTTCAAAGTGAGATCAATAATAGAAAAGGTTAAGAAAAACATATTCTTTGTATTTTTTTTCACCCTTTTTTTTAGGGAATATTTTTTCACCCGTTTTGAAAATTTTTAAATAGGAAAAGCAATGATAATTGAGATATATTGGTTTCTTATTAATGTTAATTTCGTGTTTGTTAATATGTTTTTTTATTTTTTATTATTTATTTTTTTTGTTAGAATACATCAATCAATATATTTTCAGGACTCATACCTGTTGGATCATCGGCAGAGACCTTTGAGAGAGAAGTCCCCAGTCCAAAGATAGAGGAACAGCATGATCGTAATTAGAACCAGCGACGTCATATATAAATCTTTGGCTGGTCACCGGAGAGAGGAATTACTTTGGCTAGCAGTTTAGAAGTGTTTTTTAACTCCACTAAATATAGAAAATAATGGCTTTTGTTAAGGAGGAAGGGAAAACAAGCTTAAAACACGTACTCTTTCTCTCGGATGCGACAGACGACGGTTCCTGGCACCGCGAAGTGACAAATACGCGTTATCGGGGAAATAGGATTTAGGAGATCAGAGTTACACGTTCTATTTTCTGAACTTTAAATTCATATGTTTTAGAGGCTTTTCCGTCCACTGTCCAAGTTGAGCAAGATGAACTGTCATGCACTGTTTCTTTGCTAACAACGCTTATAATTTAGGTCAACTGAGTGCTTGGGACTCAGGTGATCGTTACAATATGACTCCTTTTTGTAACATTTTTTATTTTTATTTTAAAGCTGAATGAATTAAAGGGCAACAAAATTAAAGGGAAAAAACAGATAAAGAAATCCATCTTGCACTTGATTTTGTACTGGAAGACCGTCAACTGCCTAATAGCATTTCACTGGTACAAAAATAGTAATTTAGTGCCAGTATATTTAATGGACGTCTAGGCAATCAGCGTCATTAAAAGGTCACATTATGATTTTGGAATTTGGTTACACCTTGACTAAATAGCAATTAAAAACCCCAAAATGTGAATTTTCGGTATATATGGCCGGAGGTTTCATTTTTACTGGTCGATCAGAGGGAGTTGAAAGGGAGATTTTGGAGGCTTGAATTGATGAAGTCAAGTCGAGAGAGAGGGTGCTTAAGTCAATGGAGAGAGCAGATCTGTCGGCCCGAGGGATTGATCTTGTCACCATCATAATGTTAGCTTTGGTCTAAGAAGCATAGGGATAGAGGCGGGAAAGAAGAGATAAAATCCGAGAGTACGTTTTTATTTTAGATTTTCTTAATGATCATTTACTGATTCATAAAGAGAGTGATTGATATTTTAGTCTATCATTGATTTACCTAAACATTAAAAAAAAAATTTTTGAAATGTGAAAACACCGGATTGACAATAATAGGTGGTCAATTAGAGATTCGCTATTTTAAAAAACTGATTTTGACCATTTTAAAATAAACGATCATTTTGTTAATTTAAAAAATTTCAGAAAAAAGTACAAAACTACGGTCTTTTTCCTCTAAATCCCTTAGTAGTTATAATGTGAAAATTAACCGTACTAATTAGACCTCTATTTATATTTTTCTTAATTGAATTACCTGTAAAAAAATCCTCATTAAAACAGAAAAGCTTTTATCAAACACGTTTGTTTCATTCACACAGTGGAATTGGTATCGGGAGAGCAAAAGCAAAAGCTATAGTTTTTCTATTGATGTTTAAAACAAAATTTTTGGAAGAGCTACCACTTAAGAAAAGAATTACATGTTAGATTTCTAATAATTAAACAATAAAAACAATAGAATAAAGTATGAAAAATTCAATAAAATGCTAATACGAGATTAATTTTTTTCATATCCTGTGGGTTTGATTTAGCAAACCAAATACAATATATTATTTTTTTCAGTTTCAATTACCTTTCATATTTTCGGGTTCCATTTTATAAAGTATGAATGGTCAAGTTGTTGCACTGATAAATTAGTCCTATTAATTCTATGAGCAATTCATTATTAATTATTTCGATTTTGAATTTTATGTCACATAATTAGTTTGTTTTGTTTCTGTATTTTTTTTTTTTTTAATATATATAAGCACCCCATATGTACCCGCGTAAATTAACTAATCTATTATTATATTTTTACACTAATCAAGGATCAAACTTAGAATTTATGGCTCTTTATCTTTAAACACTTATTTCCTCACCATTGGACTAGTCCCGATGGCTTATTTTTATTTACATTTTATTTTTAGCTTTTGGCCCGGGATGGAGGAACTTTTGACATGAGACATGTTGTCGCTGTAAACGGAAGTGTCAGTCGCCATTTTGGTAGTTGCTAACGTCATTGAACTGTTTTTTTACTCTCTTTTTTTTTTTTTTTTCTTTTTTTCTTTTCTTTTTTCTTTTTTTTTTTTTTGTTGAAAATTTCGTTTAATGTTTTTCATTTATATAAGTCGGCACTAATGCCCTTAAGTACTTTTCAAAAAAGGCTGTTTTCAGAGAGAAAAAAAAAAAAAGGCTATTTAGTGATAACTTTTGCCTTCGTTAATTAGTTTAAATTCATTTTTTAATTATAAGTCTGTATTGTGAAATTAAATTACATAAAATTAAATATATTATTTATTTATTAAACTCATAAATATAACTAATATTTTTAATTTATTTTCGTTATAAATAATAATCCTTCAAATATTATATATGAATAATTTTTATGTATTTATTTATTAAACTAATAAATTACTCAACAAATACAATTTATAATTTTATTATGAATAGTAAAGAAGTTTAAGAAATGAATTCACATAATTATTATGTTCTATATTAATTTAAAAAATAATTACTCATTATCTTAAACAGTTTCACGTAATATTAGAACCCATAACATAAATATAGAAGAGCTTATCATGCTCACTCCCCACACAGAGGGATTGGCACAGATTTTATTAAGGGCAGGAAGGGAATTTTCTTCTCCGGTTACATCGAATAGGTCCTTAGAAATGTCACAGAAATTACATAAGAGAAAACATATTCTCTAGTCTTCATAGAGCTCTTTAGACTCTCCGCCCATAGAGTTAAGAAAGTCATATCAAAGAAAAGAGATGTTCAAAGTGATTTAACGATTCTCAGAGACTGATTGAATCTAAGAGAGAAGAATAACAAGTAAGATCAAAGGTAAAGAAGGTCAACTGTTATAAAAATATATGTGGTAAATAAAAGACAAAGGAGACAATTTAACGTTTTTCTCGTTTGCCCTCTCCGCCTACCCAAAATTCTGCTTTGTTTGGCATTTTATCTCAACTTCAACTAAACTGTATTTTTTTATATCATTTTTTCTCTTTTTTAAAAAAGTTAACAAAAATAATAACTTATTTTTAAAAAGTTAATAAATTCTAACTTAAAATTTCATCTCAGTAAACCAAAAGTAGGATTTTTAAAGTTGGGCTCCCTTAAGTTTTATTGGCCCATTTCACTTCCTTATTTGGTCAACCAAAACCCTAATCTTAAAAATCAGCCCACAAATGCTTTAACTGCATGAAGACAACCATTGATGTTAAATTATCACTTTGCCCCCATTTTACAAATATGACACTTAGGCTGTCTTGATGTTAAATTATCACTTTGCCCCTATTTTACAAATCTAACACTTAAGTCCTTTATTTTTATTTTTATTTTTGCTGGTTCACTTAAGTCCTCTATTCTTCTCCTCACAATTTTTTAATGCTACACATGATAATATGTCATGAACAAAACCAAATTAATGTCTTTCGTAAATCGGTATAAAATCAAATGAAATAGCATTGAAATTAATAATTAAATGAAAAAATTAATCGGTAGAGATAAAGATAAATTGCATATTTCACCGTTTTTTACCATAAAAAGGAAAAAAAAATCTTTAGTGAAGCAACTAAATGATCGGGCATAATTAAATGGCCATCTGACAAATTTTTGACCTGTCATGAACTTGCACTAACATGGTTCATGCATTTAGATTAGGATTTTTTTTAATTTTTGTTATTTTACTGTTGCCCCTCAACTATTCTTACAATTATAATTTGCACTCTGAATTTTTTAATTTGATAATTTACATTATAAACTTACAAATCTATAACATCAACCTCTACTGATAAGAATGTTAATCTTTTCAAGAAAATTAACATATGGTTTAAATGGCTTGACAGATCATTCCTATCAAATTTAATCTAAATTAATTGAGGTTAAGATATTTAATTACGGGTCCGTTTTGGGGCACATTTGGCATCTGGTTTCCTTTTTTTTTTTTTTTTTTTTTTTTTTGTCCTTTTCCTCAATTCAAAACAATTTTTCACTATTCTCGTCTACCAATGTCTATAGTAAACTCAAACTTTAATAGTCCAAAACTTTGTTATTTCAAGTTCAAATGAGATTATTTTTTAAAATTGCATAAAATTTTGAGAGAAACAAAACAATATTCATATTGATATTTTTTCTAAATACATTATTTACACTTTTTTCTAACCTGTTTTTTTTTTTCAACCAAACACAATTTCAAAACTTCAATTCAAATATCTTCAAAACTACATCTACAAAACCTCCGCTAAACGGATCCTATATCTCCAAAATCTCCACCAAACGGGCCCCAAGTTTCATCATAATAGCAATTAACTTCGTTTTAAATATAAATTTAGGTCAACATGGTTTAAAAAATACATTTTATACACTTAATTAATGATCTATTTGCAAATCAAGTTTAAATTTCTTTAAAAAGATCAACATTATTTTTCATAAGGTGTATTACTACATATTTATAAGTTAAGGATATAAATTACCAAAAAAAAAAAAGGTTCAAAATAAGAATTGCAAATTTGAGATAAGTTCAAAAGACACCGGTGCAATTTAACCTTTAGACTAACATGTTAGACACGTGAGCAATGAAATTAACGTGTTCAGTAACGTTGTGCTATGCTCACATGCTAATGGCCCAAAGATCAGACCATTTGACAGCTCTACTTGTATCATCAACCTTCACTTTTTTTGCTGGAATTCTATCCTCAACTTTCTTAAAAAGAACTACTCTTCTACCTAAAACTTCCTAAAAATAATTCACCCCAAAAAAAATAACTTTCAAGAAAAAGTTATTGTACGAGAAACTTGAGCGGAAAAAGAAATGAATAAGGATTTATTTGGGGAGGTTTTGGAGATATATTTTGATTTGAAAACCACATGTAGTCTTGGAAATGTATGTCGAAGAGAGAAAAAAACTATTTGGAGTGAACAATAAAAAATTTAAAATATATTTGAGAAAAAAATATCAATATAAATATTATTTCATTCTACTCTAAATTCCATACAATTTAAAAAAAAAATCACATTTAGACTTAAAATAACAAAATTATGAAAGTTTAAAGTTTGAATTTCCTATAGACATTTTGATATATAAATAATTAAAGTAATTTTGAATTAAAACAAACAAAAAAGCAAAACAAAAAAATTTCAAATCAGAGAGCCCCAAACGTGCCCTAAAAGTAACTTTGTTAATCCACCATAAAAAGTGATGGGAAAAAAAAAATCAAGAGCAATTAAAATGAACTTTTATTACAAGAGCACGAGTTTGGTGTTATAAAACACGTAGACACCTTTACAACTGCACATCTTAAAAAACACATTTATTGTAAAGCTGGAAGTCCCAGTCCCAACACGCCTTTGACTTCTATTTTATCCCCTTCTTTTTTTTTTTTTTTTAATTTTTTGAAAAAAAAAATAACAGACTACCGTACACACCGACAGGCTCCAATCTCAATTATTATTTTTTTTTTTTCAAATGACTTTTTTTTTTTTTTTTTTTTTTTTTTTTCCTAGAGATAAGGGGTGTGAAAATGCCAAGAAATTTCCACTTCAACAACGGATAAACCAATGGCAAGTACCAAAAGTCCACATACCAGAGTAGAATCTAAAGCATATATATAAAAACAAGAAAGGAAAAAAATAATAATAATAAGATAGAAGATACATATAAACTCTGACTATATTGTGATATTTTCCCACCTTGCTTCCAGCCCTCTAACAAAGTAGAAAAAGCAACCCTGCCCCCCGCTATGACAAAAAGACCAAGATTTACAAGACGGGAAATAGCCAACCAAGAGAAGAAAAAAAAAAAAAAAAAAAAACAAAGAAACGAAGAAGATGATAATTAAAAAAGGAAGGAAAAAAAAAAAGCTATAAAAACGCCCAACTTAGAAAACAAAAACCCTAAACCCCAACATCCTAGCAATCTCAAAACCTTGTTAGGAGCTAAACACTGTAAAAGATAATAAAAATAAATTAAAAAAAAAAAAACCTTGAATCCTGAAAAACCCTAGCCTGCCAAAGAGATGCTTTTCAAAATTCTACATCAGACCCACTTCGTATTCCTCAATGAATTATCGACCCTCCACAACCAGAGCAAGAGATCAGCATTCTTCTTCTTCTTCTTCAAGGTGGCGGTCTCAAAGTGCCCGGGATATACCTTTGCCAAAAACTTGCTCTTTTTACTTCCGGTCGGTAAAATATGTAAACAGCAACGAGCAAGACTTCTGATACAAGCAACGAAAACGCACATTCGAGCAAAGGACTGCCGGGTCTTGCAAAGCAAGAGGCTAGCAACCATTTGCAATCCCATTTGCCACAATCTTCTCAGACACAACAACTGGCTTAGCACCCTTTGGGGCCACGCCAGCTGCTGGACCATTCTCTGCAACTTTCCCGTTGTCACTAGCATGCACGGTTACCAAAGGGTCCTTGATCGAATCCGATCCAGCCTCCAAGGTTTTCTGGTTCAACTCCCCATTTGCCACTTCCTTCTTTTCATCAACCGGCTTTCCTTCCCACACCTGCTTCCGTATTCAGCAAACAGGGAAAATAACATCAATAACTTTCAAATTTCACCTGAATCATACGCGCAATGAAAAATAACACGAAGAATTAAGTAATGAAGATTATATGAACCAACTCACCTGCTTCTGAAATTGCTGTTGCTTTGCTTTCTTCTCTTGGATGGTCTTTTGGCGGGTTTCATAAAACCCAAAGTCGTCCAGAATGCATGTCTTGCTTGAGTGCTCCTTGAATATTTTAACCAGTCTAAGCCCCGGCTCCAGCTTGACCTAAACAGAAAATTCAAATAAAACCTGTTTAGAAGCAAGCAAATATACAAACAAAATGAAAACAAGCAAAAGCATATATATATATATGTGGGAAGTAGGATAAACCTCTTGAGTGTCTCTGCTGTTTGTCACAGGCTTGTTCTCGTTGTTCTCGAGTGTAATGTGCTTTAACAAACTGTTGGGAACATCCTTAACAATGTGCCACTTGACAGGGAAGCAGCCATTCCACTTATCCTGTTGCCAGTACTCGACACTCTTGTTGAAATCAACAGGCCCAACCATCTCCGCCAGACCAACAAATTGCCCACTAGTATTAACCTACAAAATGAATCAAGAAAATTTTTAAGACTACAAATATGTCAATGGCAAATAAACTCCTGTCAAGAACGTGAGTCGAAACTCTTACCGAGAAGAAAAGGAATACAGGGCAGCCACCAGATTTCTCCTGAGCCTCCTGGTACGCTGCATGAAGTTTCTTGTTGCCATTAGGCGTACTTGCCCAGACATTATACTTTATACTCTTGTGGACATCGTCCTCACTGTATGACTTTATAATGAAAAATTTGGCATCAGCATATTCCTCAGGGAAGTCTGCCTTGTTGTACTGTTCTCGGTCTGGAACAACAGCAGTCTTATCCTTCTCCTTGTCAGTAGTAGTTGCGTTAGTTGGCAGATTCTGGCCCTTCACTGGCAATGTGGCCGTCACAAAATCCTTTTGGTTCTTGGAGCCCTTGGCTCTAGGTCCTCTATTCAACTCATTCAAACCATCCATGTTCTCGTTACCATAACCGTAATAGCCTCCATTGCGCCCTCTCGGCTTATTATACTTGCCATCAACAGCCAGCCACCCCCGTCCACTCGCCCGTGAGTCGTAGCCGTGATATCCAAAGCCCAAACTGGATCTAATTGGGTTGCCATACTGACCATACATCTTGTTTGGTAACAATCTACTCATGTATCCCTGATTCATCACGGGCAATGGTCTTGGGTGCAAGCCCTGTAGATCAAATGACAAATTATTGAGCTAATAACTAAATTCAATCGCACTACAATAATATAATGATCAAAGAATTCCATATAATTACTTATGTGAGCAAAATGAATACCATGAACTGAGAACTTGGACGGTAATTCTGATTCCTCGAAGATGGAAGATGGTTTCCATTTGAAATTGGAGACTGGATAGTTGTGCTGGTCACGGGCCTCGACTGCCAATCTGAAAAAATCAGGGCATCTAAGTATGGGGTCGAATGAAAACCGTCAAAACAAACTCTTAGATCCTGAAAACCAGGAGTAGAAACACGACCTGGCAAAGGGCTCCTAGCATAAGAACCATTTGAATTAAAAGGTGAGTTCTGATATGCCGGCTTCAAAGGTGTGGATCCGTTGTTCCCCTTGATGGAACCACCACTCACAATGCCGTTGGCATTCCCATTTGTCGTCTCCGCAGGCAGTGGCTTTTGGTCAGCAGCAACGGAGGTGGATATGTCACTTTGAGGAACTGCAAAGCTAGGCGTATACGGTGCACTTGTTGGAGTAAGCGGCTGGAAATAGGGTGGATACTGGTAGTGCTGCGGCCCATACAGCTGACCATCATTTCCAATGGTGGGAACTGGGGAAGCAGCTGGTGAGTATGGGCCGTAAGGTGCATACCCGTAACCATTATGATACATCATAGACCCGTTATCCCCATAAACTCCCTGAAACGCAAATAAACATACAATGAGAACACAAAATATAATTTTTCAAAATAACAATACAAACGAAAAACGAAACCTTTTATTTTGACATCCACAGAAATCCCCCAAAACAACTTTGCGGATTTTGAGTTCAAAACTAGACAACTCTTAAAGGCGACTTACGGAAGACATCTCCACTCCGTCTGGATTCACGTATCTCGTGTAGTCCTCCCAATCATTACCAATACCATCATAGCCTGCAAGAAACATACAATGAACAAAGAAAAAAAACTAAATCAATTATCCATGTAATACTATCACAAACAACGCAGATCGCAATAACAAACTAAAAATTCTAAAATCATATATAATCAATATCACTGCACAAATTTCAAATATTAACTGACCATAGTAAAAAGCTGTAGACGGATAACCGTTCGGGAGATAGCACATAGACGGATCAACGAAGTCCTGTAACAGTGGAGTTTCGGACCGGTCGGATAATGGGATCTGACCATTCGCAGCATTGCCGGAATCAACAGACCCGAATTGGTTAGCAGAGGGCTGCAAAGAAAGTGTCAAGTCAGACTAACATGAACTTTCTAAACATGAACTTTAAAACAGTCAACTTTAAAACTAATCCTAACAGTAATATAATGAAAATTAATTTTATCAACAGTTAAAGCAGAAAAAAAGAGGTAAGAGATATAAACTTGATAATATTATAATTATACCTTCTTCGTAGGCTCAGGAATTTCCAAGGCCTTCGTTTGAGATTCTATTGACAACTTCTGTAGCAAATCTGCTGCTTCTATAGAAACAAAAAAAGTAAAGGAAAAACACGTGCCAATTCTTCAAACCATAACCAATAAATAATAAAAGAGAAACTATTGAAAATAACATTAAAAAAACGTCTACAATTAGATGGAGAAATTCAAAAACCAAAAAAAAGTAAAAAATAAAATAAAACTCAGAAAACCCAATTCTTTAATTGAAAAAATCCTTGTCAATTCAAACAGTTGAATTCATCACATAAGCAAAGAATTCATCATCAAAATACACAACTAGAAATAAAAATAAATAAATAAAAAAGCAAAGAAATCATCAACAAAAAATAAAAACAGTTATTCTAAGCATCTAAAACGAGAAAAACAGAAGTAATAAACTCCGATCTACAAAATAACACACGAAACTGGCACAAAAGAAACAACAGAGACCAAGTTCGATCAAGAATGAATCAATAAACGACAGATCGGGAGAGACCCAGAAGGGAAAACAAGAAAACAAGAAATACCCAGATGGGAAAATCGATTAAGGATACGATCTGCCTGAGCTACGGTGGCCATGACCAAGAATTGGTATGCAGACCTTCTCTTCTTCTTCTTCTTCTTCTTCTGCTTCGGTGTTTAAAACCCAGGAAAGTCTGAAAATTGGGCGTCTGGGGTTTTAGGAAGAAACAGAGAGAAAGAGAGAGAGAAACCCTAACAAAACCAGAGAGAGAAAGTAGAGAGAGAGTGTAGAAAGGAGGGAACAACGGGTCTCACAGCCGCCAAGGGTTTGGGTTTTTGGAAAGAGAGGGTTTTGTTCATCCAAAAGCGGTGATTCAAATAGCACCACGGCTCTTCAATTTCCACTCGATGATAAACTCACCCCCATATCAAGTCGGTGATCTCATCGACCCTCTCCTATTGGTTGAACTTGCCACGTGTCGGTCAACGTAACCTTTGGCCCAATTAATTTTGTTTTCTTGGTGCCCAAGGCGAGATTTGATTGGGGGGTGAGGTCACCCGCGGGTGAGGTGCCTTTGGCTCCTCTTCTTGAAACCTGACTAGTTGGACATTTTTGGAACCCTAATTAGAAATGGACAAAAATGTCCCTATCGATTTGGATATTATGGCAATCTTGCCCTACGTTGGAATATTTGGGTGTTGGTGTTTGGCTTCTGAGTGAGGACATTTTCGGGTGGGAATTTATGGCAAGAGACGTGCCCTTTCAGAAGACTTTTTTTTTTTTTTTTTTCATACAAAAATAGAATTAACTAGTTTTTTTTTTTTTTTTTTTTTTGTTAAGTTAAACCTGCGTAGAGACCGAGTGAAATTTAAAGGAAAAAAATAGAAGGTTAAAAAATGTTTTTTTCCCTAAAAAAAAAGAGTTTTTTTTTTTTTTTTTTCAATTGGAGTTTTATATTTAATAAAAGAATAATTGAAAAAATGGATGTTTTAATATGCGTTTTTTGTTGATTTTTATTTTAAAAAAAAATTTGTGAAGTAGAGAATTTTTAAAAAAGACCTTGGTAACCCAAAAGTCTCCCCAAGCACAATTTGTAAACCAGACCGTGAAACCGTATGGAAAAGTTCCCCAAAAGGGGCCTTAGCTAAGAGTTTAAGATAGATATTCTAAACTCTACTTTAACATTTTTATAATCTATTAAAAAAATTTAAAATCATTTTGACTTCAAAAGCTCTTTTAAAATATGGTTCTTAAACACTAACTGAAAAAAACAGCTTTTATTTCTCTTCTTCTACTAACTAAAAACAAGAAAACTTTGTCAAATGAGCTCATAGTCTACTCAAGTTTGACCAATTTAGGACTTTGTCACAAATTACTCACCAAATTTAAATTTGTTGCATATGTTTCACCAAACTTTGAAATATTTGCAAATTCGGAACTTTAGGAAATGTCATAAAATCATGCATTGGATTGATTTTTGCCACAAAAAAAAAAAAAATATAATATTGTAAGAAATGTTATAACATGATATCATAAAATATTTAGGGTGCGTTTGGACCACAGGTCCAAACTCATGGATTTTAACTCAATTTTTGTCTTTTTCCCCAAAAGTTTTTTGTCTTTTCTGAAAAAGTACACATCAATCACTATTTAAACTTATCAATTTCAACTCAAACTCATACACCAAACAAACTCTTATTTGTTTATTTTAAATTACCAATCACAAATACTAATTGGTATTCATGATGATACCAGCCGACCATCTCCATTGACGGGTTACCAGTTGGTTACATTTGCCAGCAGGTTACCAACCTATAAACACCTCGACCGGCAGGTTAACAGTTGGTTATTGACTGGAACCACCTATACCGACTGATTATCGATCGGTAACCCCTTTTATTTACCGACTGATAACCAGTCACCAGTTGCCTATTTACCAACAATACCGTCTAGTTATCAGTTACTAACCACTTAGTTACCCATTAGAAACTACTGGGTCTGTCAAATTTTTTGGATTTTGTCATCAGAATATTAAAAAAAAACACCATATTCCACAAATATCATAAAAAAACAAATCACCAAAAATACATACACTAAAAATAGTGAAAAAATAACAAAATAATATTAATAATTGGAATGAAGCGCCTTCGGTCACAGATGTAGTAGATCTCCTAGTGTAGACTCAATCTAAGATCAGAGGAGTGGATATCCTCCTCCACGTAGCCCCTCACATTGCCCCCCACGTGAAGATCTAATGTTCGACACCAACGACCATAAGAGATCAGACACAGCTGGTTTCGAATGGAGAGTGATAGCAACGGCAGCGTCTGGTGTTGAGGTTGTTGAGCCGGAGATCTGTTCACGACTGAAGTTGTATGGGGGAAGATGGTTAAAGCTGCGAGAGGTCGCTATGAAAGCTGTGATTGAAGCTCTAGCTGGAGGAAAACGCGGTGTGGAAGAGCTTCTTCGTTCCATGCGATTACATCAAAGATAGGTGCGTGGAGATTCATGAGGAGAAAACAGCACGATGGGAGGAGACCTAGAGATTGCGGTGGATCTCCTCCATGCCGACTTGAAGCAACGCGGAACTAGACCACCGTCATGGAAGGAAGACAATCGGTGACCGCGGAGAGAGATAAGCAAAGGAGAGAAGGAGATAGGGGCAAAAAAATAATAAAAAAGGGCCGGAGTGTTCATCGGAATACAAGGGAGAGAGAGATTGGGGTGGGGGCTGTGTGAGATGGAGGGGTATGAGAGAGGAATAAAAAGGAGATAAAAAAAAATTTAACTTAATTTACCACATCATCATCCTGATATTTTTCCTATAGTTTTTAAGTTGTGACAAAAATCAATCCACACTTAAATTTTATGGCATGGGACCTAATTATCTCTTGCAAAGTTTCCCGTTTTGTTAGATTGGTTAATGGAAATTGAGGACAAATCTCATGTCTACCTCCTAAATAATGCCCCGCACCCCCCATCGAACTTTGAAATGTTAGCCAATTTTTTTTTTCTTTTGTTAGTTTTGTTGATGAAATGTCATATGTCACATAAAGGTTAAAAATTAAAAGAGTAATTTAGTAAAAACACAAATTAAAATTTTAAAAGTTCTCTAAAAAAAAAAACCCTCTAAAGTATATTTATATATATAAAAGAAAGAGAACTTCTTTAACCTTAAAAAGAAAAAAACAACAAAGATGCATGTAAAATCATCTCCTTATTCGACGGCATTCAACCTCCGACAACGACGACATCCACTCCAGCTCTCCATTATGTCCACCCCAACCCCAAATCCGCATCGCAATCCTCAACATCTAGCTTGCGTTGTGCCCTCTCCCCCGCCCCAAACTATTTCAATATGAAAAGATTAGAAGAAAAAGGACTTTCCTTGAGCACATTTAAAAATAGAAAAATATTTGGGACACAAACTCTAATATCAACTTTTAAGTACCAACTTATATAGTATATGAGTTGTCATTCTTTTATTGGTAAGTGATTAAAGTATTACCACATTAATTAGTTGTTTCTACTAATGAAAATATAACATGTGAGTTGGTACTCAAAAAATTTGATTATAATTGGTGTCCCTAGATTTATTTAAAAATATAAATGAATGTTTGGAACATGAACTAAAGTTGGAGTTTTGAAAATGTTTTGATTGAAAATGAGTTAATCTTTGGATGTATGTTTAGTTGAAAATGAACTGTGATAGATAAGTAGTGTAAAACTTGAAATATGCTTAAAAAAAATAACAATGTGGATCCTGTGATTCGTTCCTCTTGTCAAAAGAAAAAAAAAATCTCATTTCGACTTGAAATAAGAAAATTATGGACTTTTAAAATTTGAGTTTTTTGAAAATGAAAAATAAAGATTTAAAGATATGAATAATGAAATTTGTTTAGTTTTTAAGAAAAAGACAAACAATATTTGAAATATTCCAACTGGAATGTTCAATCGAGACAGACCCTAAATTTTTAGGATAATAAAGAAAAAGAAAAAAAGAAAAGTATTTAAACAACACAAAATGACAAAATAATTTGACCAAATTATTGTACAATGAAAAAGTGAATTCTCATTTAGATAATAGATTCATTTGCTTGGTGTATAACTAGTATTCAAGGACGATTCATCATTTATATAAACTAGTACAAATGATATGCCTCTCCCAGTTAATATTAAAAGAAAAAAATTTGTTTTACTTTTATATTTTAGTTATATTTCTCATTGTTTCTTACTGTGAAAATACTTATGGTTACTTGTACTTTACTTATTTTTCTCTGGCAACGGGTGATCAGAGCTAGAGATACCATCTTTTATGAAAAATAAAAATAATTGGTAGAATATTAAGAATAATTTACATATCAAATTATTCTAAGGTAATCAACATCAGACTATTGATGATCTTGTATTGAAATTGAAAAGTAATCTATTAGATTAACAAAAATAATCTATCATATTATTCTCCAATAATCGGTTTTCAGCAAGCAATGTCGGGATCAGTTGTCACTGTTAGTTACAAAAAAATAATTCGATAACTCTCCTACGACTGATGCTAGAGTTCAAATCTGGAGACTACCATCTCCTTTGAAAATGAAATTTATTTTGCTAAGATTATGAAAAATAATAACGACCCATGCCGGAGATGGCCAGCCATATTTATTGAGAAGGGAAAATAATATACTAGATTGTCAAAGATAATATATTATTTTATCTCCTGTAACTACTACCAACGAGTGGCATCGTGTGGACTGCCAGCGGTCACTGCGGTTCCATGATATCTGGTAGATTACTATCAGGAATCTAGTGGGTTACTTTTTTTTTTTTAATTTGATAGGGCAATTTTGATAAGAGATGTTGTCCTAACTTTTGATTTATCCATTCCTAAAAAAACATATATACATATATAGATATACAAATATGAATTTACTGTAGCTGAAAAAATAATATAGTTACATATATATATACTAGGTGATATGCAAGTGCATTTCAGTAAGTTTATTAATTTATTGTAAAATTATTTATATTTAAATAAATGTTTAAGTATATATAGATATAATTAATCTAAAAATGTGTTAATATGAGGAAGAATATTGTTAAGAAGAGAATATTGTTTAAGAATATTGTTAAAAATGAGTGAATATGAGTACATATACAACATATATTACTGTTAAGAAAGAACATACATTAGCGAAAGAACACTTCTTCGACAGAGACTGAAGCATAAATCATGAGAAAGAAACAAATAAATCGGAGGAACAGAGAATCAAAACTTCAGCCTCCTGTTTTCAGAATCCTCTAAAAATCTCGTAAACAAAGAAGGCAATAAAGGACGTTTTATGCTTAGACAGGAAAAAAAAAAAAAAAAAAAATGGAGTTCCAGAGCCCAAATCCAACAAAATCAAATTAATATCCAAAATCCAAGCTAATATTTTCAATAAAAATCTACAAACTCTCAGAAAACAAATCAAATCACTGAATAACATCTATGTATAAGAAAAACGAAAAGAGAGTAAATATATATATATATATATGTACACATATAAACTAACGTACCGAATCTGAAAGTAAAAAACTTGCTGATTTTTTTTTTTTTTTTTTTTTTTTTTTTTTTTTTGGGATAAGAAAGGATGAATGAACTAAAACTTACCTTACACCAACAGCAATCCTTTTCATGGAAACCAAGTCTTGCCCACATCACCCTTTTCCCAAGCTTGCAACAAACAATATCTATATCAAGTACAAGTACAAGTAATTGTTCTCCAAAAAATGGACTACAAATCAAGTAAAAAAAACAAAAACTTTCATATGTCAATCTCTATATCAGTTTTCCTGGTTCAGGAAACTAAGAATCATGCCTGAAGAACTATCACAAGTCATTGCAAAAGAAAAATCAAAATTCAGATAGAAAAATAATATCGAAATCCGGAAAACATAAGCCAAAAAAAGGCTTCAAGGTCTACCAGGCTATCGTGGAAGCCAATTGCAGGCACGTACAAGCAATTCCTATATCTCTCTTCACCACTTATGCTGAAAAGAGCTTTAATCCGTTTATGTATTTATTCTGAAAGTGAATTAAAAATCGATTTCGTTTAGTTGACGCATTATGTCGAACACATGGAAGGCACTACAAGAACAGAGTCCGATCAGCTAGAAGGTCTGTGGTGCTGAAGAATTCGAATAATAATTACAAATTGATTCAGTTAATCTTAACACACAACTCCATCAGATTAATAAATCACATAAAATTCATATCATATTACATCGTAATATCATATCATATAAAAATCATATCATATTACATCGTAACTTCCACGAAATTATAAATTAGATAAAACCCATCAAAACCAAGAACACAAAAAACCCCCCAAAAAATTATGAGAACAATTATCTTTCTTGGCTAACAGGGTTTCAAATCTGAGCCTTGATGAGTAAAGAAGTCGAGGTCCAAAGCTAGAGAAAGAGAGAGGGAGAGAGTGGGACAGGAATAGAGCGAGAGGAGGAGAAAGGAGGAGCTGAGGAAGCAGAAACAAAGAGAAACAAAGAGAGTGAGAGAGAGAGAGAGCTATGGTGGTAACATGAACAGAGCGAGATGAGGAGGAAGGAGAAGCTGAGAAATGGAAAGAAAAAGAGAAACGAAGAGAGTGAGAGAGAAAGAGATATGGCGGTTATAGCAACTAATGAGTTTGCAGAACAAAATTTCAGAACAACTCGAGAAAAAGAGAGAGAAGAGAGACGTTACGGGAACAGAGAGACAAATCGAATGATGAAACGGTGAAGGAACTTTATCGGCTAATGAAACGGTATGGAGAAAAATCCAGAAAATCAAAAAGCGAGAAACGGTGAGAGAGAGAGAGAGAGAGAGAGAGAGAGAGAGAGAGGAAGAGAGGAAAGAAAGATTGAGAAGAGAGAGGAATTACAGTTCAAAATGCCTCTTCACAGTTTAGTTACAATAACCAAATTAATGAAAACTAAACTAAAAATTACGAATAAGTAGTTTGAGCAAGTCGAAAAAATCATTCACACAGTCACACAGTGTCAGTTGTCATCCTAAAATCAAGCAAGAAAGCATAATAAATACACATAGGTGCTTTTTACCAAAACTGATATAAGAATTACGTTTCAGTTACAGATTGCCTCGCCACAATATAGTTATAATAACCAAACTAAATGAAAACTAAATTATAAAATACGAATCATAAGTTTGAGGAAGCCAAAAAAGCCATTCACACAGTGTATCAGCTGTCATCCTAAACCAAGCACGAAAGCATAACCTTGAATCCAAAAAAACCATTCATACAATGCCAGTTGTCATTCTAAACCAAACAAGAAAGCACGACAAATGCATATCGGTGCCTTTTACAAAATTGATATAGGGATTACGGTCCAGATACAAATCGCCACTCCACAATCTAGTTACAATTACCAAATTAAAAGAAAACTAAACTAAAAAATACGAATCGGTAGTTTGAGGAAGCAAAAAAAACCATTCACACAGTGCCATCTGTCATCCTAAATCAAGCAAAGAAAGCATGACATCAAATCCAAAACAACCATTCACACAGTGCTAGTTGTCAACCTAAACTATGCAAGAAAGCATGACCATTAAACATCGGTGCTTTTTACAAAACTAATAAAGGGATTACGGTCCAGTTACATATTACCTCTCCACAATCTAATTACAATAACTAAACTAAATGAAATCAAAACTAAAAAATACGAATCAGTAGTTTAGGTAAGCCAAAAAAAAAAAATCATTCATACAGAGCCAGTTGTCTCCTAAACCAAGCAAGAAAGCATGACAATTGCACATCGGTGCTTTTTACAAAACTGATATAGGGATGATGGAGCAGTTACAAATTGCCACTCCACAATCTAGCTACAATTACCAAATTAAAAGAAAAATATACTAAAAAATACGAATAAGTAGTTTGAGGAAGCCAAAAAAACCATTCACATCGTTCCAGCTGTCATCCGAAACCAAGCAAGAAACATGACCTCAAATGCAAAAAACCATTCACACAGTTCGGGTGCCACCTTAAACAAAGCAAGAAGCATGATAAATGCACATCGCTGCGTTTTTACAAAATTGATATCGGGATTACAGTCTAGTTACAAATTACCTCTCCACAATCTAGTTACAATTACCAAACTAAATGAAAACTAAACTTAAAAATATGGTTTGAGGAAGCCAATAAAACCATTCACACAGTGCCAGCTATCATTCTAAACCAAGCAAGAAAGCTTGACATCAAATCCAAAAAAACCATTTACACAGTGCTAGTTGTCAACCTAAACCATGCAAGAAAGCATGACCATTGCACATCGGTGCTTTTTACAAATTGATAAAGGGATTACAGTCCAGTTACATATTACCTATGCATAATCCAATTACAATAATCAAACTAAAAGAAAACAAAACTAAAAATACGAATCAATAGTTTGGTGAAGCCAAAAAAAAAAAATACCATTCATACAGTATCAGTTGTCATCCTAAACCAAGCAAAAAAGCATGACAAATGCACATCGGTGTGTTTTACAAAACTGCTATTGGGATTACGGTCTAGTTACAAATTGCCTCTCCACAATCTAGTTACAATTACCAAACTAAATGAAAACTAAACTTAGAATGACAGTTTAAGGAAGCCAATAAAACTATTCACACAGTACCAGCTGTCATCCTAAACCAAGCAAGAAAGCATGACCTCAAACCCAAAAAAACCATTCACACAGTGCCAATTGTCACCTTAAACCAAGCAAGAAAGCAAGACAAATGCACATCAGTGCTTTTTACAAAACAGATATAGGGATTACGGTCCAATTACAAAGTGCCACTCCATCATCTAGTTATAATAACCAGACAATGAAAAAAAAAAAAAAACTAAAAAATACAAATCAGTAGTTTGGGGAAGCCAAAAAAACCATTCATAAAGTGCACTTTGTCATTCTAAACCAAGCAAGAAAGTAGGACAAATGCACATTGGTGCTTTTTACAAAACTGATACAGGGATTACGGTCCAATTACAAATTGGCACTCCAATACATAGTTACAATAACCAAACTAAATGAAAACTAAACTAAAAAATACGAATTAGTAGTTTGAGGAAGCCAAAAAAACTATTTACACAGTGCTATCTGTCATCCTAAAACCAAGCAAGGAAGTATAATCTCAAATCAAAAAAAAAAAAAAAAAAAAAAAAAAACCATTCACACAGTGCCAATAGTCAACCTAAACCATGCATGAAAGAATGACCAATGCACATCGCTGCTTTTTACAAAACTGTAGAAGATATCACGGTCCAGTTACAAATTGCCTCTATGCAATCTAGTTAAAATAACCAAACTAAATGAAAACAAAACTAAAAAATACGAATCAGTAGTTTGGGTAAACCAAAAAAAACCATTAATACAGTGCATGTTGTCCTATTAAACCAAGCAAGAAAGCATGACAAATTCTCATCGATGCATTTACAAAACTGATATAGGGATTACGGTCCAGTTACAAATTGCCTCTCATAATCTAGTTACAATAACCAAACTAAATGAAAACTAAACTAAAAAATACGAATAAGTAGTTTGAGGAAGCCAAAAAAAAAAAAACCATTCACGCAGTGCCATCTAACGTCCTAACCAAGCAAGAAGGCTTGCCCTCAAAACCAAAAAAGCATTCACACAGTGCCAGCTGTCATCCTAAAACCTAACAAGAAAGCATGACAATTACACATCGGTGCTTTTTACAAAATTGATATAGGGATTATGGTCTAATTACAAATTGCCTCTCCACAATCTAGTTACAATAACCAAACTAAATTAAAACTAAACGAAAAAATACGAATCAGGAGTTTGAGGAAGCCAAAAAAATCATTCACACAGTGCCAGCTATAATCCTAAACCAAGCAAGAAACTATGACCTAAAACCCAAAAAAACCCATTCACACAATGCCAGCTGTCAACCTAAACCAAGCAAGAAAGCATGACCAGTGCACATCGGTGCCTTTTACAAAACCGATATAGGGATTACGGTCTAGTTAAAAATTGCCTCTCCGCAATCCAGTTACAATAACCAAACTAAATGAAAACTAAACTAAAAAATACAAATCGGTTGTTTGAGGAAGCCAAAAAAATGATACACACGGGGCTAGCAGTCATCCTAAACAAAGCAAGAAAGCATGACCTCAAACCCAAAAAAACCATACACACAGTGCCAGCTGTCATCCTAAACATAGCAAGAAACCATAACAATTGCACTTCGGTGCATTTTACAAACTAATACATGGATTATGGTCTAGTTACAGATTGCCTCTCCACATTCTAGTTACAATAACCAAACTAAATGAAAACTAAAAAAAAAAAAAATGCGAATCGATAGTTTGATGAAGCCAAAACAACCATTCACATAGTACCAGATATCATCCTATACCAAGCAAGATAGCATGACAGATGCACATCGGTACTTCTTACAAAACTAATATTGGGATTATGGTGTAGTTACAGGTTACTTCTCCATAATCTAGTTACAATAACAAAACCAAATGAAAAACTAAAGAAAACAAATACGAATCAGTAGTTTGAGGAAGCAAAAAAAAAAAAAAAAACATTCACACAGTGCGAGCTGTCATCCTAAACTATGCAAGAAAGCATGACCTCAAACCCAAAACAACCATTCACACAGTGCCAGCTGTCATCCAAACTTAGAAAGAAAGAATAACAATTGCACATCGGTGCATTTTACAAAACGAATACAGGGATTATGGTTCAGTTACATATTGCGTCTCAACATTCTAGTTGCAATATCCAAACTAAATGAAAACTAAACAACAACAAAAAATACGAATCGGTAGTTTGAGTAAGCCAAAACAACCATTAACACAGTGCCAGCTGTCATCCTAAACCAAGCAAGAAAACATGACAAATGCATATCAGTGCTTTTTACAAAACTGATACAGTGATTACGGTCCAGTTACAGATTGCCTCCTCACGATCTAGTTACAATAACCAAACTAAATAAAAACTAAACTATAAAATACCAATCAGTAGCTTGAGGAAGCAAACACAAAAACCATTCACACAGTGCCAGTTTCATCCTAAACCAAGCAAGAAAGCTTGACGTCAAACCCAAAAAAACCATTCACACTGTGCCAGCTGTCAACCTAAACCAAGCAAGATAGCATGACAATTACACATCAATGCTTTTTACAAAACTGATATAGAGATCACGGTCTAGTTACATATTGCCTTTCCACAATCTAGTTATAATAACCAAACTAAATGAAAACCAAAAAAAAATACGAATTAGTAGTTTGACTAAGCCAAAAAAAACTATTCACACAATCCTAGTTGTCAAACCTAAGAAACCATTCATACAGTGCCAGTTGTCATCCTAAACCGAGCAAGAAAGCATAACAAATGCACATTGGTGCTTATTACAAAACTGAAATAGGGATTACGGTCCAGTTACAAATTGCCTCTCCAGAATCTAGTTACAATTACCAAACTAAAAGAAAATGAAACAAAAAAGTATGGATTAGTAGTTTGAGGAAGCCAAAATAACCATTCACACAAATTCAGCTGTCATCCTAAACCAAGCAAGAAAGCATGACCTCAAACCAAAAAAAACCATTCACACATTGCCATATATCATCCTAAACCTAGCAAGTAAGCATGACAAATGTACATCTGTGTTTTTAACAAAACTGATATAGGGATTACGATCCAGTAACAACATGCCTCTCCAATATCTAGTTACAATAATCAAACTAAATGAAAACTAAACTAAAAATACGATTTTGTAGTTCGAGGAATCCAATAAAACCATTCATATAGTGCCATCTGTCATCCAAAACCAAAAAAGAAAACATGACATCTGATAAGTGAGCTTTTACTCACTTATTTAATGTCTTGAAATTGGATAATTTACAAAATCTTGAAGTTTTTAGATTGGTTTAATGTGTTTGTGAGTGTTTCAGATAAATAAGGGAAAAATTGGATTTTGCAAGAATTGGAGATGAAAAATCAAGTTTTAGCCCGCGTCTCTAAGGGCGCCCGCCCACACACCCACTTGACCAAGTCAGAAGGCAGCGCGCGCTTGCGCATCCACCCAGCAGCGCGCACCCAACCCGCACCGTGTGCCAAGCCAGAGCGCGCGGCCGCACGCTCTCAGGCGCTCTCTCGCGTGCTGAGGCGCGCCTTCTCTCGACTTGAAGCCCACGAACTAAAAAGGGGGAGTTTGGGTGCGAAAGAGGGGGGCTGGGGAAAAAGAGCTTTTTGGAGACCCAAAAACCTGAGACGAAAAATAGAGAGAACTTCTAGGGTTTGAAGGCTTTTCTTGGAGATTGAAGGAGATTGAAGATTTGAGAGCTTGTTCTTCAACTAGTTCTTCTTCTTCTACTATTCTCTCTCTTTGTAGCTCTTAAACTTGCATTTACTTTTTGATTTCGTGTTTGAATATGGGTTTGATGTTTGTTTCAAATTTGGTTATGGATTTGAGAATTTTGATGTCTAGCTAAACTTTCTATGCTAGGGGCTATGATGTAGCTTGATGATGACTTTGTTATGATAAATTTAATGCTTGTTGATTGAATCCCATTTTGAATTGTTTGTGTTTCTCTATGCTTTGTTTTCCTAATTTTATTTACCATTAAATTAGAGTTTTTTAGATGTGTGAAATTGGGCTCGAGAGAGTTAATTTCATATGTTGGGAACTGGAAAACACAACCCATTGTAATATTAAGTTCGGGAGACTAATATGACTTGGGTAATCACTAGGGTTGCGTAATGAGTGTTTAATTGGTTGAGTTAATAGGGATATTAATTTGATTAAATTTTGCATATTATTTTACTCGGCACTCGGGAGAGGGAGTGAAATTAAAATTTATCACCTACGATTAATGATTTGAATGAATTCGATTAACAAGTCTTGAATTAGATAAGCAAAGTTAAGTCAAGTGAAATCAAAACCCCCTGGCCTTACACACCATCGAGTTCCCTTCAATCCACATTTTCGATTGCTTTTATTTTGCTTAATCTTAGTTTAATTTAATTGCTTAATTTAGTTGCTTGTTTCAACTCCCCTTAAATTTGATAGCTTAGATAAAATCGAGTCATTTTAATTGTGGTAGTTAGTTAGTCTTTCTTAATTCAATCTCTGTGGGACGATACTCGACAATCTGTCACTTTATTACTTGTGGCAATTCGTTCACTTGCGAGCACACACGAAGAAAATCACGCAACAAGTTTTTGGGTCAAACTCAAAAAAACCACACACACAGTGCTAGTTGTCATCCTAAACTAAGCAAGAAAGCATGACAAATGCACATCAGTGCTTTTTACAAAACTGATATAGGGATTACGGTCCAGTTACAAATTGCCTCTAAACAATCTAGTTACAATAAATGAACTAAATGAAGACAAAAATAAAAAAATACGAATTAGTCGTTTGAGGAAGCCAAAAAAACCATGCACACAAATTCAGCTGTCATCCTAAACCAAGCAAGAAAGCATGACCTCAAACCCAAAAAAAACCATTCACACATTGCCATCTATCATCCTAAACCTAGCAAGAAAGCATGACAAATGTACATCAGTGTTTTTTACAAACTGATATAGGGATTACGATCCAGTTACAACATGCCTCTCCAATATCTAGTTACAATAACCAAACTAAATGAAACTAAACTAAAAATACGATTTGTAGTTTGAGGAATCCAATAAAACCATTCACATAGTGCCATCTGTAATCCAAAACCAAGAAAGAAAACATGACATCAAACTAAAAAAATCCACACACACAGTGCTAGTTGTCATCCTAAACTAAGCAAAAAAGCATGACAAATACACATCGGTGCTTTTTACAAAACTGATATAGGGATTACGGTCTAGTTACATATTGCCTCTCCACAATCTAGTTACAATAACCAAACTAAATGAACTCTAAACTAAAAAAATGTGAATCAATAGTTTGAGGAACGAAAAAAAAAAAACCATCCACACAGTGCCATCTGCTATCCTAAACCAAGCAATAAAGCACGACCTCAAACCCAAAAAAAACCATTCACATAGTGCCTGTTGTCATTTTAAAACCAAGCAAGAAAGCATGAAAAATGCACATCGGAGTTTTTTACAAAATTGATATAGGAATTACGGTCCAGTTAGAAATTGCCTCTCCATAATCTAGTTACGGTAACCAAACTAAATCAAAACTAAAACAAAAACTACGAATCAGTAGTTTGGGGAAGCCAAAAAACAATTTATACATTGCTAGTTGTCATCCTAAAGCAAGCAAGAAAGCATGACAAATGCACATCAGTGCTTTTAACAAAACAGATATAGGGATCACGGTCTAGTTACAAATTGCCTATCCACAATCTAGTTACAATAACCAAACTAAATGAAAACTAAACTAAAAAATATGAATCAGTAGTGTGGGGAAGCAAAAAATAATTCACACATTACCATCTGTCATCCTAAACCAAGCAATAAAGCATGACCTAATACCCATAAAAAACCATTCAAATAGTGCCAGCTGTCATCCTAATCCAAGCAAGAAAACATGACAATTGCACATCGGAGTTTTTACAAAACTAGTATAGGAATTAGGGTCCATTTACAAATTGCCTGTCCACAATCTAGTTACAATAACTAAAAAAATACCAATCAGCAGTTTCAGGAAGCCAAAAAAAACCATTCACACAGTGCCATCAGTAATCCTAAACCAAGCAAGAAAGCATGACCACAAACCTTAAAAAACCATTCACACGGTGCCAGCTATCATCCTAAACCAAGCATGAAAGCATGACCTCAGACCCAAAAAAACCATTCACACAGTGCCAACTATCATTCTAAACCTAGTAAGAAAGCATAACAAATGCACATCGCTGCTTTTATAAAACTGATATAAGGATTACGATCTAGTTACAAATTTTAGGATTAGGCAAGAGAACAACAAGAGACAAAGATGATGACCTTGGAGGCTAGAGAGAATAATCAGTTGTTTATCTTTACCAATTGATTGTTTTTAGAGCTATTGCTGTTAAAAGGATAGACTATCGGTGGAAAAGAGCATGGCAAAGAAGTTATAACCTTAGAAAATTCATAAGTATTATTAATCTTGAAAACAAAATTTAGATTTGAATTTTCTTCTAATATATGTTCAAAGTTTCTATGGTATAATGGGAACGACTATAACAATGTATGTTGTCTAATGTGTTAAATGAAGTGAAATATATTTTGTGATCGTATACATCTATTAATAATTTGCTTATTCAAGGATAACATTTTAAGATATTTAGTAGGAAGGATTTTAAGGAATAAATTATTGAAAAAAATTTTAAATCATTAAGATTAAACTGTCTATCTTAATGCTTCAAGTTTCTTGAAAGATCTTAATTTTAAGATCAAAAGTTAGAAGAACGTACGATTGGAATTTTGAAGTCAAAAGAGCTAAATGGAAAATCATAATGATGACATCAAAATTAGCACGAATCCAATTCCGAGGAATCTTCATCTTACTTCCCTGCTTCTGACAATATGCCAACTGCCCCTCATGACGGCTCTACTATAGCACGTGGGACTCACTCCCCACCAAGCGAGAGTGAGATTCGTTAAAATCAGATTTTCAGCAGAAACTCAATGTTTTTGAAAACTTTGTAAATTGACCCAAAAATTCAAATGGCATAAGTCTTTTATCCATAATCGGTTTTTAGCAAACAACATATCGTCTCGAAGATAATTCTAAGAGGAATTTGTGCATGCCAAGAAAAAATCTAGACACTCGAAGATTGGATCAGAAATCATGCTCAAAGTTATGTGTTTCAAAGTTTGACTTGATTTTTCCCTCAAACAGTTTAGGCAAAAACTCTGAAATTTTCTTGGGAGAATAAACAATAAACAATCCACAATATAAGCGAAAATTACATCCAAACAGTATCAAAAAAAAAACTTAAGACGGAAATCACATAAAAATAGTTCAAAAATCATAATTTTGAGAATGATTATTCATTTACCTCTCACCAAGCTTATTCTTATATGGAATACGAAGACTATCAACATGGGCTCTGATACCAATGAATGTAAAAATACCCGGTATCTTTTCGGAAGCATCATTTTCCAGTTTTCAATCGATCCATGATTACACCGTTTTAGGATTCACCCAGATAGACTCGCGATATTCTATTGTCACGAATGAGATTTCGCACTCTAAACCACAGTCCTCAATGAACATGATCATCTTTACACCTACCATGATTGCTCATAGTGTATGGCTCTTTCAAAAGCCAAAAAATCAAATAACCCCAAAAAATTCACTGACTCAAGAATTCTATAGAAGAGTAAGGAGAAGAAGAAAGACAATAGAGGAGAGCTTTCTAGGTTTTTGCATAATGAAGTCAACCCTTTATGTCTTGCGTATCTTGAAAGGAGACATATCTAGACAAGTTCAATGAACGAAATATCACCCTCATTAGTTTGGCAAAAAGTTATGCATAATATTAGGAATTTGTAATTTATTCCAAATAGACATAAATTGGATTTTATTTCAAATAATATCCCCATGTTGACTGTAGGATCATGTACCATTGTCAACGTTCTAAAAATTCTAACAACCTTATATGGCTTTATCATATAAAGATTGTTATAGACATTCTAACGATAATTTCATACTTGAGTTTGAATCTCTTCACCTTCAATATTATTTAAGGAAAAAACAAACAAACAAACAATATAGCAAACAAAATAAAGCAATATAAAGGCCACGCTTCTCTAATGTGTACATGCGACAGTAATGCACCAGAGAGAATGAAGTGGTCATATCATCTTTGCAAAAATTTTTTTTGTGCGTACATATAATATATATGTGTGTATATATATCTATATATATAATATCCAGGTTTCTAGTGGAAATAAAACGGCAGGCATAAACATAATATTATAATCTAGCCAGGGTTTTCTAGTTGAAATACAATACACTAATGACTAGCAACAAAAATTTTCGAGGAATAGGCAGAATACACACACACACACACACACACACACTTATATGTTTCTAAATTTTTAATTTTTTTGTGCTACCAAAAAAAGTTATATATATATTTTTAAATCTATATCCATTTTGGTAATTTTTTGTTGAAAGGTAATTTTTTTTTATATAAACATACAACCTAAATATACATATATATTATATATGAACAATTTATATGTAAGTTCTATGATAAAGGCTTTTATGTTTAAACCACCAAAGTGCACTAAAATCTTTCCTTTTCACTAAGGAAGTCCAGACGTAACAATTTAATGGGGGAAAGCAGCTTTTTGAACATCAGAAGATATTATTAGTCATATTTATTATTAATGGTGGGAAATTTGTTCAACTAATTATAATCAATTTGATTTTCAAATGCTATATATGTGTCGGCATGTGTTTCAACATTGTTGACAAGCATTAGATATGTCTATGATTTGATTACATCCCATACCTTAAATATAATTTTGAAAAGAATTCTTCAGACATATACAAGTCACAAACATTGGGGAGCAGTTCTTAACGAAGAAGATGAAAAAGGGAAAAAGATAGATATGTGGATACAAGAGTGGTACGTTCAAAGATTCGCAGCTTCACCATCATTCAACGTTCAAAGAACTCTTAGCTATTAAGCAATGGATTTTGAAATTTGAATTCTACCTGAGAAATCTTGTAGTTAATCTTCTGGAGAACCTTATTTTGGGTTATAAGATTCTCTGATTGCCAATTCAGAACTGCTTATTTTTCTTCTTCTCTAATCAAGATATTTGTGAAAAGCCATCAAACAATCACATATGGTAAACGTGAACAGTAATCATGTTACCTGCTGACCATTTATCATTTAATTATATTTATATTAATTAAATCTTGTATATACTCTCTAAAGATATTCTACCGTGGTGAATGCTTTCTAATAAAATAATACATAGAGGTTGTTCACAATTTAATTATGTGGCTTACTAATAGCCGTACATGCATGTGTACTTATTTCTGGCACATTGTTTTTGTTTTTTTCACAGATGGAGACGAAGAGAATAATCTGGAAGCATCAAAAGGTTAGAAGCGAAATTAGATATGAAGTAATGAAAACCTGCTGTAGAGCACTACACTATGAACCCCCAATCAACACAAACCACACGGAATGATGGTTCCTTTGAGATATGTTACCATGAGACTGTATGATATATACAGATGTGATTTTAGGATAACTCTTTTTAATAATCATGGATGATTACAGAGATAAAATGATAAAAAGAAGTATATTTTTAATTATATTTTATAATGTGACATTTTTTGTAATTTGTTATTGTAGGTTAAGTAACCTACTAACTATTTTATAAATATAATTAAATAGATTTTTTACATGAATTATTAATTCTGTAAATACATCTTGTAGTTTTTTTTTTTTTAATATCAAAAACTACAATACTATAATTTGAATTTATAGAATTAACGAGAAAAAAAAATTTCACCTTTTTCATCTCTTTATATGTTTGGTTAAAATTTTACAAATCCAATGGAAGGAATGTAATCATTCCTAATTTGACCAAATTACTACATCTTTTAATTTGTTTTCTTAAAATGGAGAAATGAACATCATTAGAGATCAACTCCATGACTGTGCCAGCAAAAAGGTGGGGAAAAAAAAAAATCAACTCCAGGAAAGCATCATAATTCATCAATTTTTGACCGTTTTGTCCAGATTTAGGAAAAATGCCCAAACTAGAGAGCTTCTATATTAATATCTGGTTCCTAAAAAAACAGAGGAGGGGGTAAAAGCCCGCTCCCGGCCCGGCCCCACTCACGGCCCGCTCTAAAACCATGGGCCGGGTTGGGCTTATATTTCAAAATTCTGGCCAGCCCAACCAGCCTGTATATTAATGGCCCGGCCTGGCCCGGCCGATTTTTGAAATAGCCATCGGGCTCGGGCCGGGCCGGGCGGCCCACCAATTCGCACCACTACTGAAATGGCTACACTTCAATGGCATTAGAATCCTCAATGACTCACTCGCCGTTAGTTCCCCCCGAATACATAACCTAATGATTCATTTATTCTCTGAATTTGATGATTTTTTTCTTAATTTGACTCATGCATTTTTTATTTATTATGAAGTCAATTTCTATTTTGTTTTGTTTTTTTGATTTTGTGGGTGAAATTTTCAAGATATATATATATATATATATGTGTGTGTGAAAACGAAGAGATTTTCATTGTGTACTCTAGTTTTCTTTTTCTTTCTTTTTTTTTTTTTTTTGGTTGGTGTTGGAAGAATCCTAAGACACAGAGGTGTCATTGAATTATGCTCCTCCTAAAAGTTCATCGAAAAGAAGCAAGCCGTAGAGGTCCATACTTGTCAGAAAAGGTTGGTTACAAGATGACTGGAATTTGTTTTTATGTTTTTTTACATTTGGTGTTTGATTGTGGAGTTGTGAATTGTGATTATGTGGTTGTTGGGTGAACAGAGGAGGAGTTATAATCAATAAAAATATGAAAGCCTTGCAGAACTTAATTTCAAATTCAATAAGGTATTTAATTTTATGCTTCAATGCAGACTATAGCAAAAGTAATGCAGACTAGAATATGCTTGACCGAGCCATTATTTGGTGTTTTGTGCATTATTACGCAGGTTATTTGTTTTGTGCATTTTCGGTGAACGTGACATAACTATGAAGCTTTGTTTGTTTTTGCCCTTTTTTTTAGCCATGGATTCAAGAGATTACTATGACCTTATTGCTTTATCATAATTTTATTGCTAAGTTACCAAAGAAATGTATAGATATGTTTCTAGCCCGTACACATGAAAGTTCTTGTCTAATTTTACTAATTTTTTCCTCTTGCAAGAATGTAAGAAACTCGTATAGTGTTATATAAATGTGATCAATCCATTTATTTGATTTTCGATTGGTACCTTTTAATTTACAAAGCAACTCTACTCAGATACGAATAAAGGATTGATTCTGAAGCTGAAAAGAAGTTCTAAGAAGTTTAAAACGGCTATGACTTTGTATTTGTTTATTTGATTCCACATGAGTGGAATTGTAGTTCCGCATTATGGTGTATTCCATAAATGAGGCGTGGCTTTGATTGTTGCTACTTTTATTTGAGAGCTCAATAAAAAACTTAAAATTTTCAGTTTATAATAGTGGGGTAAAAATCCTAATATGTTCATCAATTGATAATTAATAAGACTACACAGTAGCCTCGGTTTACATGTTGCAATGGACTTGGCCTTGTAGAGGAATGTGCTATATTGGTAAGTGAATATTTACTTTCTCTTGTTAATATTTTTCCTTTATTGCTTGATAGCATTCTTAGATTATCCTTCTTGGTTGGAATTCCCAACAGTTGAAATTCCTTGAGATAATAATTGTTTTGATATTGCAAGTGTGAAAGAAATCTATTGAACTAACATTAAATTTCAATGCTAACTTGTGCATGATTTTCAATTTAAGCTGTATGATAAGGTTCTATTGAATTGTTCTTTAGCTTTCTTTCTAAAGGCTTGAGGTGGGGTTAGGAATTTACAAGAACAAGCATCTTTTTGATAAGTTTCTATAACATTTTTCTTTCTTTTATGAATGTTGAATTGTTGCATTTAGGGATGCTATCTTAGAGAACTTTAATGGAATATATTTGTATTGTACATTATTATGTAATGTTTAAAATTGATTTGTAATTTTTGTGATTTTTATTTTGGGTCATGAAGACATCTTCACCGACAAGGAGGTCATGGAAGCCACAATGGGTATGATTAGAAAAATGAGACTTTATGTAATCAAACAGTATAGATAACTAGAATTTCATGACACTGATGAATTGTTTTTCTTTTTGGTGTCAGTTCTAGTTTTGGTTTGTAATGTTAGATTGCAATTCGTGGCATGCATATTAATTAACTGCTTGAGCACTTTTTAAAGTTTTAAAGTCGATTTCTTATTTGATTGGAACTTCGAAGGATCTATGTACCATAAACATGAATTTGCATGTTTGTGTTTAGGTTGGTTTTGAAGCTTCTTAGATCAACTACAGAAAAAAAAAAATGTGTTTCTTTCGCTCTATTTTATTTTTTATTTTTTTTATCTTTTGCTGAAAATTTCCTCACTTACTATATCTTTATAAATGTTTTTTCTTTCTTATGTAGTAGTTTTTGGCTTTGCAAGTTTAGCATTTAGTGAACACTTATGGGGTGCAAATAATTTTGTTAATTGAGGAATATTCCCACGACGGTTTTTATGAAAACATCATGAAAAGTACACATTCCACGACAGTTTTAAAAAAACCATCATAGAATGTTCTGCGTCAAAAATAGAATGGCCGGATAAACAATGGCCTTGCACGACGGTTTTAAAACCGTCGTAGTATGTCTATGTCATAGACATACCATGACTGTGGATTTCTAATCGTCGTGGTATCTTTCGACGACGGTTAAAAACTGTCGTGAAATCTAGTTTTTCTACTTGTGCTTATTATATATATATATATATATATATATATAAATCTCTACAATTAGGTATAATTATAAATTACTTACGTTTTTGTACCATGTATTTTGCTTTTATTTAGAAAGTATATACTTCATTTGAACTTTATATTTGTATACTATCAATTTGCTTATAATACAAAATTATACCATATCTCAATCAACATTTAATTTTGACCTTAAAATACTCAAATTACCCTTAAAAAAAAAAAAGACTACAAATATGTATTATTTACATTTTTATACCAATTTTGTTTTTATTTAAAAATATATACATCTTCTAAAATTTTACATTTTTATATTATTATATTACATTTGGTACATAAATCTATACATTTTTCTTCATTGCTTAATTTTGTATTTAAAATACTCAAAATCCCATTGATTGCAAAATTAAAAATTATCGAAGACAAGTTACAGTTTTTCTTCATGGGAAGTCATAGTCTATTATTCATTTGATCAATATTAAAATTTAATTAATCTTAAAAAACATATTAAATTAGATTTTACTGTACCTTTATTAGATTTAAAGGGTATATTATTTTTTGAGCACTGCTATTTAGCACGAATGCGCTATTTCAACTACTCACTTGTACAATGATAATTGTGCCACCTCATTAAAAACACCACATCTCAAAGCTTTATTTAAAATAAGGATACTAATAAAAAAGAACTTGAGCGTTTGTTAGGCTACGGTGCAATTCTCAGTTCAAAAAAAAAAAAAAAAAATCCACAGATCTACCATCGAGGACAACGCTACCTTTGAAAAAACCAGCGACCTCTCTTTTCTTTTTTTGCTGAATAGCGACCTCATCTTTTATCCGTCCATTATCTCGCCGTATGAGGAGAACAATGTAGTCGAAAAACAATGTCGCCGTTGAACATCACAGAACATTGGTGACTCTCTTTTCTTGGCCTTCACTATCTCGCCGGACTACGAATCTTCGATGCTCTTTAACCTATATATGGTTTGTTAAGTTTCAGAGTTGGGTTTCAGACAGTTCAAGAGAATAGATTGAGGAAAATATAAGAACGGGTAGTTATGGGTAATGAGAATGGAATTTATAGGGGGGAAAAAGAATTAAAACTGAAGATTGAGTTTGGAAAAGAGAGAGATGATGAGGGAGAGAGAAAATAATTTCTAAAAGAACAGTATCCGATGCTCAATAAATAAGCCTCTATATCTCTCCACGTCAGAGTCTTGAGTTTTACTAGTCGGGCTAAAAAACATTATCTTTCTTTTTTAAACACTACTACAAAAAGTACATACACGACGGAGATTACACGACGGTTCTTTGGAACCGTCGTGTAAAGTTGCTCCGCGATGGACTTTACACGACGGTTCGAAAGAACCGTCGTGTAAAGTCCGACTTTACACGACGGTTCCAAAGAAACCGTCGTGTAAAGTCCCTCGCGGAGTCACTTTACACTACGGTTCCAAAGAACCGTCGTGTAAAGTGCCTCGCGGAGCAACTTTACACTACGGTTTCCAAAGAACCGTCGTGTAAAGTCCGATTTTACACTACGGTTCCAAAGAACCGTCATGTAAAGTGCCTCGCGGAGCAACTTTACACTACGGTTCCAAAGAACCGTCGTGTAAAGTCTGACTTTACACTACGATTCAAAGAACTTTACACTACGGTTTCAAAGAACCGTCGTGTAAAGTCCGACTTTACACTACGGTTCCAAAGAACCGTCGTGTAAAGTGCCTCGCGGAGCAACTTACACTACGGTTCCAATGAACCGTCGTGTAAAGTCCGACTTTACACGACGGTTCCAAAGAACCGTTGTGTAAAGTGCCTCGCGGAGCCACTTTACACTACGGTTCCAAAGAAACCGTCGTGTAAGTCCGACTTTACACGACGGTTCCAAAGAACCGTCGTGTAAAGTGCCTCGCGGAGCCACTTTACACTACGGTTCCAAAGAACCGTCGTGTAAAGTCCGACTTACACGACGGGTTTTAAGAACCCGTCGTGTAACCCACCTGGTTCGGTGGGTTACACGACGGGCCCTGGGGCCCGTCGTGTAACCCCCCGAAACAGGGGGATTACACGACGGGCCCTCGGGCCCGTCGTGTAATCTTGTGTTACACGACGGGCCCTAGGGCCCGTCGTGTAACCCACCTGGTTTGGTGGGTCACACGACGGGCCCAAGGGCCCGTCGTGTAACACAAGATTACACGACGGGCCCGAGGGCCCGTCGTGTAATCCTCCCTAATTCGGGGGGATTACACGACGGGCCCATAGGGCCCGTCGTGTAATCTAGGGGATTACACGACGGTCCGTGGTGGACCGTCGTGTAATCTTGAAAAAAATTTGAAAATTTTTAACTTGGGGTTTTCGAAATCCGCGCGCAAACCCATTACTTAAATACAACTTCCTTACCTTTTCTCTCCACATACCTTCTCATTTCTCTTCACACTCTCTAAATTTCTCAAGTACCCACTTCCTCCTCCAAGCCGCCGCCAACTCCGTCGTTGCCGCCGCCGTCGCCGCCGTTGCCGTCGCCGATTCATTGGTGTTGGAGTGTCTATTCATCTTTAAAGAAAATTAAGGTAACTTCATATACAACTTAAAATAAATTTGGGATTTTGTCTTGTTGTTTGTCACTAAAGTTCAATTTTTTAGCATGGGTGTTTAAGTTCATAATGATGCTCTTTGTAGATTAATGGTTTGTGAATGGTTTTTACACTTTACATACACATGAATTTTTCCCGCCCACAATATGCTCGATGAAATGTCAACTTGAGTTTTTGGAGGAATAATATAGAAGCAATCACATATATATGTGTATAAAAGCATAAACATGAATTTTTCGAGTGTTATTTTTGTCCTATGGCAGCGTTATGCACTTATGCTTTATTTCGAGTGTTTTTTTTTTGTCCTAATTCGTGTGGGGCGCCAGGCGCCCGTCTGGGGCGCCGACAATCTTGATCTAAGGCATCATTACACGACGGTTCTGGGCCGGAACCGTCGTGTAATCTAAGGGGATTACACGACGGTTCCTGCCGGAACCGTCGTGTAATCCCCAAACAGTAGAATATTACACGACGGTTCCGGGAGGAATCGTCGTGTAATGTTTGTTTTTTTCTTTCACCACATATCTTTTTACCGGGATTGCACGACGGTTTTGAAACCGTCGTGTAAAGCTTAGATACGACGACGGTATTAAAAACCGTCGTGTTATCTTCCACGACGCTGGATTACACGACGGTTAAGGAACCGTCGTGAAAACTTTACACGACGGGTAAAACCCGTCGTGTAATCCCTCTTTTCTAGTAGTGAAACTATTAAGATGATATGTGTTAAAATATCTTTAAAATCATAATTGTGAATTTGTTTAAGGTATTTCAGTAATAAAACATTATGAAAAAAGGTGTGAGAATAGTAAACAAGGAATATCGATAAACGTTTTTTTAATTATGTGCATTAAATCGGCTGGTCTCAAAGTCTTGTGCTGAAGTCTTAAAGGACATAATGTGATAAATGTTTTTTTTTTTTTTTTTAAAGAAAAAATGAGTTATAAGAAAAGAGGTTGAAATGCCCATGATAATTCTGGAGAGGTAGATACCTCCCGCATAATACATAGATATCTTATGAAGTGGATTGCCTATATATCCCGACCAACGTAGTAGTGGCAACTCGAATCTAAACATTCAACTAGAAGAATGAGCGCCTTATTAACCCATCTAAAAGACATTGGTATGTGATTAGTGTGACTGTAATCGGTTTATTGCAATACTTTAATAAAATAATGTCAATTAGAACTATAGATAATGCTGAGCATACATATGGTGGAATTTCCATATCTTCTTTGTTGATGACCGACCCTCTCCGACCAGCAGATACCCAGAACAGTGCATCTGTACACCTTCCCTGACTGGTCAGACTTGCGTGTCGCCTTCTCGGCTTGGTGTGTTCTCGGAGCCCATTCCGCCGAGCAGATCTTGAACCCTTCCCTGTTGAAGCCGAGTACTCTGGGGACCGAGTACTGGACAGGCCTTGCGCTGACTTCTATTCCCGGGCCATATTCCTCTAGCAATCCAGGATTAGGTATTGGTCACGTCGATGACCCACCGGCTGCTGATGCCACCCACCTGCTCCTGTCACCTGTTAAATCGCCACCTGCATCCAAACCACTATGACGGGCACTGTTGCCTCTTCACCGGTGACGCCCATGGCACCCCTGCCGCTCACTGTTCAAGGCCTAGGGCCACGTGGTGTCCACCTATTGGGCCAGTAGCTCCTGCAGGCCTACGTACTCGCCAGGTACCCTAGGTAGCCGACCCGGCCGGGTCGCCCTGAGCACCCGGACCCATGAGAAGCGCCTATAAATAGAGGAAGAACCCTCAAACTCAGATATGGTCATTTTCTACCTTGCCAAAGCTCTGCCTCTCCTCTTGCTAATCAATTTCCTTGCTGACTTAAGCATCGGAGTGCCCACGGCAGACACCACACCGTTGTCCCCATCATTCCAAGGTGCTCCCATTTTGCAGGTGATCGATGGCGGAGCGACTAACGAGTTTCAACCGGGGAACCCCGACCACATTGGGTGTTGTTGCTCGAGTTATTTTCGACATCAACATTTTGGCGCTAGAAGGAGGGCCTCCGCCTTTCCAGCAATCAATACCTTCACCCTCGTTCACTCGACACACCATGGACGAACACACCAACCAAGACATCCAGGAGTACGATAACCCTGCTCCAACAGGTTCACAGAGCACCAGACCACCACGGCGTCAAAGAGGCGCTCGGGCACAGCGGAAGCCGACCCAGACAGAGATCCTCGCTGGGAATGTCCAAGCAATGACCCAAATTGTGCAAGTGCTCATGGAAGCATTCCGCGACACTCACAATGTCCAATTGCCCCAGCGGCAACCAGAGGCGGCCGAGTCAACGCCGAGCAGGCCTCCTAGATCGGCAAGCCGACGTCGTGACCCCTCACCCACAGCTGCCCGGAGCGGTCGGTCACATCGGAAAAGCGCTGGAAGACAGCAGCACGAGGAGGGGAGCCGAGCAGGATGCTCTCAAGGAGTCGTCGCTCGAGGATCAACCTCTTGGAAGCGCCCGAGCATCCGGACCCGATCGGAGACAACCCTGATGACGACTGTAGAGAAGTCGTCAACGTCAGGAAGAAACACCCCATCGGTCTTCGACAGCTTAGGAAGGCCGGAGATCTACCGCCGTTTAGGCCGAGAAGCGTCATTTGACAAGTCCGCTGAGAGGGAAAGCCGCAACCAGAGCCGGCTAGATTATTTGCAGTGTCAGCTTGATCGGCTAGTCGGACAGCAATACGGGTTGGAGCCGGCCGGGTCAATTGACCCACCGTTCACCCCCTCTATCATGGCGTCACCCTACCCCTCCAGGTTCAAGATGCCAACCATGCCCTCTTACGACGGGTCCACCAATGCGGACGAGCACCTCGAGAATTACCAGGCGCACATGCTAATTCAAAGCGCCAACGAGGCTGCCCTCTGCAAGTTGTTCTGTCTGACCCTGACCGGAGCTGCTCAGCAGTGGTATCGGAGGCTACCCCCAGGATCGATCGACACTACCCCCAGGATCGATCGACAGTTTCTAGCAGCTGGCGAGCTCATTCTCAACTGCATTCCTTGGATCGAGGACCAGGAAACTGGGGGCCTCTCATCTGTTCGGCATCAAGCAGCGCAAGAACGAGACGCTGAAGAAGTACCTGGAGCGGTTCGACAAGGCTGTCGTGCAAGTCAAAAACTGCACGGACGACACCATAATCTAGGCCTGCCGGGAAGGCATCAAGGACACCCGCCTCGTCTGGACGCTTGCCTACGACAGGCCGACCTCATTCGCACACTTAAGGGGAATCGCTTGGAGACACACAGAGGCTGACGAGTATGTCAGGGGACGAGGGCTGGAAGTCCAAGATCAAGACCAGCCCCTCAGCAGAAGGTCAGAGCGGGGTCAGAACCGGCAAGATAAGGGGAAGAACCCCGTGGTGGAAACTCATGCCGAAGCCAATTCCAGCCTGAGAACGCCAGCGGGGAGGTTCCGCCAATACACCCCGCTGGTCACTACGATAGAGCACGTCCTTAACCAGGTGTCTGTTCGTGGATTGCTCCGAAACCCACCTCCAATCCGGACGGACCGTTCTCGGAGGAATCAGAACAAATACTGCCATTTCCATAAGGATGTAGGCCATGACACCAAGGATTGCATACAGCTTCGAGATCAGATCGAGCAGTTAATCCGCGAGGGCTACCTGCGGGAGTTCGTGGAGAAAATATTCACTCCGGCCAGGCAGAGTAGCCTAGCCGCGCCAGCCACTCGGCAAAACCCAGGACCGAGCAATCGGATAGAGGAGCTGGAGCCCGAGCATATAGTCCATACCATTTTTGGTGGGACGGCTACCGGGGACACCGCTAGTAGCAGGAGGAGTTACGCCCGCGAGGCGAGGTGGTTCGCCCGCGGGGAGCATACCAATATGGCGGAGCATATCTCAAAGATATGTCGCCAGGACAGCCCACCGATCACCTTCACGGACGACGAGGCGGATTGGCTACTCCATCCGCACAATGAAGCTCTGGTCGGCGAGATCAGGGTGGCCAACAACGTCGTCCGACGCGTCCTCATCGACAATGGGAGCTCTACGGACGTGATAATTATGGATGCATTCTCGAGGTTGAAGATCGAGGGAGCCACGTTAACACCGGCGCAGACACCACTGTACGGGTTTTCCGGGGATTGCATCCGTGCAGCAGGTACCGTCCATCTCCCGGTTACGATCGGTGATGGTCCGGAGAAGGCGACCCGGATGGTGGAATTCATCATTGTAGACCGACCGTCCATCTACAACGTCATCCTTGGAAGGCCTACCCTCAACGCGCTGAAGGCGATGGTCTCCACCTACCACCTTGCGATGAAGTTCCCCACCGGCGACGGGATCGGCGTCTTCCGAGGGAACCAGGAAGGGGCCCGTAAGTGCTATATGGAGGCAGTAAACAAAGTGTGCCGGAAGGCCCCCGCCCCTGCCACCGTGGCCACCATCCTCGCGGTAGATGAAGCTGGGGCCCCCAGTGGGGAGGTCAAACCTCTAGCCGACCTGGACCCACGGATACCAGAAGAGGATATCCGAGCACTCCCTGTAGAGGACCTGATCCCTTTCCAGCTGGATCCGGAGCGTCCAGAAAGAACGATACTGCTCGGCTCTAGACTTGCCCCTGGGACCCGGGCAGAGTTGGAGCAGACTCTCTGGGAGCACAGAGATGTCTTCGCCTGGTCCCACGAGGATATGTCGGGAATTAACCCAGCTGTGATGTGCCACCAGCTAAACGTCAACCCGAAACACCGGCCAGTAATTCAGAAGCGGAGAGCGTTCAACCCGGAGAGATACGAGGCCATCAACGCAGAAGTGAAAAAGCTGCTTGCCGCCGGATTCATTCGGGAGGTGACCTACCCAGATTGGCTGGCAAATGTCGCCCTGGTCAAGAAGCCTTCCGGGAAGTGGCGTGTCTGCATAGACTACACTGACCTGAATAAGGCATGTCCGAAGGATTGCTTCCCACTCCTGCGAATTGATCAGCTCGTCGACGCGACAGCAGGACACGAGCTGTTCAGCTTCATGAACGCTTACTCTGAGTACAACCAGATACCCCTGAGCCGAGCCGACCAGGCCAAGACCGCGTTTACAACCGACCAGGGGTTGTTCTGCTACAAGGTCATGCCGTTCGGCCTTAAGAACGCAGGGGCAACCTACCAGCGGCTGATGAACAAAATGTTGGCCCCGCTCATCGAAAAATCCATGGATTACGTGGACGACATGCTGGTGAAGAGTCGGCAACTGGGCGACCACGTCCGATACCTCCGAGATTGCTTTGACATCCTGCGCCAGTACAGGATGAAACTCAACCCAGCCAAGTGCGCATTCGGGGTGGAATCCGGAAAGTTCCTAGGGTTCATGGTGAACCATGGAGGAATAGAGATCAACCCTGCAAAGGCCCAGGCTGTGGTGGATTTGCGGCCCCACGAACGATAAAAGAGGTGCAAAAACTGACCGGGATGATCGCAGCTCTCTCCCGGTTCATGTCTAGATCGACCGACAAATGTTTCCCATTTTTCCAGGCGCTGAAGGCCGGAGGAGGGGTGAACTGGGACAACAACTGCGGCGAGGCCTTCGAAGGCCTAAAGGAGTACCTCGCTAGCCTGCCCCAGCTGTCGAAATCACTTCCCGGGGAAACGCTATATGTTTACCTTTGTAACGCCCCGGCCATCTATGTAGGGCCGACTACGTAAACGTGGGCCGTTATTTTACTTACTTAACTTAATTTACTGAAATTCTAGCGTCAAATTTTTGTTTTCTCTTAAACTTTATTTTAAAACTCAAACTTAACTTGACTTAATCTCATACTTATACTCATACTTATTTATAGGTACTTACTCGAGTACCGAGATCATGGACCAGACCCGACTTAGTGCGGGTCGGTACTACACGAGGCAACTTGCTTGCCATACATACTTGAAATTTTTCTTAAACCATACCAATGCTTCCTTATAACATAACAAAATACATTTTACAAACACATTTTACAAAAACATATTTTCCAAAACCAGTGGCGGTATCCATCCCACATTTCACAGTTGTCGTGCCATCCTTCCACAGTCTTGCATCAAGTATTGCCGGTAGGTTGCTTACCTACAGCATGAACGCAAGTAATGAGCTTATACCCAGTAAGTACAATATTCAATCCACAAAACATTTTAAGTGTAAGAATGCATGAACCGATTATGTTTTCTTATGAATCAATTATGCTTTCATATATTAACTTGGTTATGTTCCCTTAAATGTCATGCGTGCACGTACCGTGGTATATAGCCATGGAGTGGTTGGAGGCGGCCAGTCCAAACCAAGTCAAACCATGAAACAAATCGTTTAACATGGAGTGATTGGGGCAACCAGTCCAATCCAACTCAAACCATAGACTAAACCGTTTAAACCCGCCCTCGTGGCAAGTCGGTACGACACAATAACATTAACTTGTCTTATCTTATCTCCTAACTTAAAAACTTATACTTACCATGTGATTTAATATTCGTGAACATGCTTCATGATGTCACGACAACAAAACATATAACATAACATAATCACAAACCATAACATAAAACACCATAACATAAGACATCATAACATAAATATCATAACATAAACATCATAACATAGACATCATAACATAAACATCATAACATAACATCATAACATAAACCATCATAACATAAAGCACCATAACATATAACATATGTAAATCATATAAATCAATTTCATGATTTCTTAATAAACATGTCATGCAACAAAAATGTTTTGTTCATGCTGCAGGCGGAGTTGTACTTACCTATCATCCTACGCTCTTGGTTTATCGTCCAAACATGACACGACAACAGTTCATACTCCTGTTTCCAAACAGGGTGTAAGATAAGAGTCATTTATATTCTATCTTACCATAAATCATAATTATTAAATGTTGGTATCCTAACCAACATCTATGAGTAACCCTAGTTATATGTCCCCCTACTAACCTGGTATCCTTTTGGTTACTAGATGTAAACCTTATGGCACCTTACCTAAAAACAATCAAACAGTATCCTGTTTGATTACTTAATACAAATCTTGGTTAGTTATACTTAAATAGTATCCTTTTAGGTTACTAATAGTAACCCTGGGTATAAGTCCAAACATAAATAGGTTAATGTTCTATTGGGTTACCAAGACCTAATAGTGGTATCCCATTTGGTTATCTTAAGTAACCTTGGTTTCAAAACCTAGCCTATAAAATTAGTAACCTATTTGGTTACTATAAGTATACTTTCAATATACTTAGTTAAATAATAATTTTTAGTAACATATCCGATTACTATATGTCTTACTATAGTTAATATATTTCTTAACTTACTTAACATACTTTAAGACCTTGTTTAATTCTTTTTAAACCATTGTTATAAAACTGAAACTGATTTATTTTATAAAGATAGTTAAACTGCGATATTTTGAAAATCATTCATAGAAAATAGTCCAATAATTTTAGTTAGCAGTGCATGTGCAGGAATTTGTTGCTCATGCACTGTTTTGAAAATCCTGTGCAGGATTGCCTATTTCCTGCTCAGTTTTTAGATTCAGTTTTATTTTAAAATCTGCTTTGAATTTAAAAAAGTTTTTTTCATGAAAGTTTTAAACCTCATAAAGTCCTGTAACTTTTGTCTTTTACACAAAACCTAATTCTGCCCTTAACCTGTTCATTTTCCTCGTTGAAAAGCCCTGGCCGTGCATAGGGTCTGGGGCTGGCCAGGCTCGGGTTTTCATGAAAATGGAAGCCTTTGAAGGTTAGTTTTCAAATTCTGTTTGCGTGGGACCCCCTAGGATTTTTAATTTTCTACAACTTTGTAGTTTTAACTTTTTCCAAATTCTGCCTCTAAAGGCTTCAAAATTTCGTTTTCAGCTTGCTGCCCAGTTTTGTCCGAAAACTAGCAGATTTTCTTTTAATTGTTTGTTACGCAATATAACGTACACCCTACCTCAAACGGTCATAACCGTGAGCTTACATCATACATGCAGTGTATTACGCGAGATTTCCATCAACATACACTTGTTCATCCAATTAACCCATGTAGTACAATTTTTACCAAATTAGGGTTTAAGTTGATTTTTCATTCTAATTCAACATACAAACAAATAACCATCATACAAGCATACCATAAAGCTTCCTAAACATGTGGGGACATATAACAAGCAATTACTAAGCATACCCATAAAGCATTAAATTTTAAAGCATAACTTCAAAAACATAAGCCAAAACATAGATCTAGCTTACCAAACCCTAATCAAGCACATACTAATCAAACTAGACTATTGCATGAAAAATAAGTGAGCTTAAACTCTTACATAACCCACTTAAAATACCCTTAAATAAATGAATCAAAACCCAAAATGAAAAGCTTAGGGGATTTAGAAGATTTACCTTATCACTTAGAAGTATATCTAGGCTTGAATCAAATTTTTCTCTTTGATTTCTTCCTCACAAAACCGACCCACTCTTCACTTTTTATCTCTCTAAGTTTCGGATTTTAGGGGGGGAAGGGAGAGGCTAGGTTGTGAACTAAAGAAAGTGAGGTGTCAAAAGGTGGACCAAGGCAAATCCCACCACACCTATTTATAGGCAAATTTTAATTTAAATTCCTAGAATTATTTTTATGGCTTAAATTGCAATTAAGTCATGAAAAGCAACTATATTTACCCCTAGGCTTCAAGAGGTGGCCGGCCATTTGAGGAGGCTTGTTGGCCAAATTTTATCCAAGTTCATACATTTAGATTACTTTCCATAATTTTCTAAAAATCAAATAATTCAATTAATCATTATCATATGAGGTGTCCCCCTATTAAGGCTCCATTTGGTTTTCCTCCACCAATGCAGTCCATGATCATACTAATAAGGATTTTACAAATACTGTTTTTACTAATAACAATACTATTTTACCGGACTGCAGTCCAGAATTTATCTGCACTTAACTGAACTGAATAAAAAATTTTCTTAGGACTTGAAACTATTTAGTCCATATTGCTCTAAATATTGTGCTTGATTTTTCTAGGGTGGTCTCATAGCTTATTTGTCTGAAATGACGGTTTTCCGCAGTAAAATTTTCATACTGTTAATTACATTGCAGTATCATCTCAGTCAAACCTAAAGTCAACTTGGTCAAAGTTTGACCGGAATAAAATCATAAATTTCTATTTTGCCCTTTTTCTCAAAAGGTCTCGTGCTTGACAAAGCAAACTATTATTGAGTCTCATAACTAATTAAATGAGAAGTCAAATATATTTTTATATTCAACTCAGATCATGAGTTTCATATCGACATACATAATTAAATCTTAGATTTTCCTTATCTCTAAGGAAATCACAAGTTCATCACAATTTCGGGTTCTTACATTCTACCCTCCTAAAAAAAAATTTCGTCCTCGAAAATTCAGATATTTCTAAGTTGCTTTCTTAAAATCCATCACAAATCCATAATGGATTGTTCTTGTTCCCATTTTAATACTTTAATGGGATCATGTCTCTTATATAGAACCATAATCTTACTTTAATTTCTTATCATCATACTTTCATACTTAGATACATTCTTTCATACATTCTTGCTGCATACTATCTTACTTTCATACATTCTTACTTTCTTACTTTCATACTGCATACTTTCTTACTTTCTTATATACTATCATACTTTCCCTTCATACTGCATCACAAGAACTATCTACGTATAAAACTGAGCAAGTATATCATATAACTTGCTACGTTTGAAAAACATATCTTATCATATAACTTTTTCATACTAGAAAAGTATATCGTATTATATAACTTTCCACACTTGAAAAGCATATCGTATCATATATTTAGGACACTTTTTGAAAATAGCTTCTTTCTTGAAACTTGATTTTATGCCATTAGAACCCTTTACTTTTCTTAATGGCCCCTTTCTTGGAACTCGTCCCTTTCTTGGAACTCATCCCTCAAGGATTCGGCCTATGGCCCTTATCTTGAAACTCGCTTCCTCAAGGATTTGGCCTATGGCCCCTATCTTGGAATTTTTTCCTCTAGGATTTGGCCGTTTTACATAAAATGAGGCGGTTCTACTAAGCATGAGATCTTTATAAAAATATTTTCTTTGAATCTTTTCAAAGTCAAAAATGGAAAAGCCATAATATCGTTCGAGTGATGTAATGAAAGATATACTTAAATCACTAGCTACTTGCTAGATAGTAGAAGCTTCTCTAATTGCTTCTAACATTTCCTTCATAGCACAAGTGCATAATCGTAATTCTTAGGAATATCTAAAACTCCCCATCATTACTTAATTTCCTTTACTAAGGAATCGTATCATCACTTTCATCGTCAAACTTATAGCCATCATTGTGGTTTATTAAACTAAATTCTTATTGGCCACATCCAACTTATTGTTTGCGCATTGCATTGATGTTACCACCGAGTCAAGGCACTACCAAACATTTTACCATATCTAATATTACTCTTATGGGGCAAAAGTTTCACAAACATGAAACTTAAATTCTATAACATCTATCCTATCTCTTATTACCGCTCTAGCACTTATCAATACAACTTAGTCACTACAGTTGCAAGATTAAACTCTTGCGAAAATTGGTTCGGTTGTACATGCGACAAACCATCTTCTAGTTTCTAATTCTAATCCTCGACATGTCTAACACCTATTCTTTCATTCATATCTTAGCATATCATATCATTGAAACATCATAACTTATCATATCATACTAGAGATTCCTCACGATCTCATCATATCATATCGGAAGCTTAGCTTATCCACCACGCTTTCGCTGCGCAAATCTGATCTATTGGCCATAATAGCCCCTAGACTCATTTGGATAAACACGTCAAGCTGCAACATAGCTGACGTATCATCTCATGTACATATCCTAATATATCTCGATATCACGATAATACATAGGCGGTACTAGGTGTCATAAAAAAAATAAAAAAAAAACATTTAGGAACCTCTTCTCAAGGTACCCTATGCCAAGGCACCTTGCACGAGCCTCCTTGACTAGGCGTCGGCTGCAAGCATATCCTGGAGATACGTCCCTACATGACAAAATCTGAAAACCCATATCGTGCAACCATTCCTTGGGTCCTATCGAAGATGCGTAGCTCCTCCTCCATTCCTCGGAATGCCAACGAAGCCTCGCGGTCCTCTCCAATTCAACCCGAGTTTGACACCAGGTATATGTCTTTATCATAGTAATATTATAACCTTTCATAATTAACATATCTATAATAGAGCAAGAAAACAAACTTACAAAACTGTGGTGCTGGCGGCAGAACTGTGAAACTGGATGGCAGGAAACTTGCTCTGATACCATTCTCTGTAATGCCCCGGCCATCTACGTAGGGCCGACTACGTAAACGTGGTCCGTTATTGTACTTACTTAACTTAATTTACTGAAAATTCTAGCGTCAAAATTTTTTTTTTTCTCTTAAACTTTATTCTAAAACTCAAACTTAACTTGACTTAATCTCATACTTATACTTATACTTATTTATAGGTACTTACTCGAGTACCGAGATCGTGGACCAGACCCGACCTAGTACGGGTTGGTACTACACGAGGTAACTTGCTTGCATACATACTTGAAATTTTTCTTAAATCATACCATTACTTCCTTATAACATAACAAAACACATTTTACAAACATATTTTACAAAAACATATTTTTCAAAACCCGTGGCGGTGTCCATCCCACATTTCACAGTTGCCGTGCCATCCTTCCACAGTCTTGCATCAAGTATTGCCGGTAGGTTGCTTACCTACAGCATGAACGTAAGTAATGAGCTTATGCCCAGTAAGTACAATATTCAATCCGCAAAATATTTTAAGTGCAATAATGCATGAACCGATTATACTTTCTTATAAATCAATTATGCTTTCATATATTAACTTGGTTCTGTTCCCTTACATGTCATGCGTACACGTACCGTGGTACATAGCCATGGAGTGGTTGGAGGCGGCCAGTCCAAACTAAGTCAAACCATGAAACAAATCGTTTAACATGGAGTGATTGGGGCAGCCAGTCCAATCCAACTCAAACCATAAACTAAACCGTTTAAACCCGCCCTCGTGACAAGTCGGTACGACACAATAACATTAACTTGTCTTATCTTATCTCCTAACTTAAAAACTTATTCTTACCATGTGATTTAATATTCGTGAACATGCTTCATGATGTCACGACAACAAAACATATAACATAACATAATCACAAACCATAACATAAAACACCATAACATAAGACATCATAACATAAATATCATAACATAAACATCATAGCATAGACATCATAACATAAACATCATAACATAACATCATAACATAAATCATCATAACATAAAGCACTATAACATATAACATATATAAATCATATAAATCAATTTCATGATTTCTTAATAAACATGTCATGCAACAAAAATATTTTGTTCATGCTGCAGGCGAAGTTGTACTTACCTATCGTCCTACGCTCTTGGTTTATCGTCCAAACATGACACGACAACAGTTCATACTCCTGTTTTCAAATAGGGTGTAAGATAAGAGTCATTTATATTCTATCTTACCATAAATCATAATTATTAAATGTTGGTATCCTAACCAACATCTATGAGTAAACCTAGTTATACGTCCCCCTACTAACCTGGTATCCTTTTCGGTTACTAGATGTAACCTTATGGCACCTGACCTAAAAACAATCAAACAGTATCCTGTTTGATTACTTAATACAAATCTTGGTTAGTTATACTTAAATAGTATCCTTTTAGGTTACTAATAGTAACTCTGGGTATAAGCCAAAACATAAATATGTTAATGTTCTATTGGATTACCAAGACCTAATAGTGGTATCCCATTTGGTTATCCTAAGTAATCTTGGTTTTAAAACCTAGCCTATAAAATTAGTAACCAAATAGGTTACTATAAGTATACTTTCAATATACTTAGTTAAATAATAATTTTTAGTAACATATCTGATTACTATATGTCTTACTATAGTTAACATATTTCTTAACTTACTTAACATACTTTAAGACCTTGTTTAATTCTTTTTAAACCATTATTATAAAACTGAAACTGATTTATTTTATAAATATAGTAAAACTGTGACATTTTGAAAATCATTCATAGAAAATAGTCCAATAATTTCAGTTAGCAGTGCATGTGCAGGAATTTGTTGCTCATGCACTGTTTTGAAAATCCTGTACAGGATTGCCTATTTCCTGCTCAGTTTTTAGATTCAGTTTTATTTTAAAATCTACTTTGAATTTGAAAAATTTTTCTTTTACACAAAACCTAATTATGCACTTAACCTGTTCATTTTTCTCGTTGAAAAGTCCTGGCCGTGCATAGGGTCTGGGGCTGGCCAGGCTCGGGTTTTCATGAAAATGGAAGCCTTTGAAGCTTATTTTTCAAATTCTGTTCATGGAACCCCCTAGGATTTTTAAATTTTTACAACTTTGTAGTTTTAACTTTTTCCAAATTCTTCCTCTAAGGGCTTCAAAATTTCGTTTTCAGCTTGCTGTCCAGTTTTGTCCGAAAACTAGCAGATTTTCTTTTAATTGTTTGTTACGCAAAATAACGTACACCCTACCTCAAACGGTCGCAACCGTGAGCTTACATCATACATGCAGTGTATTACGCGAGATTTCTATCAACATACACTTGTTCATCCAATTAACCCATGTAGTACAATTTTTACCAAATTAGGGTTTAAGTTGATTTTTCATTCTAATTCAACATACAAACAAATAACCATCATACAAGCATACCATAAAGCTTCCTAACCATGTGGGGACATATAACAAGTAATTACTAGGCATACACATAAAGCATAAAATTCTAAAGCATAACTTCAAAAACATAAACCAAAACATAGATCTAGCTTACCAAAACCCTAATCAAGCACATACTAATCAAACTAGACTATTGCATGAAAAATAAGTGAGCTTAAGCTCTTACATAACCCACTTAAAATACACTTAAATAAATGAATCAAAACCCAAAATGAAAAGCTTAGGGGATTTAGAAGATTTACCTTATCACTTAGAAGTATATCTAGGCTTGAATCAAATTTTTCTCTTTGATTTCTTCCTCACAAAACCGACCCACTCTTCACTTTCTCTCTCTCTAAGTTTCGGATTTTAGGGGGGGAAGGGAGAGGCTAGGTTGTGAACTAAAGAGGCTAGGTTGTGAACTAAAGAAAGTGAGGTGTCAAAAGGTGGACCAAGGCAAATCCCACCACACCTATTTATAGGCAAATTTTAATTTAAATTCCTAGAATTATTTTTATGGCTTAAATTGCAACTAAGTCATCAAAAGCAACTATATTTACCCCTAGGCTCCAAGAGGTGGCCGGCCATTTGAGGAGGCTTGTTGGCCAAATTTTATCCAAGTTCATACATTTAGATTACTTTCCATAATTTTCTAAAAATCAAATAATTCAATTAATCATTACCATATGAGGTGTCCCCCTATTAAGGTTCCATTTGGTTTTCCTCCACCAATGCAGTCCATGATCATACTAATAAGGATTTTACAAATACTGTTTTTACTAATAACAGTACTGTTTTATTGGACTGCAGTCCAGAATTTATCTGCACTTAACTGAACTGCATAAAAATTTTTTTTAGGACTTGAAACTATTTAGTCCATATTGCTCTAAATATTGTGCTTGATTTTTCTAGGGTGGTCTCATAGCTTATTTGTCTGAAATGACGGTTTTCCGCAGTAAAATTTTCATACTGTTAATTACACTGCAGTACCATCTCAGTCAAACCTAAAGTCAACTTGGTCAAAGTTTGACCGGAATAAAATCATAAATTCCTATATTGCCCTTTTTCTCAAAAGTCCTCGTGCTTGACAATGCAAACTATTATTGAGTCTCATAGCTAATTAAATGAGAACTCAAACATATTCTGATATTCAACTCAGATCATGAGTTTCATATCGATATATATAATTAAACCTTAGATTTTCCTTATCTCTAAGGAAATCACAAGTTCATCACAATTTCGGGTTCTTACAACCTTGCCGTCTCGGAAAAGGCCGTGAGCTTCGTCCTGATCCGAGAAGAAGACTGGGTGCAGCACCCAGTCTACTACAGTAGAAAGGCGTTCCAGAGAGCCGAGGAGAGGTACACATCGTTAGAAAAGCTGGCCCTTGCGTTGATTTCGTCAGCCCGCAAGTTGAGGCCTTACTTCCAGGGTCACTCAATTCGGGTTCCGACCAGTTACCCACTCCGTCAAGTACTACAGAACCCTGAATTGTCAGGACGAATCGTGAAGTGGGCAATAGAACTTGGGGAGTTCGACATCGAGTACATCCCTCGCACTGCGATCAAGGCACAAACATTGGCTGATTTTGTGGCCGAGTTCACTGGAGTTCCCGGACCGGCTCCTGAGTGCTCGGGAACGGGCACTAGCACTCCGGCCATGAGCATCGTAGGAGCAGGGGACCCGAGTGCTGAAAAATGGAAGCTATTCATCGATGGGTCCTCCGGCTTGGGGGCTCTGGAGCTGGGCTTGTTCTCATCAGTCCGGATCAATTCAAGACCAGCTAGGCACTACGCTTCAATTTTCAGGCTTCCAATAATGAAGCGGAGTACGAGGCCGTCATTGCCAGGCTCGGATTGGCTCGCGAGCTCAGAGTGCAAGACATCGAGGTGTTCAGCGATTCGATGCTCATAGTCAATCAGGTCACTGGGGAGTTCCAAGCAAGGGAATAGCGGATGGCAAAATACCTAGAGAAGGTAGGGACCCTTCTCGGCCGGTTTAAGCACCAACGAGTAACCCGGATACCCCGCGTCGAGAACGCTGAGGCAGACGCCCTGGCTCGGCTGGCTTTGGGAAATGATCTAGAGGGGCTCGTTTCTTTTCCCATAGAAAAGCTAGACCAGCTGAGTATTGACCGAGAAGAAATGGTCCTTGTTGCCGAAAACACCCCGACCTGGATGGACTCGATCACCCGATATCTCGCTGAATCCCAACTACCTGAAGACCGAGAAGAAGCCCGGAGGATCAGGAACACTTCGGCCAGGTACACACTGATCGATGGGAAGCTGTACCGCTGAGGACTCTCTACTCCCTACCAACGCTGTGTCGGACCGGCCGAGGCCGAGTACGTCATGGAAGAGATCCACAGCGGAGTATATGGGAATCACTCGGGGGGGAAGGCCCTGTCATTTAAGTGTCTCCGTCAGGGGTATTACTGGCCGACCATGAGCAGGGATGCTATGGAGTTAACCCGGAAGTGCATGAAATGCCAACAGTTTGCCAAAGCTATCAAGTCTCACCCCGAGAGGCTCACCTCGGTAGTATCTGCGTGGCCATTCGCGAAGTGGGCCATCAACTTGATCGGACCACTCCCGATGGCCCGGTCGCAGCTTCGTTACTGTCTAGTGGCAATAGACTACCTCACCAAGTGGGTCGAAGTAGAGCCACTGGCTCAACAAACCGAGGCGAAGTGCACAAGCTTTCTATGGAAGAGCATCATCTACCGGTTCGGCCTCCCCCACACTGCAGTCACGGATAATGGGAAACAGTTCGGGGACAAGTTCCTCGCGCTATGTGATCAGTTTTTGATCAAGAAAGTGTTATCCTCCCCCGGGCATCCTCAAAGTAACGGACAGGTAGATGCTGCCAACAAAACGATCAAGGAAAATTTAAAAAAGAACCTTGAGAGACACAAAGGGGCCTAGATAGATGAAGTCCCCCGAGTACTCTGGGCATATCGGACTACTAAGCGTACCGCGACCGGAGAGACCCCCTTCGCCATTGCCTTCGGCGTAGAAGCTGTCATCCCGGTCGAGGTCAGATTGCCGAGTTTCCGGGTTGAGAACTACGATGAGGAGAATAATGCTGGTTGGATGCTGCCCGATCTGGATCTGGTGGAAGAAAAACGAGAGCAAGCCCTGATCCAGACGGCTGCTCGCAACCAGATTGTGGCCAAGTACTATGACAAGAAGTTCCGACCAAGAGTCTTCCGAGTAGGCGATCTGGTGATGAAAAAGGTACTCGTCCAAGAGCCTGGGCTCGGCTCTTTCGGCCCTAAGTGGGACGGGCCCTACACGATCACGGGCATTGTCAGACCCGGAACTTACCAACTATCCGATCGAGACGGTAGGAACTTAGGGCTTCCGTGGAACATCGATCACCTGAAGCGTTTCTACCAGTAGTTTGATTCGTACCAATTCTTCTGTAAAGATTCATGTAATAAAAGAAAAACATCGAATTTCAGCTTGTTGCGCACGAAGGTATCTTTTAGGTCCCAAGACCGAGCAACCCAAAGGAGCGACCTGACCAGGACCAATCTGCCTTTGCAGACATCCCAACTTCTGTGGTTCTCGAACCACGGAGTTAGGTCCCAAGACCGAGCAACCCAAAAGGGCAACCCGACCAGGACTCATCTGCCTTTACAGACATCACAACTCCTGTGATCCTCGGATCACAGGGTCAGGTCCCAAGACCGGGCAATCCAAAAGGGCGACCCGACCAGAACCCATCTGCCTTTGCAAACATCACAACTCCTGTGGTCCTCGGATCACAAGGTCAAGTCCCTCAGATCACAAGGTCAGGTCCCAAGACCGGGCAACCCAAATGGGCGACCCGACCAGGACCCATCTGCCTTTACAGGCATCACAACTCCTGTGGTCCTCGGATCACAGGGTCAGGTCCCAAGGCCGGGCACTCCGAGTGAGGCCCGACCAGGACCCTACGCCTGCCTCTGCAGACAACCAACTCCTGTGATCCTCGGATCACAGGGTCAGGTCACAGGTCCTCGGATCACAGGGTCAGGACCCAAGACCTGGCACTCCGAGTGAGGCCCGACCAGGACCCTACATCTGCCTCTGCAGACAACCAACTCCTGTGGTCCTCGGATCACAGGGTCAGGTCCCAAGACCGGGCACAGGGTCACTTGAACCCAGCTTTCACCTGACCAGGATTGGAGTTGGGTTAAATCCCCAAACCAACCAGGGGGGATACTGTACTCACCACAACACAAAAAATGGGGAGAGAGAGAGAGAGAATAAGGAGAAAATTTTCATTAACCTGAATTTGGAAGGGGTACAAGTTGGGCACCCCCGAGCCAAAAAAAAAAAAAAAAAAGGGTAGATTAATCAAGCTGACCAGGCAAGGTGAAATCCTGGCCGGCAGCAGGCTCCTCGGCTGGGACTTCCGGGGCAGCAGGAGGGAGCTCCATCCCGATTGCTGGCTGCTCGGCTGGAACCTCTGGAGCAGCTTTCGGCTCGAGATCATCGAGGACGACTACCTCCTCGGGTGCCCGAGCGACACCAGAGACCTCACCCTCCTCGATAATCTCGGCGGCAGTCTCGCCGGACTCCTCAGGCACAAACGACCAGCCCACCCCGACCACTGAGGGATTGGCCATTCGGAAGCCGGCCTTCATATCCCGCATTACCCTCCTGATACTCGGCCACCAGACGGGAGTGAAAGTCTTCAGACCCGAGGAAGTCCTCCACCGCTTAGGCCCTGGCGTCTGCGAGAGCGGCGGGGAGGGCAACTTCAAGGTATCGAGCATGTTCTGCCCGGACTGACGCCAGCTCGTCTTGTGCCCTCCGCAGGGACTCCTTCATTCTGGCTCGGGCCGACTCGGCAACCAGGGCGCTGTTCTCGGCGGCCTTCAGTTTCTCCTCGGCCGCCCGAGCCCTATCGTCCGCCCTCTTCTCGGCTTCCCTAGCCGCATCGCGTGCCTACTTCGCCTCTTTCTCCTCTGACCGAGCGCTCTTTGCCTCGGCCTCCGTCGACGTAATGTCATCCGCCACTCGGTTGGCGTAACTCCTGGCAGTAGCGCTCCCCGAGAACGCGACGCTCAAAGCCTGCCGACAAGACAATAAGAAATGCAATGTAAATACAAACAAAAAGAGATTGAGCGGCTTACCCCAATAAGCTGGTCGGTGAGGTTGCGAAGGGCTTCAATGGGGTCGGAACGCCTTGAAGACTCGGCCACTTCGACCGTCAGCCCTTCAACAAATTTGGCGCAGAGCGCCCTGTGGGCTCCGGAGTCACAAGGCCTCTGCTCCTCGCGATGGCTCCGCGAAGCGAGGGGCGGGGGTAACCTGTCCTCTCGAACGCGGCTTGGGCGCGAATCAAGGCGTGTCGACGGTCGTTCCTCAGACCCTCTCGGACGCTCCACCGCCCGACTACTCGGCAGTGCATGAACGATCGTCGCGCGAGAAGCCTGGCCGGCTGGAGCGGCGACTTGACTGGCCGAGGCTGAGGGCATTGTGCTCCGACTCTGAAGCGCCCCAGCCGAGGAGTCCGCCGTTCCCTTTCCTCGGTCACCCTTGGCCGCCTTTTTCTGCAAGCGGGCCACCTTTTCCTCGTCACTCGGATGCTTGGTCCCGCACCTATCAGCCATCGGTTCTGCAAAATAAAAAATAAAAAGGAGGGATTAGCTTCTAACATGTTTGCTATCATTGCGAGCGCTCGGCGGAGCTATGTCGCCGACCTTTGATCCGAAGTCCCCGGGTGGGAAAAAGATCCCGGATCACCCGGCCGATGTCCTCGTCGGCAACTCGCGGACCCCACGACTCGGGGGATGGGTCTCTAGGCGGCGGTTCACGGACCATGGCTTCTGGTGCCGCCCGTTGAATCCCAGGCCTGTCGGGGATCGCCTCGACTTGGACGGCGCTGGTCCGGGAATGATAGTGGACGGCCGGCTCCGGCATACGTGCGACCGTGACACGCTGCGTAGCCTGCTGCTGGTTCTCGGCTGCTCGGACGTTGACGAGAAGCCGAGCCAACCATGTTCGTTAAGGCTGGCATGGCTGAGCAGCATGCGTGGGTCCCGTTCTTCCTCGGCTAAATTCTAAAGGCCTTCCACCATGTCCGCATTCCTCTTCGGTATGCGCGGCGCCCGAGTCCATACATAATCCCTCCGGAATACCACCGGAACCCTCTCGGCCTGAGGGAGTTCGTTCCGGGCAAGATGCCCGTGCAGCCACCGACCGCCCGCGTAGAACCACAGGTGTTTGAACTGCTTGTCGGAGTCTGGGCATTTGGTGATGAACGTCCCCTTGAAGCCCTGGAAGTAGTAGAAGCCCGTCGACGAGGGAGCCGACTTCATCCTGTACAAATTCTGGAAGGCCTCGAACGGCAGCTCGGTTACATAATTCTTGGCCCAGAGGATGAAGCAGCTGATCAGGATGCAGAAGGCGTTCGCGTTCAGCTGCGTAGGGGCTACGTTCAGCCGAGTTAGCGCCCGCCTAAGAAACGAATGGAAAGGAAGACGGAGACCGGCCCGGAAGTACTCGGCTGATAGAGTGATATAGCCGGATTGTGGCCGGGACGGAAGATCGTTCTAGCCCGGAACCCTCAGCTCCACCTCGGCAGATATTTGGAACTCCCTCCGGAGGGCGGCAAGGTATCTCGGGGTCACGGCAGAGGTGAAGTAGTCCACCGAGTACACCGGATGACCCCCGGCTAGCTCGACCATCTGCTAGTCGGATCGGCGATATACCCGCCGGTCGTTGATTCGCATGGCCCGACTAGCCGGCTGGTTGCAGTCGTCCACGGGCTCCCCCGCGGGGGCCGTACTCTCCGAGCTCTCGGACCCTTCTCGGCCAGACGTGCTGGCCTAGCTAGCCGTCCTCTCGGATAAGGCCCCCTCTTAGACGACAATGATCGCAGGGGGGTGGCGGCGCGGCGGGGGCACGGTTCAGTTCTATGACGAACCGGTTGTCTGGACGAGTGCTCAGGCCCACCTACAAGATCTCTTCCAACCGGGCCGCCCTTTCCCTTCTCCGACTGGTCGGCGTGACGAGACCGCTCGCTGTGCTCGCCGCCTCGGACGACTACGTGCTCGTGCTCGTCCCCGAGCTCGAACTCCCCGTGATATCCGCGTTCCCCGACAGAGCGTCATTCTCGGAATCTGATACACTACTCATTGAAAAAAGGAAGAATTTTTACCTTCTCGGGTGATCTCGGCTCAGTGCAGTTGGGAAGTATTCGGCAGCGTTCTATCTCCGGCAGTCGTCAGTAGCTCTCGACAGCTCTCAGCAAGTAGTCTTCTTCGCAAATAATGGCAAATGAGGCACTTCCCCTCCTATTTATAGGCGCCCAGTGATCTGAACGGACGTGAATCCCCAGGCACCGATTCAGCTCCCCGCCAATCACGCCCTTGAATTCAAAATTTGAATTCGGTCGCCAGTTCGTCTTCCCGCCAGCAGCAGCATGCCTCGCGGAGGGTTCGACACGTGGCGACCGCCACGTGTTGGCGAGCTAAATATTCATCTCCGAGAACTCGATGGTGGCCGAGTAGCCGACCACTCGTGCACTTATGCCGGGCAGGAGATCGCCTGTTCGGGCCGCTCATATCTCCGGTACATGAAGCATCCCTGACCTGGACCCGCCCAGAGATGCTGGGGGGCTTATGTTGATGACCGACCCTCTCCGACCAGCAGATACCCGGAACAGTGCATCTGTACACCTTCCCTGACTGGTCGGACTTGCATGTCGCCTTCTCAGCTTGGTGTGTTCTCGGAGCCCCTTCCGCCGAGCAGATCTTGAAGCCTTTCCTGTCGAAGCCGAGTACTCTGGGGACTGAGTACCGGACAGGCCTTGCGCCGACTTCTATTCCCGAGCTATATTCCGCTAGCAATCCAGGATTAGGTATTGGTCACGTCGATGACCCATCGGCTCCTGACGCCACCCACCTGCTCCTATCACCTGTTAAATCGCCACCTGCAGCCAACCACTCTGACGGGCACTGTTTCCCTTTCATCGGTGACTCCCATGGCACCCTGCCGCTCAATGTTCAAGGCCTAGGGCCACGTGGCGTCCACCTATTGGGCCAGTAGCTCCTGCAGGCCTACGTACCCGCCAGGTACCCTAGGTAGCCGACCCGGTCGGGTCGCCCCGAGCACCCGGAGCCATAAGAAGCGCCTATAAATAGAGAAAGAATCCCCAAATCAGGTATGGTCATTTTTTGCCTTGCCAAAGCTCTGCCTCTCCTCTTGATCATCAGTTTCCTTGCTGACTTAAGCATCGGAGTACCCACGGCAGACACTACACCGGTGTCCCCATCATTCCGAGGTGCTCCCATTTTACAGGTGATCGACGGCGAAATGACTGGCAAGTTTCAACCGGGGAACCCCGACCACATTGGGTGTTGTTGCCTGAGTCATTTTCGGCATCAACATTCTCCTTCGACAAGCCGTGTACATGTGATTACGTGTAGCCATTAATCATTGAAGCATGCATGGCAAAATCATGTTCTTTTTAGATTGGGAAGAAAAGAGGTGCAAAACAAAAGTGTGCACGATTCCCAACACGTGTACATATAACAATTGTTTTATACCTTTCAAAGTTTCTGTTTAATTTTTAATATCTTAAATATTATTTAATCAATAATACTATGTCATATCATTATCAAAATTTTAAAATATTTTATAAATTCTTAGTTTATGATCTAATTTTATTTAATAATATGTTATAATATGATTGATTAAACGCGATTTGAGACATTAAAAATGGAAGAAGATTTCAATCCCATTCAATATAGTTGAAGTAGATATATATGTATTCCGCTCATAGTTATATCTTAATTTAGCGCTGCAATTACTCTTACACTTAATTATTTTAAGTGACCGATCAACGTGAGTGCATGGAAACAACATTATGGGGCCGACACTTCACTGTGTGACATATAGAAAAAACCATACACACGTGTGTTTGTATTTTTTTTTTTTTTTTTTTTTTTTGGTAATTGTTTTTAAAACAACCTTTTAATGTTGCAACATTGTGATCATGAGCTTTATGGACTCACTTCATATTAATCATAAGGAAATTATGAAGATTTGAGCATATAAATGTAGGTCTTTTTTTCATGCAAATCAAACCACAATTTTTCATAGACGTCAATATGATCAAAATAAGATGATTTTTTAAAAAATAATAATTTAGGAAAAGACGTATCTTAATCCATGATGATATCTTTCAGAAAAATTGACCGTAAAGAAGATATCTCTAAGAAATTAAGTTTTTCTATCTTGACCCTTTTAGATTTGACAGATATTTCTGTGAAGAGAAACCTATCGATATATAGGATAGAAAAAGGACCAGTTTCTAATTAGGACATTTGGTTGTACGTTCCATCAAAGTGTACAGTTATTAGAGAATACTCTCTATTGACCAAATAAATTTCAGCACATAATAATTATTTAAATAAGGCACGTGGCCACTAGATAAAATATATCTAACAATAAACACAAACAAGAAGGCAAGCAATAGAATATTGTATTCATTCGATCATTTATTTAGGCTAAGCCACGTATTCAAGTACATATATAGACCGAAAATAGAAACTGATGAAAATCATAAACAAACAACAGACAAAGGAAAAAAAAAAAAAAAAAAAAAAAAAACATTAGAAAAGCCCTCGAATAAGAGCCAGCAAAACCTAAAACTCCAAAATTTAAGCTTCGTTTATAAGTTGATCATCATCATCATGATCAACGGCAGAGGCAGAAGCAGAATTTTCGGTATTAAATGTATTGACAGACACAAACCAGAGGACTCCTAACCTTATGGCCAAAGCAATCTGACCAAACGATTTCTCCAAAGTCATATCTTCCTCGAGACTTCTTCTTTGGTATGAGAGTCACATAGTAGGTTATTTCTTGCCTAAACCACGAGAAAACCAAAACCCTAGGCCACACCACGACCTCGACGCCATTTGGCTTAACGATGCTGGTGAAATACACGGCGAATTTGCACGGTCCCACGTTGCGAACCGTCCTCGTGATCGTAACGGTGGACCGGAGATCCGAGACCGTGATGGAAGGGTAATTTAGGTTGGAGTTTTGATTTCTTGATTTTGGACAGCTAATGAGGTCAGGACTTGCAGGGCAGAGAAGAATGGCTTGTATTTGTTCTTCAGTATAGCCGATATTGCAGAGGAATAGAATGTAGTCACTGGCTTTCATGTCATAAACTAGGCCAGGATCCATTGCCTTCACGGGGTGTACGTGGCCGGCACCGCTATCGAAGGGATCGGCGACACTTACTGTTCCCTCGGAGAAAATTTCATCAAGGAATTGTCCTTTGTGTATGCTGCAACGAAGATAACAAATTATCAGGGCCTAACACTAAGGGCTTGTTGGGGGATGTCTTTTTTGTATTTTTCTTCAATTCAAACTTACTTTTCACTATTTACATATCCAAATATTTACAGTAAACTCAACTTTAAAAGTCTATAATTATGTTATTTCAAGTTGAAATGAGATAATTTTTTAAAAAAAAAATTGCATAGAATTCAAGAGAAACAAAAAAAGACCGAAATTGACATGTTTTTATTTTCCGAACATATTTTAAATTTTACACTTTTCACTTTAAACATTAAAAAATAAAATTAAACGTACATTTTCAAAACTTAATTAATCTACAATTCAAAAAATCTCCAAATCTCCGGTCTCCAATACCACCCAAATGGGCATTAAAATTAAGGAAAATATAACTTCTTGTTTCGAATAATGCACTATCTAGAAGAGCATGTCTCTCAAAGGAGTACATTTATTAGATCATATATTCGCTATAAAAAATCTATATTGGTTATGTGACTTCTCAAATAATTAACTAAAAAACAATTGTCAGATGTAGTATCATCCAATATATGTTTTTTAGTTATCATCCATTGCATATGTGTGTGTGTGTGTGTATTGATGGAATTTTTTATGAAGAAAACAAAACTTGGTTAGTCAATCATCCCTCCTAGATGTTGCGATAAATTGTAAAACGTAAGAGATTAATATCTTTGTTGAAAGTAATTGTAATATTTAAGTATGAAATTAACACATTTCATGTAGTTGTTAAAGGATAAAAAAATTGAAACAAAAAAGTCATTCCAATTTTAGAAAACTCATGTACAGAATTTGGAAAAGTTTCACTTTCCCTCTAACTTTAGGCCTTGTCACAAAAACGCCCCCAACATGTAATTGTTAACATGCGTCCCCCAACCCCCCCCCCCCCCCCCCCCCCCCCCCCCCCCCCCCCCCCCCCCCCCCCCCCCCCACCCCCCCCCCCCCCCCCCCCCCCCCCCCCCCCCCCCCCCCCCCCCCTTCTCTTTATGAATCTTGAAACATTTACAGATTTCCACCCTCAATGAATTTTTGATGGAAAAATGCACGGAGATACTTATTGACAGCATGAGTTGGGTGGTGCTTAGTATGAAATTACCAAGTTTTTCTTATAATTATGGTGAAAAGAATAAATTTTTAGGACTGATTATCATTTTTTTCTCATACTATTCTCTTATGTTTAACTTCGTAATTTTACATTTGATAAGAGTAGCGAGTGCCACATATGCTACTAATAAGTGCCACTTCGTAATGTCATATTTAAAACTGTTGGCAAATGCCATTTTTATGTAAAAAATTAACTGATTGGGGAAATCTGTAAATGTTTTTAAAGTTCGGGAGAAAGAATGTTATAAATTAAATTTTGGAGAACGTATTATAATAAGGCCTAAAGTTTAAAGGGGAAAAAGTGAAATTTACAGAATTTTAACAAGTAGTACGGTATTCCGAAAGAATTACCGGTGGTCATGAGAGCAGACCGGATGACGGCAGGAGACCAGTCGGGATGTGCCGATTTGAGAAGGGCAGCAATGCCAGAGACATGAGGGCATGACATTGATGTTCCTGACTGAAAATTCCATTCTACCGAACGGTTATCATATTTCTTTATAAGAGTCGGAGGAGTTTCTGTAGGCCACGCAGCTAAGATGTTCAGTCCAGGAGCAGTATATCTGGCTGTTGGATCGATCAAATTACAAATATTAACCAAAACTAACCTAAGTTCATCACACTTGACAAAACAAATATATATATATATATATATATGTATATATGTTTGTGTATATATACATATATATTTTAACTTCTTGACATTATCTTGATAACGATAATAACACATAGGTCTACAAATCTGTCGTATGTTTAAAATACAAATGCTTAGATTTGTTTGTGTTTTTCTAATCAGGCAAAAGTTATCAATAATATTGCTACTAAAAAATTTATCAACAATAAACACGATCGAGGTTTCTGGACTGGATCTTGAAGTTAAATTTGTTGGAAATAAAGGTTAAGTGCGACTAAATAATAACGTTTTGTAATGCTTCGTGGGATTGATTTTAGTTTTTTGTTTTTCGAAAACTTAATTTTATTTGAAACTCCATAAAAATTGTTGTCCAAATATATTAAATGCATCATTTCTTTATATATGATAAAGAAGGCTTTTCCTATAATTAATTACGACTAAATTTTACACGATCATAAATGAATTTTGAATTAGTGAAATTAGGCTAGGTGACATATTTCAGTTACCTAATTTAAAAGATGACCGAATTTTTTTTTTTATTTAGCAAAATGATTGTTCGTCATTTTTTATGTTGATCAATCACTTATTGATTAATGGTCAATCAATAATTGATTATGAAGTTTAATGATTAACAATATGATCAATTAGTGATTTATCGTAGTCAATTACTGATTGACATAATTAATTATAATCATATGATCAATCAATTTGACTATTTTACAAAAAGTGCATTTTAACTAATTTTTAAAAACTTCTTAAAAAATAAAGGTTATTTAGTTATAAATTCCAATACTAATTAAAAAAAACCTTTTTTCTTTTAAGACTTCACAAGTTTTTGTTATTATCCAAATCTAATATAACAAAACATAAAGCTGAAATTAATGTTTGAATAATGTATATTTCAGTATTAAATTAAGAGTTGATATATTGTATTACTTGCTATAGATATTTGATAAATATATATACCTTGAGAATATCGAGTTCAACTGAATTTGGCCCTCTCGAAGAGAAGAATGCAACTCTTGGTGCTACTGACTTCCCAATAACGGTTTTAGTATGTCCTATTTTCACCGTAGGATAACTGCAAATGTACATAGGTTCATCTAATTAAGTTATCTAGAACGCCCATATATGCTGAAAAGTGAACTGATAAATATGAAAATAGTTCAACAGTAGTATTAAGAACACAAACTCTAATATCAATTTTTAAATACCAACTCGCATTATGATAAATAATCATATTTTAATTATTAGATAAATTCATAAATTTTTAAATAATTACTAATAAAAAATAATAATACACATATCATACATATTAATGATACTTAAAAATTGAAATTGCAGTTAGTGTTCATAATATTTTTCAAAATAAATATCTAATAAAACCATAGAGTTAATTTTTGTTGATAGGTTGATCTTTTTTATAATATATTATTCTACTACATAATTAAGCAATACATGTAGTCCTAAATTGAATTAATTTATACCTATATATACTTATCTATTTTCTCAAAGACTAAGTTCCTTTAGTTAGAGCTCAAGATTTCGAATTTACAGTTCATTACAAAATAAGAAAATAAATTATTCAATATTCTGAGAGCGCGTGCTCTAACTAGTTTGTTAATAATTAATATGCTTCACAAACTTACTTTTGTACAAATTCTATTATATTAAATGGAGTGCAGTTATTGCCGTAATAATTTTAAACTTGACTTTGATTTTAACGTGTAAAGTGTGAATTTCTTTATCCAAGTTCAAAACGCACATATCACATTTATATAATATGGTAAATTATTAAATTGGTTTTTACAGCTTTAAATTTATACAATTTTAGTTCTTATTTTTTTCGTAACTCATCAAGTGACCCTAAATTATTAAAAGCATTACTGCAGTAGTAATTTTTTGATCGAATCCGTTAGTTAGCATCACTTTTTGATCAAATTACTAACAGATTCTATCAAAAAATTAATTAAAAGAATTATTGTAACAGCATTTTAATAGTTTGGTGGCATTCAACTCCAAAAAAAAATGAGGGACTAAAGTTGTACAAACTTAAAAGTTTAAGGATTGAATAAACAATTTATCTCATATATATATATATATATATATAAGAAGAAGAGGTACATACTCAGACAATGGTTTTTGGAACTTCCTAAGTTTGTCTCCTTGAACAAAGTCGAGATAGACCGTGGGGAAGACATCAGGACCTTCAGGCTTGGGCAATGTCTCGACAAAGATCAAAGCCGACGCATTGACTTTGCGCGCAGCTCGAGTTGCTCCGTCTAGACTTACAAATCCATCGTCGGCGAAGCACAGCAGTGCCTTCCCAGGAATTACAGAATCTACAGCCGCTGTCTCATTGCAAGTCCTGCAAAACTCATCAAATATATATATAATTAGCGTAAAGTTAGATCGTTGATAATAAAATTTTGACTAGGATATGACAGTTTAGAACTGTAAAAAATTTTATCATAGTTTTTTTACTTTTTTTTACTTTTGCACTAGAACAAAGAATTTTCTCTTTTAGGGCCCGTTTGAGTGAATTTCTCCAAATATATCTCTAAATGTTTTTTTTTTTTTTTTTGTTTTTTTCTTCAATTTAAAACTACTTTCAATATTTACATCTATAAATATCTATAATAAACTCAAATTTTAAAAATTTATAACTTTGTTAACAAGATCCATTAGATATATTTTTACCGAACTCATTTCAAGTTTTTACACTTTTTTACTCAAAATAATTTTTTTTTCAACCAAACACACATTTTCAAAACTCATCTCAACTTCATCTCTAAAACCTCCCCCAAATGGCCCCTAGTTTTTGTGTCCTTTACGTTAAAAAAATCTCACAATTGTTGATTGTTCTTTTTCTTTCTTTCTTTCTTTTTTTATTTTATTTTATTTTATTTTTGCGAAAAGTTATGTAGGACAAGCATTGATTAATTTCCTATAGAATACATTAACAAATCAATCAACTGTAACGGTAGAAAGAGAGAAAGAAATTATTTTACCCATCTTTAAATAAATTATCTGCAGTCACCAATAGTGCAGTGATTGGTTTGTTGGTGAAGCTAAAGCTTTCTCCCTGTATGATATACACGTGTGTACATATATGTATCAGTATCAGTAAGACTAATAAAGAATGCACACTGATTGGTTTTTGTCATTTGATCTCAAATCAAACTTATAAAAGTACTTGGTTTTTGTTTTCCAACCTAAATTAATCAAAAGTCTGGCCAAACAAACTGAACATAATATAGGAGGAAACCTTTTTGTTATATATACACACACACACGCACACACAACATAAATGATTATATACAAGAATGTCATAAATTTGACACCTTCTTATATTTATGTCTACTATAATATTAAAAGTATTAACTTTAATATTAGAGTAAACAAAATTATAAAGAGATACTCAAATCATGTCTCTCCATCTAATTTTTCCTAACATAAATAGTTTCCATTTTTTAGCTTTTCGAACTGCGAAACAAATTATGGTACGATTTAAAAATTTTCCAACCGATCCTAAATTTCTAAGATGTTTTTAGGATGACTATAAATAAAATTAATAGATAAATGGTATCGTCTTAATTATAAAGCAAACGTACGTAAAGATACATGTGCATGCAATATCATCAAACACAACGTACCACGACGGAGAAGTTGCCTTCCACGACGTCGATCCTTGTTGGAAACGTCCGATCAATCGATGACGCTGCAACGGAAATGGCCCACGGCTGAACACTGGAGACTAAACCCGGCAACGGCCCCAAATTCCCCGCGGAAAACACGACAGTCACTCCCACCTGCATTGCATGAAATGACCCGATTGCGGAGCTGTAGTTTAAACCGTCATCATATGGCGGATTTAGTCCGATCGACGCTGATATCACGTCAACCCCATCATGCAGCGCGTCGTCAAAGGCCTTCAAGACGTCGGCTTCGGGGCAGTGTAAGTCGTAGTTCTCGTCGCCCCAACAGGCCTTGTACACCGCTATGCGAGCCCTAGGCGCTCCGCCACGGGCAACACCTTTCGCCAGGTTGGTTTTCGTGAAACTTGCACCTGTGGCTATGGACCCCGCCGCCGTCGAGGCGGTGTGGGTCCCGTGGCCCGCAAAGTCCCTTGCCGATCGGTATTCAAATTTTTTCTGTACAAGTGATCCGTATAGAGCTTCATACCCTCTAGGGTAGTACTTAGCCCCGATTAGCTTACGGTTGCAGTCCTTTTTAGGGTTGAATCTTACGCCTTTTTCGCATTTTCCTCTCCATCTCGACGGAATCGGTTTCATGCCTGGCTCTTCTCGGAAGCTTGCAGATTCAGGCCATACCCCTGAATACATATACACACATATATATGTATATAATTAATAAGAAGAAAACTACATTTAATTCTTAATTATATATGATATATATATATGTATACATGTATATAACGTAATTAACCTGAATCAATGACTCCAACAATAATGTTGTGACCGTAAGCAAGCTGAATTGAAGTAGCACGAGATTCATGAGTTTTGGTCAATGGAAGCCCCAAGAAATCCCAGCTTCTTGTCGTGTGCGAGTGCAGCATTTTGCTTTTGAAAATTGATATTACTTCTTTCCTCTCTGCGTTTTATGTATGTACACATATTTTATATATATATATTGATCTTCTATATTAAAGAAGAAATCAGGACAAGAAAAAGTCTTGAATTAAATTATAAAGTTATAAATTATTTGAGGTTATTACTGGCTAAGACATCAGCTTGGCTCGAATTGAGGATTGCTGAAAACCCCGAGAAACTGTGCTTGTAACTATAGATTATGGATTTCTTAGCATCTTCATCACTGAAAAAAAAAAATGTAGATTCAGTGCAAGGAAATAGAATTTAAGAGCATAATATAACAAGTGATATATATTGATAAGGTAATGCTAAATTAATTAGCATCATTATAACTAGAATAACAAGTATTATAACTTAGAACTTTTAAAGATATTACTCATGATATATATGATAATCTTTATAAAGTGCTAGCTATAGAAAAGTAGAAAAGTTAACCTAGAGAAAACATTGGAGAGGAGTTGTAGATGGTGCTTGGAAGTGAGCTTAGGATTATCATGAAATTTGCGCCCTAAATAAACGATGTAAACCTTAATATATTTACAAAAAAAGACAAGAAAAAGTTAGTTAAATAGAGGAAAAATCAATCATTAATTATAACTATATATAACAAAACAAAAAAGCAAAAGCGGAAATCTCTTTTTGGGATGGTAAGGTAATTACGTGAGGTGTGGGAGATGAGTGAACAACGAAAAGCGAAAGTAAGAGCAATAAGGCCCAAAAGCACCGGAAATTAGCCATATAGTATACGATATTATTGTATATATCTCACTTGTGATATAACCACATGGTGTGGTCGGGATTATATAAATATAGTGGAGCTTCTAATAAGGGGGAGAGTTAGGGCTAACTTGTGCTTTCCAAGTGGGTGGCAATATTTATGTGCGTGTGCTCCAAGGTTTTGAAAGCTTCAACAACACATGAAACATTATATACCTAATTTCTCTACATAATTATATATTATTTTTTCTTCCCAAAGTAGTTAGCAAGTTGTCCAATTAAATCAATTTAGGCCTTTATTTACTCTCTCTCTCTCTCTCTCTCTCTCTCTCTCTCTCTCTCATTAAAATAATTACTTTATTTCTACTTTCTTATATGTCTTCTCTCTCTCTCTCTCTCTCTCTCTTTATTTCTCTCTGACTTTAATTTATAACTACGTACTACAGGAAATATTATCGGTACGCAAGAACACAATTAACCTAGCATTATCCTATAGGCTCCTTGGTCCTAGTAATACCATTATAATTGAATCAAGGTAAATTCATGTGTCGTCTTCGTCCCCTTCGTGCCATTGCAATGCTTTTACATATTTACCCTCCCCTTCTCAGAGAACGAATAATGTAATACGAAACGACACATTGTCCGACTAGATAATTGATTGTTACACACATGAAAACACACACACACACATATATATATATATACATACACATATTTAAGTAAACATGTATACATATATTGACATACACACAATGTGGACCAATATTAATTAAATACCATATAGCTCTTGCTATTTAATTTACTTCTCCAAATTTATGTTCAAACCCTAGATTTTGTCATTTATATCTTCAAATTTATAAGGTAAAATTATATTGCCCTGTATAATATATATAAATATATATATACACATACATCTTTAGTAATTACGGACCTTCATGAAGGTCATGACAGTTTGATGAAGCATGGACTACTTGTACTTCAAAACTTTGCACATAATTAGCTATTTAGCTAGCAAGTAGTCATTAAATTTATTCATAACAGAAATTTTGATCATTTAAATTCTGCTTTAATCTTTCTATTCCTTTCATACGTAAGTGCTTCATACTTTGCCATTATTCAAATTGTGTTTATGCCCTATTGCTATGTTAAGAGAATTAAGCAAATCATAAGAGTATGCAATGATGAATGAATGTTTATTCATAACAAAAATCAAATTTAATCCAATTGAAAATGCCAATTTGACTACAACAAGCAACTTATTTTCAATCAACAGAATCATTGCTTAGCTTAAATTTTTTTCTTCACATTGCGTAATTCGAATATGATCGGTTACGTAATTGAAGGTTTTAGATCAGCATTAAGATCACTTAAGAGGCAAGTTTTTTTATTTTCTAAGTTAACAATCACATCATAACTTCTCCTATATGCATGTTAAAAAGACTTTCCTTAAACAGGCAACAAATTTCAGTCATAACAATCTATTATTGCATGTTTAACAAATCATAATATGATTTAAATAAAGTATACATCTATTTTGCTTTGCTAAGCAGGGATTTCAAGTGCAATACTTGATAATATTTTCTCTCTTGGGACATTCTAAAGTTAATGAAATCATATGGTAGAAATAAGATAACCACTACTAATTCTATAACATAAATATATATACTTTAATACATAAATAAAGATTACTAGAGTTGGCTAGTTGCTTCAAATCACCACAACCATAATTGAACGTATAAATACATGTCTTGTCTGAATTGATTTTGGAAAATTGTGAAGGCAATATAAACATTAAATAAAAGATTATAATTAGCTATTATCTACTAGATTAAGAGCTTGCTTTGCGTGTTTGTTGCACTTTGTTTTTTGTATATGAGGACAACAAGAGTGAGTAGTCTAGTAATACTAGTCTTGCGCATGCAAATGATCATATCACTACCAAGTAGCTCCCTACCTCTCGGTTTATTTTATAATTCTCCATAACTAACACATGATGCACGCACAACCTAAAGAGGTACGAAAAGATCAAGGTGGTGGGAGAATTGGGATTCGCTAATCCTTTATATTTATTATAGAATCGTATAACATTTATATATATATATATATATAATTTTTTTAAAATGAAGAGAGAGAGCCAAATATATATAACAATTATATATTTATATATAATCATATTATAAATATCATTTTGTGGTAGAAGATGGGACATAGATTATTAGTAGATACCAATCTAGTTAACATATATATTTTTTCATGAAGAGAGAGAGAGCTAAATATATCTTATAATTATATGTTTATATATAATCATATTATAAATATTGCTTTGTAGCTAGAAGATGAGATTATTAGTGGATACCAACCTAGTTAACATATATATTTTTATGAAGAGAGATAGCTAAATATATATTTTACTATGTACATATATGCAATCTTATTATAAATAAAAAATGAGAATATATTTATATATATACATGTATATGTAACTACATTATAAATATCGCTTTGTAGTTGAAAATGAGATTTTTAATGGATATCTACCTAGTTAACATGAACTAGTATTTTTTATATCAGTTATAACTCTCATAAACTATAATAAAAATAAATAAATATCACCTTTGTACCAATGGCTTATACATTACTATTTGTGTGCAGTACTGGCTCGTTCTTTATATATAAACATATATATATATATATATATATATATAGAGAGAGAGAGAGAGAGAGAGAGAGTAGTAGCTAGTGCTTATTTTTAAGTAATAGTGGCTAGACCAATATTAACATTTTTAAGTTCTTGCTATACATCCATAGAAAGTTCCTTTTACTTGTGACAATATATTACATATAATAGGGATACAAAAAAAAAAAAAAAAAAAGGCACACACATATATGTGTTTGTCACGCGAATTTTTGGGAGAGCAAACAATATGAAATCACTTTGTATTTCTCCAATATATATTTTCTCTCAAGATGTTGGTTCTGAAGTTGGTTGTGCTTGGAATAATGCAAGGCGATCGACGTAATCAATATGCAAATGTAAATATTTGCCTTTTTTTTCATATGCTAATTGGTTGCAAAGAAAGGCCTTAAAGTTTTTGTATTGTCGGGCAAAAAGCAACTTATGTTTTGATAATATTTAGTTGCATGGCTTCGGGATTTAGCTAATAACTACAAAACATGAAGACATGGTAGAGAGAAAATGGCCCTTTTACCCCCATTAAGAGATCAAGTATATATTATTAAAAGTAGGACCCAAGAGTATTATTAAAAGCATTTCAATTAATGTAAAAAATAATAAGGTTCTGGATTAATTAAGGTATAATATTTCATGATTAAAAAAATTAACAAGGTCTAAAATAATAATATTGTTGTCATTGTGTATTAGTGCATATAAAAGTAGTTTATGATAGTAATGTAGTTGTTAGATATACTCTATCACCGCCATATAATTACCATAATTTGATCTATAACTAGCAAGTTATACATACATAGCATACTGATCCATTAATTACCAGCATATTATTACCAATGCGTGATCAATATATAGCTAGCTAGATATAGCAAGCTGACATATATCGTTTGTGATTAGCGTTTGTAATAATATATATATATATATATATCTATATATATATATGTATAATATTATGATTAACAATACATCATATGGATACACACTTCTGTATTAATTATTTCATCACAGTTTGCTGTTTGTGTGCTTACATAATTAATGTAATTATATTAGCCATAATTATCTTTATCTCAATGCTTATGCAAGGTTATTATTTATCCGCGTGAAGAGAGAGAGAGAGAGAGAGAGAGTATGTCATGCTAGCTTTTTTTTTTTTTTAATATAATTTTTTTAATGTCAGCTCCGGTCATTATATCTCAACCATTTTCTACTAATGAAAATCATATGATAAAACAAGAAAAGACCATTTTATTCCTGTTCCTCTCAACTTTATCATCTCCCGACCAGGCCAGGCCGAATCGGGCCACCCCTTGGGATGGGAATGGCCCAGCCCACATGCATCATTTGAATAAACTATTGCATCCGAAAGTTTAAATTCCTTTATTCTAAAGAATTTCGTAAGTTGTTCCCACAGTATCTTTAAATTTCGGAGATATAATCGAATTGATATATGCAAGTCATAGAGTTGTCTGGTAGCTGATAGTGTATGTAGCTTATTCACTGTGAAGGAAGTCCTTAAAGTCGCCTTAGAGCATTTTTCCTTGTATTGACGAGTGGAAGTGAAATTCATATTACTTAAAATTTCATATATTAGATTAAGATTTATCTTCCTCTCAATCCGAATCGAGCAAGAACGATAGAGACCTAACATGAAAACGAACCACTCAACTTTGTTATCTTACCTTCCATTTGTGTGACTCAAGTATAGAAGTGCCTTCTAAAAGTACATCTGGATGTCCCCTAGCAACGAGAAATCAAGGAGCACGGCAGAATGCGACAAAGAAAGTAAAACAAACTAGAGAAAACCGCTTAATAAAAGATTATCTATTCTTCTAAGTTTGCTCAGTAATGAATGTTTACTAAGTGACTTCAAGTTTTCACAACCTTTATAAAGTGATTATGATGATCTAATCAAATCTATCTATATACAACGTCCATTTTTTAAGGGAATGAATTGTACGTTAGTTGTTAACTAAATAGGTGGTTATTCAGAAAAAATATATATATAATAATAATTAGTGGCTCACTGAAAACCATTGAACATTAATTGAAAATTTTTTTAAGCAAAGATGTACATATATTTGTATGTGTCCAAAAAAACAAATAACCACATTCTAATGAAATAAACCTCTTATAAGTCTCATAATATATCTCGGATCAGATTGAAATTAAGCTTTTTTTTTTTTTTTTGAGAAAGTATAAATTATATTTTGAAGTTTTACATTTTCGTACCATCATATTACATTTAAAATACAAATCTATATATTTTTTCAGTTAACACTTAAGTTTGATCTAAAAATATCAAATATATCCTTAAAAAGAAAACTATAATTTCGATTATTTACCTTTTTATATATTGCATTTTGTTTTTTTATTTAGAAAGTATACCCTGCATTTTAAAGTTATCCATTTCTATAACAATCTACAACATTTAATACAAAAATATATACATTTGTCTAGGTCAAGACTTCATTTGACCTTAAAATGTCCAAAATACTGGAAAAAAAAACAAATAAAAATGACAAAACCTCTAATTTTCTCAATAAAAGATTCAGAATTTTCATATCCACCTCCATTGCATGACCCAACCCCTGCCAACCCCGCCACCACCCACCCGGCTCTTTACTATCCCACATCAGTTTACCCCTGTCGATGAGCATCCGCTCGTTTCCGCCTGACGAGAGCTTATTCCAGTTAGTAAGAAGAATGCAACAATCGAAAACAAGATGGAGCCTGTAACATTATTATCGGCTTGAAAATATCTTGGACAGATTTAATTAGTAGACAAAGAATCTTTTGAGGATCAAAAACTTGACTAGTATGATGTCATCAACAATCTTAAAATTACTCAAAAAAAAGGCATGAATTATTGCTTTCGATTCAATTGGGAGAAATCGACAAATCTAGGTATTTTAAGTAAAAAAATGGATAAAAATTTGCTCAAGAAAAATTCATCACACAAGCTTAGTGCTCATAGGAAGGAAGAGTGATTTTCAAATGAGAAAATCTTACTGGTTCTTCTCCTAAGTTCTTTTATTCGGCCTTTTTTTAAAAAATGTTTTTAGTTTTGTAAGACTTTTTTTTTTTTTTTAATTCGCTTATTGAAAAAAAAAATGCTCTTAGATTATATATATATACATATATATTTTAAAAAATATATATTCAAGAGAGCTTGAAGCAAAGAGAGAGGAGCTCAAACATTGTCATAAAGTTGTTTTTTCTTGCCTTAGGGCTCGTTTGGGGGACGTCTAAAGACGATGTTTTAAAGATTGGGTTGGAAATGTGTATTTGGATGGAAGACTTTTGGAAAAGTTCTGTAATATAGAAACTAGTGCAAAAATTTGAAACGTGTTCGAAAAAAAATATGCAAAATGAATCTTATCTTGTTTATCTCATCATTGTGAGCATTTTGATTTGAAATGAGAAAGTTATATATTTTTAAAGTTTGAATTTTTTGAAAATGAAAAAGAGATAAAATTTGATGTAGAGTTGAAAATTTTGGATCCAAATAGTATTTTATCGTTTGGAAATATTGCCACAAAAAACTCTTAATATATATCCGATTTTACAACAAGACAGGAATAATACAGATTCTCTCATCTCAAAGTTGAAAGAAAAAAAAAAAAAAAAAAAAAGGGAAAAGGAAAAGGAAAAGAAAACGAAATTTGCATGACGAGGCAGACAGGAAGTCTAAAACGTCAGTAAATGATGATATGAGTTAGCAAGGGAGAATGATAGGAAAAGATGGTGGGGGATGAAAGTGCTATGCGCCTTTATATTTGCGCATTAACGTCGAGGAAAGAAAGTGGAAATCATTTGAAAGTAAACCAAAAAAAAAAAAATGGGTTGACTCTATCTTGTGGGGCCTAATTCCACCAAATCTACCTCCATCATTACCATTGAGAATTCATATTCCTACTCTCACGGGGAATTGCTATAGCAAGAGGGAACAGCTTGAGACGAAACTCTTTACATTTCTAATTAGAGAAGCAATATTCTTTTTGAGCATGTAACAAAAACATATAAAAGATTTTTAAAACAATTAGCTAGATTTATATAAAACAAAGTACACATACTTACACACATTTATAGTTATTGCTTCTTCTTATCAATCTCGGTGTTCGTTTAGATAATAAGTTACAGTTAAATGTTTATTTAAACTGAATATTTACATTTAAATGTAAAATTCAAATTTTTTCATATTTAAATTAAATGTGTGTTTGGATAATTTTTGTTAAAGATAATAACATTTAAATAATATAAAAATAGAAAAATAAGTGTGGTACAAATTTTTAAAAAGTGAAAATTTAGACTTAGATTTGAGTTAAATTGTTGTGAAACGGTGAAAACATGTAAATGCACTCGAATATGTCATTACTAAACAAACACACATAATATTAGAATTAAATAATAGCTATTGGAGATGGCAATCCAAACAAACCATTAGATGCATGAAGGACATGCAATCCTATTATTAAAAAAAAAATTTTAAAAAAAAAATCGGAAGCATAACCGATGATATCAAAGATGTTTCAAGACAAAAGTACTTTCAAGCAAGTCAAAAACAGAAGAAACCTAAATTGTGCTTCTAGTGAGGGTACTCGTTGGGCCAGTGAGTTGAAAATTATTGTAAGTGCTTGCAATTGTGTTGACACAAACAACCATAGGACTCCTAACCTTGTGGCCAAAACCATCTGACCAAACTATTTCCCCGATATCGTATCTTCCTTGAGACATCTTCTTCGGTATGAGAGTCACGTAATACGTAATTTCCTCTTTGAACCATGAAAAAACTAAAACCCTAGGCCACACCACAACCTCCACTCCATCAGGCTTAACAATGCTGCTGAAATACACGGCAAACTTGCTTGGACTAACATTGCGTACTGTCCTTCGGATCGTCATCGTAGACTGAAGATTGGAAATTGCGATTGAAGGATAATTTACGTTGGCATTTGATTGCATTATGTGTGGACAGTTTGTATCGGTCTCGGGAGAGGGAAGAACCAAGGCCTTTATTTGTTTTTGGGAATAGCCAAGGTTGCAGAGGAATAGAATGTAATCATCGGTTTTCATGTCGTAAACCAAGCCTGGATCCATTGCCTTCAGGGGTTCTACGTGGCCGGCTCCAATGTCGAAGGGATCTGAAACTTTCATTGAGTCGCCGTTTAGAATGTAGTCATGGGAAGTGTCCCTAGTAGACGCTGTAACAAAATATCAACACATGATGATCAAATTATTAGAAGACATTAGGAGATAGTGTTCTTTCAATCTTGCCATTAGACATATATTGTCACAAATGTAATAATCCATATAAACAGTGACGGAAGCAAAAAAAAAAATTTATTAGAGGGATAATAACTATATTATGAGTAATTAATAAAGGGCTGTTATGATCAAGTGTTCATTGTTAAAGAGGACTGTTACGAAATTTGTTCAATATTAGTTTTTTGAGAAAAGAAAATTAAGCCCCCCAAGCCTTCATTTCCACCGTCCCTACATGTAAGACTAAAATTTTTGCCATATTTTTTTTGTTTCTCTATCTTCCAAAATGTTAAGCGCTAGGGTGGAACTCAACGTCATTTCCTCTGATACCATTTTAGACAATCACTCCATCTTTTGAAACATTACAAGTTGTTTGGACCGCTTCTAATGTTTTACCTGTTGTCATGAGAGCGGACTGTATGACAGCGGGAGACCAATTTGGATTTACGGATTTGAGAAGTGCGACGATGCCGGAGACATGAGGGCATGACATTGATGTTCCTGAGATAATATTCCAACTAACTGGTTGTTTGTAAAAATCAGAAGGTTGGATAGTTGGAGGCGTTTTCGTAGGCCATGCTGCTAATATGTTTAGTCCCGGAGCGCTTATGTCTGGCTATATATTGATACAACACATTACGTGATTTACAAAACGCACCAAAATTAAAATAAGTTATTTCTATATTATTGTAATTGGACACACACAAATATGTAGATATAGACTGCATACATAATATATATATATACCTACCTTAAGAATATCGGGTGATAGGGAGCTTGGGCCTCTAGAAGAGAAGAATGCAACTCCAGGTGCCAAGGACTTTCCAATAATAGTTTTAGCTGGTGCTATTTTCACGGTAGGCAGCCTGCATAAAATTACGCATTCATGACAGGTAATTAAGCATAATTAATATATTATAATTTCAACACTGGTACGGAGATAAGTTGTGTCGAATTAAGCAGCTGTCTCTACTGAATTTTTCTTATTTTAAAATTTAGCTATAATAGTGTGTGTTTTTTCCATTTTGCCAAACACTCAAAATCAGTTATATCTTATGTTGCCCACTAAAAACTTTGCTCCTTAACATAAACTCATAGGTCGTATGTATCGAAAAATAAATTTTCAATCATATCAAAATTGAAGTCATCATACAAAATTTTCAAATCGTGATAACTTGTCGTCAACTATTTTAATATGTTTAATGATTTATATACATATATGTGTGTCTGTGTTTCATAGTCTTTCGAATGTATTGCGATACTATTTTTTTGATATTCTCATAACATTTACTTCTTAAAAAAAGTTTTAGTATATGCTCCTACCGAGCTAAGGCTAGTTCCATCTTATTAGAGCATCTTTAATATAATATTAAATTACTGTGTCAATGGTAAATTTTGATATTGGATGAAAAAAGTACTCTCTAATATATTGTAATCTTTGATGCCAAATTTTACATATGCTAAACTTTATGACAAATATGCCATAAGGTAAAGTTAATATCAAATTTAACATTTGATTCTTACTGGTTGTTGTCCTGACTTTTTCATGTAATTATTACGCTATCTCAATTTTTATTTATTTGAATACAAAAAAAAAAAATCATTTTTATAAAGTTTCAAAGCATAATAATGATGACAAAATAGAAAAAGCATTATACATTAAAGTATGAAGTAAAATAATACTATTTTCACACCTTTTTTATAACAAATATAAAATTAAAATATACAAATGCATTCGATATGGTCTTATATCACATATACAAATACATATTTATGTTTATAGTCTCATTTATTGGAAGTACTCTATAGTCTATGCAAGATCCACATTCAATCTATTGGCATAGTAGTAATGTATGCATTGCTAGTGATCATATATATTTTTTAATAATTACCCGTGCTACAGGAATTTTTAGAAGGTAAAAGAACAAAAAAACTTATCTCTTCTAAATTATTTGCTTCGCCTTTTTTAAAAGGAACGGTCCTGCTGAATGACCACAGAAAGCCTACATTTATAGACCTTTTCAGAATAATATATTTTATCCAGATTTCTCATACTAAATTCACCTAATAAAATATTCATTATATTTCTTGGCCTAAGAGTGCAGGTTAACTAAGAGTTTAATTTAAACACAAAGATCCAGAGGAAACTCACGTATTTAAATTATCTCAACATATATTTTAAAAAATTTGCTTGATATACAACTGCAAGCATATATATTTTAAACATGAATTTGTTTGATATGTTTTACCTCAGAAACAGAGAAAGATAATGTTTGATTTGAGTTCCTTGCACAATGTCAACATAGACAGTAGGCCGGAAGAGATCTGGACCAATCAGCTTTGTCACAGCTTGAACGAGGATCAAGGCCGATGCATTGACACCCGAAGCAGCCTCTTGTGCATCTCCAACATCTACCGGTCCAACCGAGGAGAAGCACAGCATTACCCTTCCGGTTGCTGTTCGTGAATTTTTCCGAAAATTTATGTTGCAAACCCTAAACATTACTCCAGCAATATAAATGTTCATACATAGAATTTCGGATTAGCTAGTAACCTCAGAATTAAAGTGGAATTAACAAGAGAAATATAGAATCTTTCTGCCTATGAAAAATGAAAACAAAGCCCTTTTTAATGTGAAATTTAACTCCATTGATGAGCAAAGAAAGAGAAATAGATACTCACCCACCAGAGAAATACGTAACTGGATCCACCAGCTTTCCAGTAATTGGTGAAGTAATAAAGCTTTCTCCCTGCACACCATACAAAAGATACATATTTTACTATCCATATATATTAAGTCATAATTACTTATGTCAGATATAGCGAATACCTCAAATCTACTACACTAACAAACATTGATTCGATAAACTGAAAATAGTCTCAAACGCTTTTGTACTCAAACATAAACCTCCCGTAAAAGGAAATATCATGGTACATGGTAAAATGTGTATATAATGAAATGAAAATAAATATTCTACATAACTATATATACAAGTGTCACTATATGATCGTGTTTTTTAAACCATCTAAACCACACAATTTTTGTGCATGATGGTTCATTAATTGGTTAATTATGATGACCTATATTACTAATAATGTTTATCTCTGTCACTGTTACAATTTTTTAAGTAAACAATGTGAAAACATAACTAACATTAAAGTGACTAAAGTCATCTCAATTATAGATTTGCACTCATTGATCATAATTATAGTTAATATTCATTAATTTTTGCAATTTAGTAGCAAAATAGAATTTGGTTATCCATATGCTCCTAAAGGGGGGGGGGACAAATAAGATTGCTGGCGCTTTTCATTAGGAAAAAAGAAAAATTCATGTAAATTATTATAAAGAAAAAAAAAATTTAGAAAAAAGAGTCGCAAACCGGCTGAAACAGACGTTACGTAAATTTTGCAATATTACCATGATGGAAAAGTTGCTCTCCACAACTATGTCGGTCGGAAACGTTCGATCAACAGAAGAGGCAGCAACAGAAAGAGCCCATGGCTCGAGATTCGAGACCAGCCCCGGATCCGGTCCATCATTTCCGGCCGAGAAAACCACACTAACTCCAAGTTGCATTGCATGGAAGGACCCAATTGCATTACTCGATGCAAATAGCTCCGGCAAAGGAGGCGTCGACCCAATTGACGCCGAGATCACGTGCACGCCGTCGTGCAAAGCGTCATCAAAAGCCGCCAATGTATCCGCCTCGCTGCACTGTCCAACGTAATCCTTTCCCCAACATGCTTTGTACACCGCCAGTCGTGCCCTAGGCGCTCCGCCTCTCGTGATACCTTGCCCTAACCCTAAAAAACTCGCGTTTTTAACTATAGACCCCACCGCGGTCGATGCGGTGTGAGTTCCGTGGCCGAGAAAGTCTCTCGGCGATCGGTATTCAGGGTTTCCACTGTTGTTTAGTGATCCGTAATATTTTTCGAACCCTTCGATGTAGTAACGAGCTCCGATTAGCTTCCTGTTGCATGCCTCTTCAGGGTTAAACATTTCGCCTTTGACACATTTTCCTTTCCAAGTTGAAGGGAATGGTTTCATTCCCTGTTCCTCCTGAAAACTTTCGGATTCTGGCCATATACCTGTCTCACAAACAAACGATATAGAGCAGTTATGTATGTATCATAAACACGTATATGTTATATATATATATATATAAATGTACATGTGTGTGACAAAAGATATTATATATGTTGAAGACCTGAATCAATTACTCCAACAATAATGTTATCGCCATAGGCAAGCTGTAAAGGAGTTGCTTCATGACTATTGGTTAAGCTGAGGCCCATAAAGTCCCAGCTTCTAGTGGTATGTAGCTCCAGCATCTTGCTTTTGAAAATTGATATAACTTCTTTTCTCTCTGCATTATTATTTGATTTTATAGGCATTAAATAAATTTACAAAAAGTGTTTCATGCAAACACACAAATGTTTTCTTTCTATAAATTGAGTTAGGGTCGAATTTTAGCAAAATCTAATGATCCCAACTAAGTTGGCTTCATAACTTGACAGAAAAATCTTAATCTGCCCTCATTTTCGAAAAATGCAAAGAAAACCAAAACACAATCCCTTTATTTATAAGAAAAAAGAAATTGGGTAGAGAATTTTAATAGTTGCCTTCTCTCTTGATTTTGAAATTGAAGAACTAAAATATGATTGTACATACGGACTAAAGAAAGGTTGATTTACTAAAAATTAAAAATTAAAAAAAATTATGATTATACCTTATTATTCATGCTATTATATATATATATAGACACACACATGAGGAAAAAGAACAACTAGTTTAAAAACATCTCAATTTGGTTGGCACCTCCTATCATGATTTTTATACCTCTCGAATAGACCAAATTAATATTAGTAGAAAGATCAATGTTCCCCATCAGTTTTGTTTTTATTTTTTTGTTATATTAAACAATTATAAACTAACTAAACATATCATGAACAAAGAACAGGAAAAAGTTGTGGAGGGTAATTAGCAAATAATGTACTGGCCAAGGCAGCCACTTGGCTTGAATTGAGAATTGCTGAAAATCCCGAGAGACTGTGCTTGTAACTGTACAACATCGATTGATTGGCATCTTCTTCACTGAAAAACACCATAATTATACATCAAGACAAATTCTTGGCTTGTTGTGGCAGTTTCGAAAAAAAAATTAAAATTAAAATTAAAGCAAACAGAACAAGAATTGACCTTGAAAAGACGTTAGACAGGAGTTGAAGATGGTGCGTTGTGGTGAGCTTGGGATCATAATGAGTGTTCTTCCCTAAATAAACTATGTAAACCTGCAAAATTAATACCAAGTAATAAATTGAACAAATAGGAGAGAAAATAATATTACACTTAGAAAATCATTACTAAGAAAAACAAAATAAAAACTAGATAAAAAGTTACTTGAGGCGTGGGAGTTGAGTGAGAAGCATGATGAAGTGAAAGCAAGAGAAATAGGACCCCAAAACAGTGAATTAATTTACAAGCCATTTTTGTGTTTTGATATATTTGAAGAAGCACATGGTTGGTCGGGGAATTATATATAGTGTGTTGTACGTACTAAAAAATAAAATAAAATAAAGGAATTAGAATTTATAACCTGTGCTTTCTTAGTGGTTGACATTCCAAACAAGTGGTAATATTAGTGCGCGTGAGCTCCAAGGTTTTGATAAAAGCTGCAAACAAAACTGACAATTTTTTTCTTTTCCTCTGTTCATCATGGTTTTTTCTCTTCTAAGCTATAGTTTGCTATGTCTCGTACTTGACAAAAAAATATGTGTTCTATAGTAGTCGTTTTCATTTCTCTTTCTCTCTCTCTCTCTCTCCCTCTCTCTCTCTCTCTCTTTCTCTACCTATTTCTATATGTGTACTTTATGAGGTAGGAGCATAGTAAGGATTAATATTGTCAGAAACGATCATCATATAGTTTGCCTTGAATTAATGCCACTAAAGAGAAACGCATGTGGCTTATAATCATGATATCTTCTTAGCTTCTTTTAATTAGTTTGTGATGATATTAGATAAGTTACTTAACAGGAAAAGACAGTTAACTACTGTTGGGAATTGTACCTCGAGAATAAGATGTATTAGATGTATTTATGACATTTTATGTTAATAAAGGATCTACATATATCAATATGAATATTTAGTTTCATATAGGTATATAACAAACGAACTTAACCATGCTTATAATTGTAAGGTGATACTCTAAATTTACATTTCGCGATCTGTGGAATAAAGATAAACACTTAATTTGTTATTTATAAGATTATAATAGATGTTTACTTCCAGTTGAAAAGAAGGTATATCTTTACAATCGGAGCAGGCTCCAAAATAGAAATATTGACATTTACCCAATCTATTTGACTGGACCTAGAGTGTTATTGATTTACCTGATAATTCTATTTAACAAAATGATCAATTCACTTTGATAATCATTAATGTAACTAATTGAATTCTGAATTGAGTACATGACTTTGTATTTATAATTTGTCTTTTGATATGCTAAGAGTGAAATTCCAATGGCTAAAGATTACTACACCTATATGTTGGTGGAATGACTTACACACGATATTATATCTTTATGGATTTATAAATAGGTTTTTTTTTTTTTTCAATGGTAAAATAATGAAACTTTAAGATAAAGTAGTTGATAAAAGTAAAAAGAAATTTGTATTTAAGTCGATTAAGGATAACCTATGGAGGATAAAAATAGGATTTCATGAAAAAAAAAAAAAAAAAAACAAACAAACAAACAAACAAAACAAAACAAAAAGCTATTTAGAGTTCTAAGTTAATAATTGAATGAATAAATTAATTAGAAATCTATAATAATGAGAGCTTCTATTATATATGTTCATCGAGCATCTTTACTGACTCACATATTTTCTAGTCAATGAATTAATCGGGATAGTTTGTATGCAAGTAGCAGTACGTAAATCTGGCACGTGGGGCTAATCTGCACATGTCACACTTAGGAGAGACTAGGTGTCGCTAGTCCCATCGGGACTGTAGGGAGCACCTCCTAATTAAGTTTTAAGGAGGAAATTAAATACATGAAAATTTCTAGAATGCAATGTACAACTAACCAGTGCAATTCTAGTCTCGAGAATCGCATAAGGATCCTGTCCGATCAAATGGTAGAAAGGGTTGGTTGACAGATATGCACATTAATTCGAGTCATATAATTAACAAGTTGACAAGTACATGCTATGCTATGTGCATACAAAATAGACAAATAAAGTAAAACAAAATAAAAAAAATAAAAAAGTTTCACATAACAATAACGTGATTATCACGTGATGAAGATAGGACAACCACGTAACTATCACGTGATGAACGGAGAAGGGAGGTCGAGAGCCTTCATTCATTACTCTTTTAAAATTGTTATTTCATTTATGATGACCTTTTGAATAAATAGTCTAACACTGTTTATTTTAATTGTATGATATGATATTATTTAATTATAATAGAAAACTTGGTGAGCAAGCTTATTTAAAATAAAGTAGAGGGCACCATAGGGATTTCCTTTGTGGTGGTAGTGAAGACAGGAATAAGGAGGAGAGAGAAACTTCAATTTCTTATTCTTTCTAGGAACCCTCCAAGCACTATTAAAAATATTAATAGACCAATTAAGGTGCAATTAGGATCATAGAGAAAGGTAAAACAAGCCTGGAGAGAGTAATCAATTATAACCCATTAGGATCTAATTGTTCTAGAGTTTTTGTGGTTGGAAGGAGACTACCGATGGAGAAGAATTATGGAACATGTACCCACACACCGTTTGTAGGAAAGAAAATAATAAAGAAGTCTTCTTGGTTGAAACTTTTTTTGGTATTTTCTAAAGGAAAGCTATGTCAAAATTGTTGTTTCATTCTTCAAAGGTACATTGATCTTGTAAATACTTTATTTAATGTTCAGCAACATGAGAAAGATTTTTCTAGTTAATTAGAAATTTTTAAAATTTCGTTGTAACCATTCAACCAGCCTTGATGAGGAAATGTTGGCCCAACTCTCCCTTATGGCTTGGCGGGCCACTGGCAGAGCCGGGTTAACCTGTATATTTATAGGAAAATTTATCGTTGTTATATGAAAATTTTGATTAAAAAATACATTGAAGCCTATGTGGGTTGGGTTGGGCCAGCCCAAGGGCCTAGCACCTCAACCCGGGTGTCCGTAGGGGTCGGGCCATGGAGAGTCACGGGCCTATCCGTCTAATTTGGTCTCTATTTTGAGCTCTAATCTTACAAAGTAAGAAAAAATTCTGAAAATAGCCCCTCAAATAGACCTACTAAGGAATTTTTCCCTATCTTAAACTTGATTAGGAATTTTTACCTTTAAATATATATATATATATATATTTTTAATTGTTTTTTTAAAATATATTTTTATTATCTTTTTATTATGCACTATTATAGGTTTCTATCAGACCCTCATGATTCAGCATGAGGCCCACGCGGGAACCGACGTGGGCCAAGCAAGTGCTATGCCTCGGCATAGGCGTGGCAGCGCCAAGGTGAATGGCCTTGGTCGATGAAGCCTTGTTTGAAGGGTTCACGGACAAGCACGATAGCAGCAAGGTGTTAGGCACACAGGAATGACTAAGGCAAGAGTGCATGGGTTTGGGTGGCCAAGCTAGAATGGCTCGGACAGAGGGGTGAGTTTTGTGGAACTCAGGCCAACGTGGCCAGGACAGGGCCGAGGGGCGTGGCCAAGCTGATGTGCAAACGTTGGGTGTAACCAGAAGCGGTCAAACGTGCGTAGGACATTGGTGGGCGCGAAATGCGCGCAAGTGGGGCGAGTGGTTACACCAGTGGCCGAGATATTTAGGAGGCAAGGGCAATGAGACCCAAGCACGTGGTCCATGAATCAAGTAACCGATGGAATAGCCCTAGACCATGATTCAGGCTAGATTCACTCAGTGCATTCAGCCAAGACTGAGAGGACCCAGCGAATGGGACATATGGTCAGTCTGCCAGTTCGAAGAGTGGCCGTGTACGTGGCCCAAGTGGCTCAACAGAGGGCACACCACACGGCCAAGCACCAAATTAGTGTAGCCTAAGTTAGTGCCTACGTGGTTGGGGTTGTCAACCACCTTGTGATGTTTATGAATATACTAAGTTGTGAAAGGCAAAGGACACATTAAGCGTTGTGTGATCCTTACAGCAGACTTGTATTCCTTATTATTGTGGGATTAATAGAAAGGTTGGTATTTTTCCCGTAAGCTTGTTGTGTGGTGCATTAAGCCTTTGTGTGTGTGTATGTGTGTGTGTTCAGTTTGCTTGCTAAATTGTGCAAGTGCGTGTGAGTGGCTGACTAAGTGTGTGACTTAGGCCATCATAGAGCCGAAAACTCGAGGAAAAAAGTTTGGCCCTGTGACAGCTGGTATCAGAGCTGTCAGCTTCATGGCGGACAACAATCTTGGCGAGTAAGTAGGCGTCTTGGAGGATCTAATCAGTACCCCGGCGCCCGATGCCGGAACCTTGGCGGAGCAAGCGGAGTTGCATTCGGCAAGGATACTGGAGATCCAGAAGCTAATCTCTGACAACCAGAAGGACATGGTGGATCGCTACCACGATTGTCTTCAACAGTTGTTGGCCATAGCGGAACGAGTTGAGGTACGGTTCTCAGCCATTGAGAATAATATTGCTTTACTAAAAGTGACTGTTGTAGGTGGATCTAGCAGCACTAGGGGTGGTGAAGGTTCGAAGCTAAAAGATCCGGAACCAAAGTAATTCGATGGAAGCCGAAATGCGAAGGAATTGGAGAATTTCTTGTAGGATATGGAGCAATACTTCAAGGCTGCTCGTGTGGCGAAGAGATACCAAGTCACCATCACCAGCATGTACCTCGAGGGAGATACGAAGCTATGGTGGCGGACCCAATTGGATGATGACACTAGTGCTGGTCGACCGCGTATTGAGTCGTGGGTAACACTCAAAAAGGAACTAAGGGATCGGTTCCTACCTTTGAATACCGCATGGGTGGCAAGGGAAGCTCTCAAAAAGCTGAAACACACTGGTACGGTGCGGGATTACGTGAAAGAGTTTAGCTTGTTGATGCTTGACGTGAAGAACATGTCAAAGGATGACAAGCTCTTCAACTTTTTCTCGGGACTACAGCCATGGGCCCAAGCAGATTTGAGACAGCAGAACATGAAGGATTTACCCACAACTATAGCAACAGCGGATAGTCTTGTTGATTACAAGATTAGCCCTTCTTCAACCAATTCAAACAAGAGGAAGGGCAGCGATGGCAAAAAGGAGAAGGACAAAAAGAAGAAGACCGGGAAGTCATTTTTGCAGCGGGGCTCGGATACACCCTAAAGCGAAGGTAATGCTAATTTGGGTTGTTTCTTGTGTAATGGCAATCATAAAATCAGGGATTGTCCCAAGCAGAACAGGCTTACTGCCCTCGTGACTGACGATGGACCTAGCGGCAGTGGAGATTCAAAAGAGTACACCCCATGAGTAAATCCAATCCAATTGCCGAATGCTATCCCGGTGGAGTTTAAGGTCCCTCTTAAAGCCCTTATGTACGTGACGACGATTGTGAACAGAAGACAGGTGCGGGCTATGTTGAATACTGGTGCCACCAACAATTTCATGTCACAAGCTATGGTGGACCATCTCGGGTTGGAAGTCTCAAAGAGCCTATATCAAGTGAAAGCAGTGAATTAGAGTGCTCAAAATATCCAAGGTACCACTACTTCTGTGCTCAAAATAGATACGTGGCAGCAAGAGTGTCAGTTCATGGCTCTACCCTTGGATAAATTTGATCTTATACTTGGTATTGAGTTCTTTGTCCAAGCTAAGGCTGTTGCCATGCCATATTTGGGTGGCCTACTGATCGCTGACGAGCTTTGTCCCAGTTTTATTCATGTTGATTGTGGACAGGTTACGGAGAAGCCTTTACGGCAATCAGCCTCACAAGTTAAATCAGACATCAAAAGAGGCAAAACAACCATCATTGCTGCTCTGGTAGAGGTGAAACCGGATCAGGTTGTTGAGGTCCCATACCAAGTCGCAGTTGTTCTGGAGAAATATAACGACGTGATGCCTGTGGAGCTGCCTAGGGTTCTACTCCCTAGACGTGCCATTGATTATCGGATTGAGCCTGAACCTAGAGCTCAACCTCTGACACGAGCCCTCTATCAAATGGCATCTTTGGAACTTACAGAATTGAGAAAGCAGCTAGAGGAGTTGCTTGTAGCCGGTTATATTCAGCCCTCGAAGGCCTTTTAAGGAGCCCCGGTGTTGTTCCAAAGAAAGCAAGATGGTACGCTACGGATGTGTGGCGACTATGGTGCCTGAAACAAAGTCATAGTGAAGAATAAATATCATGTCCCCAACGTTGCAGACTTGTTCGATCGGTTATCGAAGGCATGTTCTTTATAAAGCTTGATTTGAGGTCAGGATATTGGCAAGTGAGAATTGTCGAAGGTGATGAAGTGAAGACAGCGTGTGTGACACGATCAGTTGCCTCGGATAGAGCCATTGGTGGGGTACGGGTCCAGGAAGGACACCCCATTGTCATTGAGAGCCGTACGCAAGCCCGTTGGCAAGAATTTCTTGCGGAGTTCGACTTCAATTGGCTACACAGACCAGGAAGTCAAAACCAGGCGGCCGATGCTCTAGGCCGAAAGGAGGTAAAACTTTTGTTACTTCTCTAACAATTGTGTAATATGATTTCCTTGATAGAGTCAAGAATCAGGCATTGGTGGACAAGACATATGAGCAGCTCAGACGATGGATCAAGGAAGGGCTGGTCTATAAATATTTCATTGAGGGTGGCATGTTTTATGTACGAGGCAGCAGGCTATATGTCCCAGCGGGTGGTGGACTTAGACAAGAGTTGCTTGGAGAGACTCACGACCCTCATATTTGTAAGAAGGTGATTGACAAACGGTTTCAAAAAGGCTTAGTACAACAGTATAACGAGCCTTTTGAACTGATCAAACGGATGGGCAATGTAGCCTACCGACTCAAATTACCGGAGAGTATAAAGATCCACCCAACTTTCCATGTAAGTTTTCTCAAGCCTTACTTTGAGGATGCTTAGGGTGATAGGCAACAAGTGAGGCGAGCCCCACCCAATGTGAGGAAGCAGTTCGATAAGCAGGTGTCTAAGATACTTGACCACCGAACCATTGGGGCGAGTCGAAAGAATCGACGTACAGACTACTTAGTCCAATGGGAAGGCAGTAACGAAGCGGATGCTACTTGGGAACGTGATGTGACGTTGTGGCAATTTGAGAATCAGATCAAGGAGTACTTGGAGACCCTCCCGATGAGGACGTTGGCTTTATCCAGCGGGTTAGGTTCGTCAGACCTTCATGATTCAGCATGAGGGCCGCATGGGAACCGATGGGACCAAGCAAGTGCTATGCCTCGCCATAGGCGTGGCAGGGCCAAAGTGAGTGGCCTTGGTCGATGAACCCTTGTTTGAAGGCGGACAAGCACGATGGCAGCAAGGTGCTAGGCACACGGGAATGACTAAGATAAGAGTGTGTGAGTTTAGGCGGCCAAGCCAGCATGGCTCAAACAAAGGGGTGAGTTTTGCAGAACTCAGGCCAGCGTGGCCAGGACAGGGCCGAAGGGCGTGGCCAAGCAGGTGTGTGGATGTTGGGTGCGACCAGAAGCTGTCAAACGTGTGTGGGACGCTGGTGGGCATGAAATGCGTGTAACTGGGGCGAGCATTTACACCAGTGGCCAAGATATTTAGGAGGCAAAGGCAGTGAGACTCAAACACGTGGCCCATGACTCAGGTAACCATTGGAACAGCCCTAGACCGTGATTCAGGCCAGATTCATTCAATGCATTCAGCCAAGACTGAGAGGACCCAACAAGTGGGACATGTGGTCAATCTGCCCAGTTCGAAGAGTGGTCGTGTACATGGCCCAAGTGGCTCAACAGAGGGCACGCCACACGGCCAAGCACTAAGTTAGTGTAGCCTAAGTTAGTGCCTACGTGGTTGGGGTTGTCAGCCACCTTGTGATGTTTATGAATATACTAAGTTGTGAAAGGCAAAGGACACATTAAGTATTGTGTGATCCTTGTAGCAGACTTGTATTCCTTTTTATTATGGGATTAATAGAAAGGTTGGGATTTTCCCGTAAACTTGTTGTGTCGTGCATTAAGCTTTTGTGTGTGTGTGTGTTCAGTTTGCTTGCTAAATTATGCAAGTGCGTGTGAGTGGCTGACTAAGTGTGTGACTTTGACCATCATAGGGCCGAAAAATTGAGGAAAAAAGTTTGACCCTGTGATAGCTGGTATCAGAGCTGTCGACTTCATGGCGGACGGCTATCTCGACGAATTAATTGATATATTATATCATAATAATTCGTTGAAATATAATCAGGTGAAACATAAAAAACAATCTAGTAAATATATAAATAATTGTATAGAATATAAAAGATGAGAAAAACACTTGAATGACATAAATTTAAAGACAATTACACCAACATGACACAAAAATGTAATACTAGACCAATATGACATAAACTTTTGTGTCCTGTAGTTAAAATTAGAGAATTTGTGTCATATTAATCAATTGATGAAAATGAAGTGGCTATTTATGTAATTTTCTCTAAAAAATATTTTGGTAAGCTACGAAGAGTATTCAGATAGACTACTAAAAGAAATCTATCAAAATACTTTTTTGAGCAATCCGAGACCTGCGGCGACAAATGGAGACCATATTAATTTCCAAAGTATTTTGGTAGACTACAAAAAGTATTCTACCCGTTTTGGTAGTCGATCAGAGTATTCTCCGAAAAGTATTATGGTAGACTACCAATAGTATTCTATTAAAATATCTTTTTAGTTGGTGGGGATAATTTTGGAAAGACATATTATGTTGACTTTTGATTTAGTCTATATAAGATCAAAAATCCTGAAACTATTATAAATGGATGATATTTCAGAGTTGCATCTTCAAAATCACCCATTACGTTACAATTCACAACAAACGCTGCATCATGATCATATGAACTAATTTCGTTCAAGATTGAATTTCTTTTCTACTTCGCCAATCAGAAGACAAATCTTTCAAACCATTTTTGATCCTTTTAATCCTTCATGATACTTTTTTTTTTTTTTTCCTTTTCATTCCCTATCTCACCCATGTATCGCAGAGTGTGGTATTTTCACACAAAACAAAGTAAAAATTAAAAATGAGAGAGGTCACAAGAAAAACATTCCAAAGATTAGGTTGACACCTTAAACCTATATCATCCCGTACTAAGCTCCCACTTGAATATTTAAAAAGTTGTTAATTTATCGGCCACAGATTTTCTTTTCGATAGATATGAGAAATAATGGAGTGCTCAAGAGATGATCTACAACAACAGGTTAGTGAGTCCAAACTGCTGTTGGATTGGTTGGTTTGTGATGAAATATTTGGGTTGAAGTTGTTTGATTTTTAAAAACTGGTTAAAATTTTTATTAATTCTAAAAAAAAAAAATGAATTGGAAAATTTTAATTTGAAATGATCCCCCAGACGGGGCTTAAACATCGGAGGAACCACCAAATTTTTAAGTCAACAGATTTACCGTATGAGGAGTTTAAACTCAAACCACATAAAGTCCATCCAAGACTTTTAGAATTGCACGAATAACTCACACAAGCTCTGAGCTAAGGCTCCTAAAGATGAGCAAAACAACTCAAACTTTATAAGTTTTGAACTCATATATATATATATATATACATATATATATATATATTTAAATAAAAATAAAAACTTTATAAGTTTTGAAACGCCCTTGTATCCCACAACACTAGGAGCACCAAATATCCAACGTGTAGGCGGTGGATATCAATTGTCTTGAATAATTTTAGGTGCCCAAATATACAACCACGTAGGGTTCTCTTCTTCTTCTTCTTCTTCTTTTTAAAAGAAACATAGCCACTTAGTTGAAACTCCTTTCATAAGGCTAAGGTCAGGAGCAAAATTCAACATGTTATTTATATCTATATCTATCATCTCTAAGATTCTATACAATATGTTGAAATGTAAGTTAAAAAAAAAAATAAATAAAAAATAAAAAAAATATAAAAAAGGAGAGAGAGCATTATTTACGTACTTTCAACAAAAACTCAAATGAATTTTTTTTTTTTTTTTACTTTTCCATTTTTTATTTGTTTTCTTTTCTTTAAAATTATACTTTTTTTTTTTTTTTTGTTCATTTTGTCCACTTTTCGACTAATATAAGTGTCTACTTTTACCCTCCGTTTTTTAATATATATATATATATATTTTTTTTTTTTTTTTTTTTTTTTTGGTTCATCCTTATCCTCCTTCTGACTTTTCCCCTTAACATTTTATATTTTTTTAAATATTCCTCGTTAAAATGTTTTTTCTTCTGTTTTTTCATATTAAAACAAATTTTCTCGAATAAATTATGATTTTGATTTTACAGTCTCAAATTTAGAAATGCAGAGAATTATATGTGCATGTACAATGCACATGCTTCAAAATTAGTAAATACGTATAGAAGAGAGAATGTGAGATTTTAGTTTTTCACTTTAACATGCATGCTACCTAGCTCTTTTTTCTTTTTCTTTTTCTTTTTTTCCCTTCTCCCAAGTCTTCTAGTTTAAATGTTTTCTATTAATACCTCAAAAAATTAAATGTTTTTCATTACTTTAACTTTTTTCTAATTTTTATTTTGATTTTTTTTTCAAATGTACCCCTATTTATATATTTTTCGCACTCCTCTACATTGTTATTTTTTAAATATGACCCTAATATGTGCTTTTTTAACTAATTGTTTCACTGAGATATTTTTTTTTTCAATTATGTAAAATTAGGGTAATTTGTTCATTTAGTCCATGAATTATCAAAATTTTGTCACTTTGGTCCCTGAACTTTTAATTTTGGTTCATTTAGTCCTTGAACTTGTATTTTTTGGTAGTTTTGGTCCTTGACATTGAAATTGTCTCTTTTTTTATACAATTTTTTTTTTTTTTTTTTTTTTTTTTTTTGTAAAATTCCATGTTCCCATAGAATTGAAACCTTATTATTCACACTAAATCCTTAAAAACTAAAATCATTTGTAGTTAATGTAACAATTTCTTTAAAATTTTTAGTTATTATGTAATAAAGACATGATTATCTATGTTAAATTTCAGAAATTGTCCGTCAATTTTAGTATGAGAAACCAAAACTGTCAATAAACAAAAGTTCAAGGACTAAATGAACCAAAATTAAAAGTCCATGGACCAAAGTGATAGAATATTAATAATTCAAGGACCAAATGAACAAAATACCAGTAAAATTATTATTTTTTAAATGGTATATTCTATTGAAGTTATGTCCAAAACTAATAATGAAGAACTACGTCCTTATGGATGCAGATTTTCCTGATATTTTTTAAAAATTAATTATCTAAAAAATTTAATTTAATTTTGAAAATAAATTGGAATAAATATTGAGTCGTTTGAGTAGATAAATTTCCTTGTGGTATTATTTATTTAAAATAGTAAACTTGGTGAGAAAGATTATAGAAAAGAGAAAAAGAAGAGATAGTTCATCATTATCTCTAAAGTCTTTCAACTGCTATTATAGATAGATCACTTACGGTGCTATTTAGGATTAGGCAAGAGAACACAAGAGACAAATAGATGATGACTTTTGGAGGCTAGAGAGAATAATCAGTTGTTTATCTTTACCAATTGATTGTTTTTAGAGCTATTGCAGTTAAAATGATAGACTATCGGGTGGAAAAGAGCACAGCAAAGAAGTTATAAACCCTAGAAAATTCATAAGTAATAATTTTGAAAACAAAATTTAGATTATGAATTTTTTTTCTAATATATGTTTCAAAGTTCTTATGGTATAATGGGAACGACCATAACAACGTATGTTGTCTAATGTATTAAATGAAGTGAAATATATTTTGTGATCGAATACATCTATTAATAAATTGCTTATTCAAGGATAACATTTTAAGATCTAGAGTAGGAAGGATTTTGAGAAATGAATGATTAAATAGAGTTTTCAATCGTTAAGATTAAAATATATATCTTAATGGCTTCAAGTTTCTTGAAAGATCTTAATTTTTAGATCAAAAGTTAGAAGAACGTGCCATTGGAATTTTGAAGTCAAAAGAACTAAATGAAAAAATCATAAAGATGACATTAAAATTAGCACGAATCCAATTCCGAGGAGTCTTCATCTCGCATCCCTCCTTCCGACAATATGCCAACTGCCCCCTCATGAGGGCTCTACTATATAACACATGGGACATCACTTCCCACCAAGCGAGAGTGAGATTCGTTAAAATCGGATTTTCAGCAGAAACTCAATGTTTTTGAAAACTTTGTAAAATTGATCCAAAAATTCAAATGGGCATAAGTCTTTTATCCATAATCGGTTTTTGGCAAATGACATATCGTCTCGAAGACAATTCTAAGAGGAATTTGTGCGTGCCAAGAAAAAAATCTAGACACTCGAAGATTTGATCAGAAATCATGCTTAAAGTTATGTGTTTCAAATTTTGACTTGATTTTTCCCTCAAACATTTTAGGAAAAAACTCTGAAATTTTCTTTGGGAGAATAAACAATAAATAATCTACAATATAAGCGAAAATTAGATCCAAACAGTGAGCAAAAAATAAATAAATAAAACGGAAATCACATAAAAATAGTTCAAAAATCATAAATTTCAGAATTTGATTTTCATTTACCTCTCACCATGCTTATTCTTATATGGAATATGAAGACTATCAATGTTGGCTCTGATGCCAATGAATGTAAAAAACCCAGTACCTTTGCGGAAGCATCCTTTTCTAGTTCTAAATTCGATCCATGATCACACCATTTTAGGATTCACCGAGAATAGATTCACGATATTCCATTATCATGAATGGGATTTCGCACTATAAACCACGGTCCTTAATGAACATGATCATCTTTACACCTACCCTGATTGCTCACAGTGTATGGTTATTTCAAAAGCCAAAAAATCGAATAACCACGAAAAATTCATGACTTAAGAATTCTATAGAAGAGTAGGAGTAGAAGAAAGACAATAGAGGAGAGTCTTTCTAGGTTTTTGCATAATAAAGCATTTTTGCGTATCTTGAAAGAGGACATATATAGACAAGTTCAATAAATGAAATATCACCCTCATTAGTTGGCATAAAGTTATGCATAATATTAGGAATATGTAATTTATTCCAAATAGACATAAATCGGATTTTATTCCAAATAATATCTCCATGTTGACTATAGGGTCATGTACCATTGTCAACGTTCTAAAAATAAATTCCAACGACCTTATATGGCTTTAACAAAATAGACATTTAAACGATAATTTTATACTTGAGTTTGAATATCTTCACCTTCAAATTTATTTAAGGAAAAAAAAAACAAACAAGCAAACAAAAAGAAGCAATATAAAGGACACGCTTCTCTAATGTGTACATGCGACAGTAATGCGCCAGAGAAAATGAAATGGTCATATCATCTTTGCAAAAAAAAAATTTGTGCGTACATATAATATATAGGTATATATATATATATATCCAGGGTTTTCTAGTAAACAAAACGGCAGGCATATACATAATATTATAATATATCCAGGGTTTTCTAGTGGAAATATAACGGCGCATACGATTCACACATGACTATGCAACAAAAAAAATTCGAGGAATAGGCAGAATATATATATATATACACACACACACACTTATATGTTTCCTAAAATTTTTTAATTTTTTTTATGCTACCAAAAAAATTTAAATATATTTTTAAAATCTATATCCATTTTGGTAAGTTTTTTGTTGAAGGTAATTTTTCTATAGAAACATACAAACCTATATACACATATATATTATATATGAACAATTTATATGTACGTTCTATGATAAAGGACTTTTAAGTTTTAACCACCAAAGTGCACTAAAATCTTTCCTTTTCACTTAGAAGTCCAGACATAACAATTTAATGGGGGAAAGCAGCTTTTTGAACATCAGAAAAGATTGATTAGTCATATTTATCTTTAATGGTGGGACATTTGTTCAACTAATTATAATCAATTTGATTTTCAATTGCTATATATGTGTGGGCATGTGTTTCCAACATTGTTGACAAGCAATAGATATCTTTATGATTTGATTACATCCCATACCTTAAATTTAATTTTGGAATTATTATAAGCAATTAATTATTATTTTTCTTCTTCTCTAATCAAGATATTTGTGAAAAGCCATCAAAGAATGACATTTGGTAAACGTCAACATAAATCATGTCACCTGCCGACCATTTATCATTTAATTATATTCATATTAATTAAATCTTGTACTACTCGTTCACTATCAAACATTTTTTTTCTTTGGCCAAATTTTACTAATACAGTTTTTGTTGAGAATTTTATTTCTAAACCGGTAGGTCTGTATATTATCAAAGTGTTTCATTTTTATATTTCTTCTCTAATCAAGATATTTGTGAAAAGCCATCAAACAATCACATATGGTAAACGTGAACACTAATCATGTTACCTGCCGACCATTTATCATTTAATTATTTTATATTAATTAAATCTTGTACTACTCGTTCACTGTCAAACTTTTGTTTTTTCTTTGGCCAATTTTACTAATAAAGTTTTTGTTTAGAATTTTATTTCTAAACCGGTAGATCTGTATATTTTGAAACTGTTTCATTTTTATATTCATCTACTTGTGTTTTATTTTGATATGATTTTGATCCGTTCTAATAGCGAAAAACATATACTCTCTAGACTTATTCTATCGCGGTGAAAGCTCCCTAGTAAAAGAATACATAGACGTTGTTCATAATTAATTATGTGGCTTTACTAATAGCCGTACATGCATGTGTATTTATTTCTGGCACATTGTTTTTGTTGTTTTCACAGACAGAGACGAAGAGAATAATCTGGAAGCATCAAAGGGTTGTAAGCGAATTAGATATGAAGGAATGAAAATCTGCTGTAGAGCACTACACTATGACCGATCTCCTTAATTTCAACACAAACCACACAAAATGCTGGTTCCTTTGAGATATGTTATCATGAGACTATATATATATAGAGGTGTGGTTTCAATGGTTACTCTTATTTTATAATCATAAATGATTACAAATAAAATTATAAAATAAAATGTATTCTTTAATTACATTTGATAATAGTAGCATTTTAAGTAACTTGTTATTACAGATTAAGTGACCTACTAACTTTTTTATGAATACAATTAAATAGATTTTCTTACATGAATTATTAATTATGTAAATCCATCTTGTAGGATTTTTTTTTTTTTTTTAATATTCAAAAGCTACAATACTATATTTTAAATTTATAGAATTAACGAGAATTTTTTTTTTTTTTTTCACATTTTACATCTCTTTATATGTTTGGTTAAAATTTTACAAATACAATGGATAGGAATGTAATCATTCCTAATTTGACCAAATTACCCCATCTTTAAAAAAAAAAATTCTTAAAATAGAGAAATGGTCATCCATTACAAATCAGCTCCATGACTGCGCCAGCAAAAAGAAAAAAAAAAAAAAATCAACTCCATGAAAGCATCATAATTCATCAATTTTTTTTACCGTTTTGTCCTGATTTAGGAAAAATGACCCAAACTAGAGATCTTCTATATTAATATCTGGTTCCCAAAAATAGGTGGAAAAAAGAAAAAAAGAAGTAATATAAATATTTAAAAAGCTGTGTCAACAAATTACTAATAAGTTGTCCATCCAAATCACATTTAATGAGTTATCTAAATTTTATGTTCATTAATTGTCATTAAATTTTTTTTGATCAATTACTCAATTTATTACAACCATCCGATAAACATCATGCAGTTAAAATAACGATAACCATGGATGGATAAATATTAGAGTAACCATTGAAAACTCTTCTTATAGTACATATACATACCACTATAAATATATCCATATTTTGTTGTCTGGTAGGCACGAACAACAGCTCATTTGAAACCATTGGATTCGAAAATGAACGGCGTTAACCACCAGATAACAGATTAATTATATTTATTTATTCTCTATATAATACCACTATGTTAGATTTTTAGATGAAGGCATTTAAATCATCAATTTAACAAAAATAAATAGATAGACAATTTTTAAACCATTGTTTAGTAACTGATCAAAATTTTTATTTAAAAAATGATCATTAATCAATAATTGATCACAGTATACTTCCGTTAAAAAAACAAACAAAAAAAACTTTTTAACTTGTATTACATGATACTTACACGTGCTACCTATACAATTTTCGCTATTAATGTTAAAAATAAAATAAAAAATAAAAAAAACCTTTTTTAAACTTGTAGTACATGATACTTACACGTGCTACCTATACAATGTTAGATAAACTTATGGAGTGCTTTAACTTTCCATTATATTCTGCAAACCAAGCACTAATGTTAGGATTGCAGACTGGCCGGAATTATGAATTAATTATTAGTATAATCAGTACTCAAAACGTCATTCTTTTTATTATTATATCTTTTATTTAATTTGCTTTTTTGTTCATCTATTTTAAGCTCTTTATTTTCTTCCAAAAAACATTAAAAAAAAAAAAAAAAAAAAGTAGTACCAAGGTTTATTTATTTTGGTCTTATACTCTTTATAATGGTTATAAGAAGGAAAAAAAAATGAAATGAGGAGTATAACTTAAAGACATTAAAGGGGTCATTGTTTTAAATATTTAGTTGAATGATCACTAAAAATGTCAAGAAAAGGAATTTAAAGACGAGAGTGGTAAACGACAAACGAAATTTAAGGCATGCATACAATATTATTCATCTTTTATCTTTATTTGCTGAGTTTTCAACCCGGGAACACAAATGGGAACAAAAATTAAGGGAAAAACAAAAAGATGGAAAGAAAAAAAAAAGGAAGCTAATAAAAGAAAGCTATTGCGAAAAGAAACATTAGATCGAATGAATCCGTGGGACTGTTCCTAGTCCATTTCAACATTTGAATATCCAAGCATGCGGTGGATGAGAAGACCACGAGTCAAAAGTTCTCAATTCTCGTCATACTTGACGATGTTATAGTTGAAAAAACTATATGTGCATATATATTATTTAAATATGAGAAATATTTCGTGGTTGGATATAAAAAAAATACTCTATGTTTAAAATGTAACTTTTAACTATTAGATTAAAAAAAAGTACAATATTTATTGCATTATGATGAAAATCAATCTAACAGTTAAAATTAAATATTTTAAAATTTTGGTATAAGTATAAAATAGGAGATTCTTATAAACAAATAGAGAGAAATTTGGTGATCAAATGTATAAATACAATGGATGATGGATGTATTGAAGAACATGATGTTATGATTGCTTAATAAGTAGGATAAAGGTAGGCGGCAGCTGTTCATACACTAAAAATTACTTTTTTTTTTCTAAGTTGACATTTTATTTATTTTTCTTGATACTTTGTGGACCATATTCCACTACCATATAGTTTTTCCTATAGTACATATACATACCACTATTTATATAAAAGAGTTTTTAATGATTATTCTTTTTTTATAACCATGGATAATTATAGACAAAATAATTCATATAAGTACATGTTTTAATTATACTTAATGATGTAACATGTTATATGACTTGCTTTAAACAATAGGTTAATTCTATATATTAAATTTAAATTGATTTTTTTAATTAGGAATTTTTTTTTTAATAAAATATCGTTTTGTTATTATGAAAAATAGAATTATACGGTGAGAGAGAGAGAGAGAGACAGAGACTCAAAGACTAGAAGGTTCTTCTTCTTGGCCTGTTGGGTCTAGTAACAGTAAATGAAGTTTGCAAAAAGGAATAGGAGACTGTATTTGGAAAACCACGTAAAAGAAAAACTAACATAATAATAATAATAAATAAATAAACGATGATGACTGCATCTCCTTCTCCCAGTTGAGAGAGAAACTTTCGAGTTGTAGAAACCTTCGAGCAAAAAAATAAATTTTTTTTTTGATACTCTATAAAAAAAATAATAATAAAACAAAAAAAAAAAAGTAATAGTAAGTTATCTTTCCAAATATATTTAATAAGCTCCCTAAGTTTAATCTTCATTAATTTTCCTTAAATTGTTTTGTCAACTAACCAATTTTTTTACATTCATTAAATCTTTATCTAATGGTTAAAACAAAAGTACCCATCAATAAATAAATATCAAAGTAACTATTGAAACCGCACTTATATGGAATATATATTTATAAACTTAGACTCTATACAAAAGAGTAGAATAGAGTATAGTGCAACAACAATTTTTTTTTTTTTTAAATTTGAGATTGAGTATTTGAATTCAACACTTCTATAGTATAATTAGGTGTGAAATTATTATTAGATTATACATGTGATCTGAAACATCATTTCTTAATAATTTAGCAAAATGCCGACTCTTTACTTCAGTTTAACTAATAGAATGGTCACAAAATTTTGAATTGTAATTAATATTGTATCGTAAATAAGTGATAAATGAATATCAGTGTACATAGAAAGAGACGAAGAGGCTTCATTATGAGCAATTATTAAAATGTTGGTGGAAATTAAAGAGTAGCTACTACATTATAAATTAATATTTTTATATTAAATAATATATCTTTTATTGGTTCTAAATTAGAGCCAACGTAGTAAATTAACTAGATTAAATTTTTTTTTCAATACATTATAAAATATCTTATAGGAACACCGAATATTAAATTAATTTTTTTTTTTGGGGTAGAAGAACACTATAAATACATGTTATAGTGTTCCTTATTCTCAAATATTTGTCTATTGTTATTTGTTCCTTTTTTAAAAATATATAGTTGTGCTATGGTTTTTATAATTTACTTAAATATTTTGTCTGGTACAATGTTACTTTGTAAATTATAATAATGTTGGACGTTAATATATATATATATATATATATATATATATCAATGTTTCTAGATTGAACAATATAATATTGTATTTTGTGAAAGGTATAAATATCGTTTTGGAAAAAATAAGTAGATTCATATTTTATGCTAAACAAAATACGTGGAATATAATTTTAGGTCGGAAAAAAAAAAAAAGAAATTATGCATTGCAAACAACAAAACACGTTCATGAATTTTGTTTGGTGAAAAAAAAGTGTATAAAATATAGTTGTAGTTGGTAAAACCAAACATAAAATAGAAATTAACTAAAGAATAACTTGATAAACTAATAATATCTAATTAATCGATAAAATTGATTTCTCACTAAATTAATAATTTTCTTTAGTTGCAAAGAAATTAATTTATTGAAGTTTCATTTTCTATGCTGGGGATAACTATACATGCTATTTATGCGTTCAAATAAGTATTTTGGTATGTAGATATCCAAATCTCCATACACATGAAAATATAATTCTTGTAAAATCATATCAAAATTAGATAATACGCTAACATATTGAAATCTGATGAAAATTAGTATAAATCAATTTTAATTTAAATGCAACTCCCTCCATTCTAATTCAAAGAAAGGAAAAATGTCTCTATCTCAATATATATGAGTACTGACTCTATCCACTTTTGGTGTGTATAATATTGCTATTTAGCAATAAATTTTCCAAATAAAATATATGTTAGGTAAAGGTTGTTGGCAAGCTTCCAGCACTTGGCTAGTCCAAACCAAAGAGAGGCGCAGCCGGTAAGCCAAGAAGAGGGAGAAAGAAAACATATAGAAAGTTTTTTTTTTTTTTGGCTAAATAAAAAGCTCAGCAGAAGACGATCAATGTTAACATATTGTTTGTAGATGTTATTAATGGCTCCAACACTGATAAAAATATTCGTTAAAAGTCTTATAGACAAGTCTTATTCTTCTATGAGCAGTATATCATGATCAATGTTAACATATTTTTTCTGAATGTTTATACCAAATGTTTCAATAAAAAAAATAATGAAAACATGAGATATTTTTATATTAAATATTAAATCGATAAAAACAAGTTTTCACATTTAAAATCTTTAAATGGACCATTCAACATCCAGACTCTCTGATCACTATGCCACCACACTGGGACCGGTGGCGAGTGTGGATGTATATGAGTAATGAGAATGATGGAAAGACATTGGTGGGAACGAAAATGCTAGGCACTTTCTATGGCGCACTAACAAAGGAGAACCAATACAATACGAAAGGAAAGAAAGCCTACAAAGACATATTTGAACCGAAACCCACAACATCAAACAACAAAAACAAGAAAAACAAAATCAAAAAATTCTGGACTCCTTGTGGGCCCCACTTCCGCCATAGCCAAGAACCACTGCCCACCTCAACTCCCCCCACGCCACAAAACCATCATTGCAATCTTAGAAACTCTCTCTCTCTCTCTCTCTCTCTCTCTCTCCACCATTTGCGCCTCAAGAGAGACATTTCCACTTCTCCATTTCCCACTAAAGAAAAACAGTGTGTTTCATTTTTATGGAAGTTGTTTTTCCCGTCTTTCTTCTTTCTTTGTTCTTTCTCCAGTTGTGAGTAGGTGCTAAAAGGGGCTTGGATTTTGGGTTGTTTTGGATTTGATTTCTGGGATTTTTAGAGTAATGGGGAACTGCTGTTGCAGAGGAGAACCTTCCATTTACAGAGTCTCTTCCAATGCAAAGTCAGGTTGGTTTTTTCCATTAAGTTTCTCACTTTTTTGAATTCTGTTAATGGGTTTTTTTACAACGTACGATTCCAAAAATGGGTGGTTTGTTTTTTTGGTTCTTTGTTTTGAGCAAATTGAGAATAAATCTCGATCCAAGTGACCATGCTCTGTTTTTCTCTGTTTTTATTTATTTATTTATTTTATTTTATTTAATCCTCTTACATGGTTAGGGAATTACGTATCTTTTCCTTGTTTGTACAAGAAGCTCAAAAAGTAAAAACTTTATTTGCATTAACTATAAATGAATTTCATGAAATTTGTAGCTTTGGGGGGAAAAAAAAACATCTATTGTTTTTTTTTTTATTACTAAGTATAGCAAAACATAAAAGCAAGAGTCTTTTTGATTCTCTGTTTCCTCTGCTTGAAATGAAGCCAAGTAACTTTTCAGATCTTAGCAGGATTCACTTTAGAATCTCCTTCAATTCTTGTATAACCAAAAGGATATACTTTGTTTTTCAAAAACAATAAATAAAAAAGAAAAAAAAAAGTGTGTTTGGGATTTTTTGTACTAATGAAGGTTGTCCATTTACTTTTTCTATTTGTATGATAAGTGGGTACTCCTCTAAGTAGTGCGCTGATTCTTATCTCACTATTATTAGCTTCCATTTGGTGTAACCAAATTATATCCTTTGATTCAAAGTCAACCTTTCTTCCCTTACTTTCTACATAATTAAAAAACAAAATTTAATTGTTAATTAGTTATATACTCTTTGATCTTTTAGCTTTGTCACGGCTCATATGAATTTGTCCGTTTCTCTTTCTCTCTTTTTTGTATAATTCTTTAGTAAATATAAAATATCTTAGGATTTTTAGATGGACCCTCCAACTTCGTTCAATTTAATATGGAAAGAAATCCCAATGATCTTTTTGTTGTTTTAAACTAATAGAGCTTTTGGAGCCTTTTTAGTAATTGATTTAATTTTTTGATTGTGCAAAGTTTAAATTACAAATTGATTAACTATTAACTACAGGATACTAAATTTGGTTCTTAGAGGTAATTTTATGATAACTGCAGAAGTTTAGTGTTTTTTTTTTTTTTTTTTTTTTAATGTTTTCAGAAATTCATCAACTCAGTGCAATTTTTATTATTATTTCTCATGAAGATAATTTTTGCTTTAATGCAATTTTGAAGCCATAAATTTTATCTTCTTTTGTTATCTACTGACCCTCTAGTTCTTAATATAATGTTAAATTCAGACGTTTATGAAGCGTTCTTCTCTCCTCCACACCCCGAACCCCCCCCCCCCCCCCCCCCCCCCCCCCCTCTCTCCCTTCTTTTTCATGTGATGTTCCTCTCATCTTACTTTGCAGAGTCTCCCAAGGACCAATGTCCCTCAGTGAAATCAAGAAAGGATGACAGAAAGTTACCATCAAATCCCGAAGAAGTTGAGAGCTTACGTCGTGACTCTGCAGCAAATCCACTGATCGCCTTCACCTTCAATGAGCTAAAGCTAATGACAGACCATTTTAGGCCAGACCGGTTGTTGGGCGGCGGAGGGTTTGGTAGTGTCTATAAAGGATTCATAACTGAGGACTTAAGAGAAGGACTTAAACCACTTCCAGTAGCGGTAAAAGTTCATGATGGTGATAACAGTCATCAAGGACACCGAGAATGGCTGGTAACTTGTGTCCTAAGCAACATGAATTAATAATAAGATTAAGATGCTATGAGTGTGATTTCTTTTCTTTAAAAGTAAATTTGGTAAGTTATCTTACATTCACTTTGAGCTTTTGTGTGTTTCTAGGCAGAAGTTATATTTTTGGGGCAGCTTTCGCATCCAAATTTGGTAAAGCTGATTGGTTATTGCTGTGAAAACGAGCACCGGGTGCTGATATACGAGTACATGGCTCGTGGCAGTGTGGAAAACAATTTGTTTTCAAGTAAGTAGTATTTTTGTACAGCCTATTTCAGAACAAACGATATTTTGTTTTTGTTTCTGTTTTCTAACTTTGTGCAAAACAAACACTATTTCAGAATTTATTGGAAACGTTGAGATTTCTTAAAAAAAAAAAAAAAAAAAAAAAAAAAAATCAAACGGGGCCTTAAATTTGTTGTGTTAGAAGTCACTTGTGGCTTTGCATGGGCCATTTCTAAGATCTTTAGTCTGTTTCATAAGAATATTATCTACTCCATTTTCGCAGGAGTGTTGCTTCCTTTGCCATGGTCCGTAAGAATGAAGATCGCATTTGGTGCTGCAAAAGGACTCGCCTTTCTTCATGATGCTGAGAAACCTGTCATTTATCGCGATTTTAAAACATCCAATATTCTTCTGGACCAGGTTAGTATCTCTCTTTTCTTTTCTAAGATATTACAAACTAACGAACATTTGGATCAGAGGACACACAAAACACACACACACACACACACATAATGTGTTGCAAACCATAGTTAAAAGAAAGCCCGAAAAATAAATTACTTTGCTTGGGAAGAAGATCAATTTAGGATCCCTATTTCACGTTGTTTCTGTAATTCTGTTGTTGAACTTTTTTTTTTGCTTGAACTTTAATTCTTTTGCTTGCTTGAAACAGGACTACAATGCAAAGCTATCCGACTTTGGCCTTGCGAAAGACGGGCCAGAGGGTGATGAATCTCACGTTTCTACACGCATAATGGGGACATATGGATATGCTGCACCAGAATATATCATGACAGGTAATTCAAGCTCATTACTCTCCATCACAAAGGCCTCTCTAAGTTTCTTAATGATTCTAGCATGGCATGTGCTTTTCCATGGCTTTCGGACTAAAATCATAACTTACTTTCTTTCTTTTTTGCAGGCCATTTATCTCCTAGAAGTGATGTGTACAGCTTTGGTGTTGTACTCCTTGAGCTTTTGGTAGGAAGAAAGTCGTTAGACAAGCTACGACCGGCGCGGGAGCAAAACCTCACCGACTGGGCTCTTCCATTGCTTAAAGAGAAGAAGAAGTTGCTTAACATAATAGATCCAAGACTGGAAGGTGATTATCCGATCAAAGGAGTTCATAAGGCAGCCATGCTAGCTTATCACTGCTTGAACCGAAACCCGAAGGCGAGGCCTCTGATGAGAGACATAGTAGATTCCTTGGAGCCTCTTCAGGTCACTGGTGAAGTTTCTGATGAGAGAAGTACCATAACTGTGATTATAAACCAGGGTCCAGTTGCTGAAGTAGTCAAAATGAAAGATGATACAAAACTCTACTAATTGACATTAGCCACTAATTATTTACTTTAGTTTCAACAAGTTTTTGTTTTTTTGGAAGTAGATAGGTGTTCTTGTTTGTATTTGGGGGAAAAAAATACTTTTTTTTTTGGGTAACTTTTTCAACATCTTTTCCTTGGGTATAAATATATGGTTTTGGTGAGAACTTGCATTGGGATACTGTAAGTACAATACGAAAAGATGAATTTGAAAGCCAGAGATTTTCCTTTTAGAATGTTAGTGAACATATGATTAAGTGAAAGGAATAATTATGATGTAGTATTTTGTCTCCTTTTCTTAAGGAAAAAAGTATGCAAGTAATTTGTCTCTCTTTTCTATCCCAACTTGTTGGAACACGCATTCTGCGCGTGAAACATTATACTGATATAGAATTTTAGATAAATTATTACATTGGTTTTTAAACTTTTAAGTTTGTACAATTTTAGTTTTTATTCTAATTTTCATAGTTGAAATGATCCTAAACTATTAAACACGTTATTATAGTAGTCATTTTCATTAATTTTTGGATAGATTCTATAAATTAGCATTATTTTTTGAATAAATTACTAATGAATTTCATCCAAAATTTAACATAAATAATTTTTATAACAACATTTTAATAGTTTAAGGATATTTCAACTATCAAAAAAATATCGGAAATCAAAATTGTACAAAATAAAAAATTTAAGGACTAAATGAGTAATTTATCCCATTAATTTTATTACAACTTATAGAGAAAACAATAACAAAATAGGAACAGAATATTAGAAATAACTATTTGGCGATACATATTTAAAATAAATCATATTAGGTTGTAAAGAAAAAGAAAAAAAGAAAAAAAAAGTGCAAGAAGGTTAAAAAAACCCACAATCAGAAAACAACAGAAGAAGGAAAAAAAAAAAAAACGAAACGACAAAAAAGGGTAAAAGAAAAGCAAAAAAAAAAAAAAAAAAGATCAAATAAAAAACCATAGCAAGATGGGGTGAGAAAAAAAAAAAAAAAGAAAGGCCGCGTGATAACTATGAAAGGTGGAAATAAAAAAAGAAATAAAAAAGAAGTAAATAGTAAAAAAGAGAATTGAAAAGTATATAAAAACAAGAGTTTTCGGCTTTTATAAATATAGTATAGATATAGATATAGGTGTAGTGCAGATTAGTCCAAGATTATTAGATAGGGCTACATGCATGTTGGTTATAACTGGACAATTAACTCAATTGTCACATTAAAAAATTGACCAGCGATGATCAAGATAAAAAGTGGTCATTAGCTGGTTAACTTGACAATGATGGTTATTAACCAAACCACCGCCAATGATATTATATAATATAATAGTCTCCAGCAGCATGTTTTGAATTTATTTATCTAACAGGCAAAACCCAGCCCAGCAACCTTGCAGTAAAAAATAAAAAATAAAAACTCGGACCATCAAAAATAAAACATCTGTTTGCAAAAAGTCTCACCAAAAATAAATCATCATGAAATAATTTGTTGTTGAAGCATTTGTCATCAAACTAAATTTTCAAGATTTGGAAGGCGAAAAATGAGATAAATTTGGTCCTATTGGTAAAATAAACTTTGGCATTAGAACATTTAATCTTACGAGTGGTGAAATTTTTTCATAGCATGAATTATTGCACAATTCCCTCGTCCTTATCCTATGAACAATTCCATTTATTGCTCATCTCGATGGCTTATATATAGAGTATCTTTATATATATATATATATATATATATTATATCTTGTTGTGTGCCAAGTCAGCCGTATTGGAATCCTACTAGACAAGTAATATTCTCATAATTCATGTTATACAAATGATATTGGGTCCCACTACTTCTGTATCACATATCTAAATATTTTGCAATTTCAACGTCTTGGTAAGATTTCTCAAAATAATAGTAAGTGGTAAAACTTATTATAATGGTTGTTAAAGTAATTAGTTAGTATTGTAACTGATCAGAAGGTGGCTTTTAGTAATAGGGCAATTATTAGATTCGTGGAAATTTGGAAAAATCACTTAGGAGGCATAGTAGTTCCACAAACTACGGCTAAAGGCATCTTCAATATAATATTAGATTATTATGTCAATGATACCACTATCCTGGACGCCTAGTAGTATTAGTACAAAGATGTCATATACGTTTCTAAACACCTGCTTTAACTGTCGTAGACTCTCGTCAATGATCTCTGTCTCACCTCAAGGAGAGACTTAAGAAGCTCTTTGGGATGTGTTGGCTCTAAACGGCACCCTTGGCCTTGTCGAGCTCGAACATCCTTTTGGAGCTTTCAAATCTTCCTATTAATGAGAGAGCTAACTTTGACAAGAAACGAGAGTTAGCAGTAAATCTTAAGGGACATCTCTATACTAACTATACTAGTGTGATGACTGATTTAGTACGTGGCGTTGTCCAACCATGAACTATCGCGGATGCCGCTGTGTTCTCATGGTATTCCAGTCTATATACTTTATCAGCATAAAAGCACGGATCATTATATAGACTATAGTATATATATACAGGGACTCCTAAAGTATATCAGAAAGGGAATTAGCTAGATATAATTGGAAAATATTATTCAAGAGGAAATATTTTACAATCGACTCTGTCCCTTATTGAAGAAGGGAACGCCTCTTATATAGGCGAGGGTGGAAAGGATTACAACGGATTTGAAAATCCGGACTTCAAACTGATTTACAAACTTTAATCATTCGACCTAATAGGTGGCCGACAAAGATAAAGGAAATGGCCGACAAAGTTATCTGGCCAGAAAAGAAGAGGGGCCAAAGGACATGTGGCCGACAAACCAAGATAATTAAAGCATCTGCCGACACTAAAATACAAAATACTTTAAGATAGTGGGCTGGACAGCTGGCTTGGTGGATTCTGAAGTGCTTGCTGACATAAGGGCTTACGTCAGTGGTTTGTATTCGTCATGAGTGACGTTTGGATATGTCTGACGTCAGGTGTGACGTCGTCTGGTCTGTCTTTCTTGTTCTTTCTTCGCTCTTCGTTCTGCTGCATCTAGGGTTTCTATTTCATCAATGAGTCTGAGAACTTCTTCCCTGATCTCTGGATTTTCCCAGTCTTCGTCAGTGAACCAGAGTTATTGTGTATCTGGTCTTTGAGCAATGTGTAACTCTGGAGGAGGAACAGTATGAGTTTCTGGGGGAGTGAGATCATAGCGGATCTTGCAGCTCTGAGTGAACTCAAGTGGTGTGTCGAAGATTCCTAGTCTTGCTAGGTCTTTTGTGTTAGTGTTAACAGCATATTCCCATGGTTGTTGGGAGAATTCATATGGATTATCTGCAAAGGAGCTGAATTTGAATTCTTCCTCATAGGAGGGTCCTTCAGATTGAAATCTGATGGGCTGAGAGCACATCATGGATTGAGAGCCTTCCATGGCTGTAGTTGATGAAGATGATTCTACAGAGACTTGTGGATTGTTGACTTCATCAATAATCTTCTTTATCTTTTGGGTATATTCTGCTGGAAGGTAATCCCATGGGGCGTCTTCTTCTGGTTTGGGCCAGATGTCATCAGGGATGACCTGATTTTTGATGAAGAGAGCCTTCTCTATTTTTCTGAGATACGGACTACCAAGAGAGAGAGGGTAGTCGTGGGATCCGTAGAGTTCAATGTATGGAGCGAAGCCTGTTTCGTCACCTATCTTTCTGCAATTAAGGCTGAGGAAGAAGATGGAGTAGCACTGGTCAATGGCTTGTGCATGAGTTTCTTCCAGATGTTTGTATGGTGACTTGAATTGTTCCCATGCTTGGGAAAGGTGTTGTTCCCAGATACTAAGTGGAGTGAACCATGTCAGAAGGTTCATCTGGGATTTGTATGGGCCAGTAGAGTCTGGATGGTATCTGAAACTTTTAATAGAAGCTTCAAGTGGGACAGTGTGGACTTCTATGGCGATGGTGAAGAAGCTGGTTAGATACCAGAAAAAGTGGGTTAAGGGTTTTGGCATATATCAAGCTTCTCGGAGGGGGAATATCCTAGCAAAAGGATATGTTGGATGGAAGTGGAGGTCATGGACCATTTGTTCTCCATAAAGCCTGATAAGGGTTTTCTGGATGTCTATGGTTCTTTCTATGGCTTTTTTTCTTGGATTTTGTGATAGGGTGATTCTTGTAGCATCTTTTGGGAAAGTCGGAGGAAAAATAGCTACAAGGTTTGGAGATGATGAGGATGATGAGACCATCTTAGTTATGGTCAAGATGAGAGGGATGGGTCTCTGTTTGACTGAAATGATATTTATAGTTGGCCTGGAGAGGAAGTCAGGGATAACATTGTGTTTTCTTTTAATATAAGAAATATCAAAGGAATATTGTGAGAATCATGCAGCTAATTTGAGGAGCTGCGCATTTACCACTTTGTTAGGTTTGAATTTTAGCATATCTTTTGATGCGGCAAAGTCTGTCTTGACTAAGAAGTGATGTCCAATCAGATGGAACTCAAACTTCATGATTCCTTGCTTTATAGCTAGGAGCTCTTTGAAGGTAGAGTGATGATGGAGCTGAGAGTCTTTGAACGTGCCACTTTTGTATCCACATATTTTTCTTTTCCCATGTTCGTCTTGTTCATAAAGAACTGCTCCCCAATGTTTATGGCTTGCGTCTGTCTGAAGTATCATTTTCCCTATAGAGGGAATTGTTAGTGGAGGCAAGTCCTGGAGCTTCTTTTTCAGCTTTTGTACGGCTTCTGTGTGAGAGGAGAACCATGGTGGAGGGTCCTTTCAGAGCATCTGTTCAAGAGGGGCCGTGTACTGGGAAATTTGTGGAACAAAATCTCTAAGATAATTAACTATCCCTAGAAACTGTTGTACCTGGACCTTTGTGAGTTGATATGGAAATTTAATTAATTCATGGGCTATATGGGGCTGGGCCTCATATTGTCCGTTGAATAATTTCATTCCCAAGAATTCTATATGGGCTTGTCCAAGTAAAATCTTTTTTTCGGAAAGCATTACACCATGGGCTCTGGTGAGTGTTTCGAATTGGGCCAGAAGGTGTAAATGGGCTTCCTGGGTTGGTGAGAACAGGAGAATGTCATCTATATAGATGAGGGCCTGGTTTAGGATTGGGCCATAGATTCTGGTCATAGCTTTCTGGAATAGTGATGGGCTGTTTTTAAACCGAAAGGCATAACAGTCCACTGGAAGTGGTGGTTTGGAATGGAGAAAGCTGTTTTGGGCCGGTCACTGGGTTTAATTCTCAATTGCCAAAAGCCTGCTTTCAAGTCAAACTTTGAAAATATTATTGCTTGTGAAAGACTTGAGAACAGTGTCTGTTTGTTGGGCAATGAAAATTAATCATCAGCGAGGAAATGATTAAGGGGCTGGTAGTTGATTACCAGTCTTTATTTACCTCGAATCTGTTCTGATCGTTTGTTGACGTAGAATGCATGACACGCCCATGACGAGTCTGTTGGTTCGATCAGTCCTTGCTGTTGAAGTTCTACACATTCGTCTGCTGCCATTTTCTGGTGTTCTGGATTCAATCCTAGATGACTTGCTTTAGTAGGATTGATATCTTCATTCTTCTTGAATGGCAGGGAAATGAAAAAATCTTCATTTTTCCACAGAGGGTTGTCACACTTCTGTAGAAATTCTGAATGTGTTGTGGCACAGGAGTGCTGTATTAGCCTCTGTCTGATTTCCTGGTAAGGATCATTGTGCAGATGGAAGTAATTTGGGATAGATTCCCAAGCAGTGAAGTACTGCTTATACGCCAGACCACTGGGGAGGATTTTTAATCCTGGTTTCTTCATATACAGATCAAATCCAATGATAAGATCTTTACCAGGTAGCTTTGATCCAATTATCTTCTGAATCAATGAGCACCCTAGAAAGAATTTAAGCTTGATAGGCTTGCTGATAAGTTTTGTACAGAAGACTTCTCCGTTTGCAGCATTGAAGAATTGTTTCTTCTTTTTCCAATATGCTGGAGGGAGGATGTCTGGGTTCATGATGGAGAATGATGCACCTGTGTCAAAGATAGCAGTAACCCGAATAGGGTTTGCATACTTTGAAGTTATAATCTTCATGGTCATCATTGGAGTTGTCTGGGCTATGTTGATAGCGTCCATCTGGAAAGAATGTCCGTCTGGTTGTGGG
>CM019748.1:23167503-23306246 GCA_009761775.1 Ficus carica | reverse complement strand
TGGGTCAAACACACGTACATAATGCAAATCAAGGTAGCACAATGTCAAAATCAGACCATAGGCGGCTCAAGTGCATCAATGTGGCTCAAACACACGGCAATAATGCTCACCAAGGCAGCACAATGTCAAAATCACACCATAGGCAGCACAAGGGCATCAATGTGGCGCAAACACACGGCAATAATGCAAATCAAGATAGCACAATGTCAAAATCAGACCATAGGCGGCTCAAGTGCATCAATGTGGCTCAAACACACGGCAATAATGCTCACCAAGGCAGCACAATGGCAAAATCAGACCAAAGTTGGCTCAAGTGCATCAATGTGGCTCAAACACACGGCAATAATGGAAAGCAAGCCAGCACAATGTCAAAATCACACCATAGGCAGCACAAGGCATCAATGTGGCTCAAACACACGGCAATAATGCAAATCAAGATAGCACAATGTCAAAATCAGACCATAGGCGGCTCAAGTGCATCAATGTGGCTCAAACACACGGCAATAATGCTAACCAAGGCAGTACAATGGCAAATCAGACCAAAGTTGCTCAAGTGCATCAGTTTGGCTCAAACACACGGCATAATGCAAATCAAGGTAGCACAATGTCAAATCAGACCAAAGTTGGCTCAAGTGCATCAATGTGGCTCAAACACGGCAATAATGGAAAGCAAGGCAGCACAATGGCAAAATCATAAAATGGAGAATCAACACAGGTCCAACGCACCACATAATACAATCAAGTGCAAGACAAAAGCTTGACCACTGCAATTGCTCTCGAAACCTCAAACACATGGCGAAACCAAAAATCATATAGTGCGATTTAGGGGAAGAATATATACTAGGGTTACCGAATTGGAGCCCGAGGATGAGTACCCAGTGGAAGGAGTCGGATTCGGGCACGAATTGACTGGTCGGCGATGTGATTTCCGAATTCTGAAATACTGGGTTATCCGGACACCGGCTCGCCTTCTTCTCCCAAGCCTGACCCGGCGCCTCATTTGCTTGAAGGGGACTGGGCGAAGGCAAACCCTAATCGATATAAGCGAAGGGAATAGAGGAAGGAGGACCAGTAACCGGAGCTACTAATGGGCAGCAGATGGCCGATGGGATGGGTGCACAGCGCACAGAGCCCCTGACAGCAGCACATGGGTGCCGGAGTTGAGGAGGAAGAGAATCGGCCAGAGGGGGCAGGCACGGAAGAGACAGAGGAATCAGGGAAGATTCGAGAAACAGTAAACATAACTCGAGTCACTGTGTAACGGTTCACCCACTGGAGATGAACAAGGGTGCCAAACAACAAGAGTTCAATTCAAACTAGGAAACAAGGTTCGAACCGGAGCCCCAAACAGGGGCTTAGTCTCTTTGACGAGAGTTTCAAAAGTATTTTTTTTATTGTTAGTCTCTCCTAATGAGAGTTTCAAAACTAATTATTTTAGTCACAAGAAAGTAATTGATTAGATATGTGGAAAAGCGCGTTTCTTTTCTATTTTACTATCACTCCAATTATCTCCAATTATCTCACCAGTCCAACGGGACTATATCAACCAAGGAAACACAACCATAAAGCTTTTACTTCAAGATAAGCTATAAATCTAAAATCTAGAATCACTATTTTCTAATTGATTCTCATTTAAATTGTACTAATCAGTTTTTATTTTCTAGGTATAACGGAAAATGACATATCTTTTCCATGTCTAATATGGATTTTTTGTCTCATTTCTTGCTCTATGATGTTTGGTTAGTCATGTATTAAATTGTGTTTTCACAGCTCATAGTTTAACTTAACTTGCTATTTAGATAGCAATAGACATCTTATGGTTGAAATTTTCTGTCATGATTGTATCTTTCAAGTACTTTCATATTTTTTTCTCAAAAAAAAAAAATAATAAATAATTAGTCGGTATTTTAAATTACATTTAAAAACAAAGATTTTTAAGGTTAGTATTTTGAATTACATTTAAAAACAAAGATTTAAAAAAAATGCTCTCGACATATCTCATATTTAAATATTAAAGAAACATCCCTAAAAATTATTTAAAATACAATAAATTTTTAAATTGAATTTCACAGTTAAAATGGTATTTTTATAGGTAAAATTTAGTCAACTAAAAGGTCTTACAGATACTAAACATAATGCAGATAACCCTGTGATACACAATAAAAACCGATTCAATCAGTAAAATCTGATGAAGCACAAGGAAAACAATACAAGATGAAACATGATATTAGGAAAATTCCTCGACACATCAATTTGAGCACGTATAACACTCTTTTTGAAACCACTATAATCGATGGACGCTTTCAATCCATCGAGAGCATGTACATGTAGTACCAAGGTCACAAACATTTCTACTAAGACTCATAGCTAGCGGAATTTCTAACTTGCCAAGAACTAAATATGACAGACCAAAAACAAACTCAAACAGTGGGAGAACCACCTTTATTATTACAATGAAAATACTAAAACTATATGGCGGAAATATTACGTCTTTATTAGACTAATACATAAAAAACTAAATACTAAAGCACGACCGTCGCAAGTCTTCAAAGAAAGTACAGTCGACTCTTTGGGGGACAAGTGGCGAAGCCGACGAAATGCCTTCAAACAGCATAACATGAAATACACGTACTACCACCATCAGCATCCGGAACCAAAACACCACATCCACAAAAAGCGCACCACTGTTTGGAATAAAACCCCAACCACCAGACGAAAAAGAGTCACAAAACGCCTCCAAGCCGTTTGGAAACCATCCTCTAAACAACATCAGATTCACTCCAATGAAGCCACCCTACCAAACAGAGCCATCACTATAAAAACTCACAATAATACGAGCCCAGTGACCAATTTTTTAGGTCGGAAGTCCAACGACGCATCCAAAGACAGTCCCAGAACTCCTGCGCACTCACTCTCTTTTTTTCTCTATTTCTCGTTTCCTAGGGCCGGCTGGCTGTCTATTAGAGTTATTTAGTTGAAAAGGTCATTTAATTGCTATGTAATTATCTTTTTTTTTTTTTAAAGAAAATTTTTTCTTAAAACTGGCTTTATGGAAGTTTTTTTTTTTTTTCTTTCTTTCTGTGAGGGTTAGTCCACCCAAATCTCTCTTTTTTTTTTTTTTTTTTTGAAAGGCCACCCAAATCTTTATACTTATTTCCCAGAATTTTTTTTTTTTTTATAATTAATCTCAACCCCAAAACAAGAGCACACTCCCCTTTAGTCCTTTTTTTTTTCAGTCTAGTAAATTTCATAATACTAAATTACTCATTAATTTAAATTTCATTTTTTAAAATATTTTAATATTTTAAGTTTCATTTAAAAAAGAATTTTTTAATCCTTTCAAAAAAAAAAAAGATTTTTACAAAATACTTTCACATTTCTCATTCAAATTTAAAAAAAAATATATCCATAAAAGAATATATAAAAAATATATATTATTTTTTAAATTAAACCTTAGTTCAATTTATTAAAAAAAGAAAAAATTTGATTCAGTTATATTATCTTTATCTCTTAGTACATCATTAAACCTCTTGCTATAAATGTATGTCATATATGTTGTATAATATTTAGAATAGTTTTCAATAGTTATTCTTATGATTACAGACAAAATTTTAAATATGAGTATAGGTTTTAAATATAGAAGATGACGTGACTTTTAGAAAGTGGATCCTGAATCAAATTACAAGAAAATATAGATATACTTTATTTTTGTCAGGATCCGAAATCGAATTCCGTCAACAGGTCAAGTTGCGTTTTGGTTGAATATTTATGGTGATAAGTAAATATTTATATGCAAAAAAAAAAGATTTTGCTGGGAGATTCAGAGAGAAATTAATTAGGATATACATATGAGAAAGAGTAATTGGAATAATATTGTAGTAGAAAAAAATTTTAAGTAGGGACATATTTGAGAGAAAATAGTTTAATATGTAATTAGGAAAAAAAAAAAAAAGGAAGAATGTTTGAGAAAGAATATTTTAAGAGGTAGTTAGAAACTAATTATTCGCATAAAAGAACATTTTAGTAATTACGAGTTGAGTGCCCGTGCTATCACGGGAATACAGAAGAAAAAATTAAAGGAAATAATTGAATTTATATAAAAAGTAGTTAGTTATGATAATAATATTTGATAAGTATTTTTTTGGTATTAGTTATGATCATATTATAATATTTACATTCAGGTTTGTATCAAAATGTTGGATTTATATACAGACAAACATATATAATATATGTTCATAAATAAAGTTGTTACAAAAAGAACATCTTTCGTTGAAAATGTCATCAAGCTTGTTTTGCTTTTTTCTCTGTTTCTTCCGATTGTCATGAAAAAAATATTAATTATTTTATTTTTATAAATGAAATTAAAATTAGTATAATTATTTATATGTAATTATATATAAAAGATAATTATACCTTGATTCTTTTCGTTTTTTTTATGGCTCAACAGAAGATGTTTGAATTCCGTTGAAGGAGGATATTGTTGACGGCTGAAATAATGATGATTATAATTATAAATTGTATGCAATTTATTATAATATATTTGTAATAAAAAATAAAAAATTTTGAAACAAATTATGGACAGTAATGTACCTTGATTGAATGTTTTCTGTTGTAGGTTCGCTGATGAAAAGTTGTCTTTTTAAACCTTTTTTTGTTTGGCAATGGGGTTTCTGGATGTATGGATGTTAACGGTGGAGGGATATCTTTTGGAGATTCGGTTGGTGGTGCAGGCAATAACATTTGTGATTCATCGTCATCAAAAGTTTTCAAAACTGTTGCATCAACAAATGCACCTCTTTTGTATTGTAAATTGAGGATAATTCCACAAAATTACTTTGAGAATCAGTAATAATCTCAATATTTGATTCTTCAAATTGATTGTGTGAAGAATATATATTTTTTGACGTAGATGCTTCATTATTATTCATATAATTTAGAATCTTTTGACGCTTTAATTCTCTGAAATAATTAGCATCATTGCCAAGATTTTTTTCCATCTGCTGAGAATTTTTTTTTTTTTTTTACAAAACAAAAAGACAATAATGAAATATTATTAGAAGCAAAAAATTATAGATATAAATGTAAGATAAAACAAAATTTATAAATGAAGAATTTTCTTTTTAAAAATAAAAATCAATTACATAATAAAAATATTATAATACAAATTATTGGAATAAAATATTAACAATAAAATTTTGCATAATCTACGAAACTAAAACAATATATTTTTTTAAACAACCATTAATAATGAATAAGAATCAAAATATTAAAAATAAAAAATATCACAAATTTCTATTATTTAAATTAATAAAAATGGACATACTAAATTGAATTTAAATATTTTTAAATTTACAGAATAATTATAATCCATGACATAAATAATAATTTAGTTTGAAATATAAAATAAATTTATATTTTTTTAACTTATTATAATTTTATACAACTTTTAGGTTTTAAAATTTATGGAAATTATCATATACCGTTTTATGTATAAAAATTTACTCTTTATAAATTTAAATAATTGAATACCATTTATTTTTCTAAGTTGAAATTTTCAGGCTTAATTTTGTTGTAAATTTATAAAATTTTATAATTACAAATTTTAAGAAATTATTTTTTAATTTGTATATTTTTGGTTGCTTATTTTTTAATATGATAAGTTGATTGTATTAATATATTTATTGATTTGTTAGCCTGGGCGAAATTTTTTGCAGAAACTTTTTAACATTTTTTTAATTAATGTACTTTTATTATAAGTATAATTATTGTATTAATTTGGTCTGTGTTTTGGGGGTTTATTTTGGTGAAAATTTTTGTTGGTTAATATTTTATTATTTTCGTTTAGTCTTTATTTAAAATATTCCGAAAAAAAAATTTGCACATTTTATTTTACACTTGGATGGTAAGTTATTGATAGTTACAGAAGTTTAATTTTTTTATAAACTTATGGTTGTTTCTTTATCACTCTTTGTTCTTATTAATATGTTAAAAAATTTTTGTTTTTTTATATAAATATGAAATTGAACCTAAACAATTTGTCAAAACTATTTAATAAATTAGTTAAATTTTGATAACCTAAAAATTTGTTGTTCTACTACAACATAATATAGAATAAAACATAATATAATATAAAAGAGCGATATAATAAAAATTACATAAATTACAAAAATAAAAATTCAATTATACAAAAAAAATTACAAACATTTGTAACTATAAAGAGATTTATATACATAAAATTTTGTAATGAATCTAAATATTAAACAATCTGAAAAAAAAAAAATCCCCTCGGCTAATAAGAATGATGGGAAAATTCGTTTGAAATTACAGAACCAAATAATCAGAAATCATGAGCAAAAGTAATAATAAGATGGGAACAAAATAAAAGGAACAAATAAACATATACACAATCAATATATACACTAATGTAAATAAAGAATTGAATATGTTTATATCATACAAAATATTAAAAAAATTTATACATACTGTTTTTGACAGAAATAAAAGAAAATTAAAATTTATTAGATTATGCTCATATCTGTCATATGATAACATTACTTATGAAAAATAACTAAAATGTCATTCAACCTTGTCTTAGTAGCTACCAGGTGAGATGTTTGGGAACATATAATGTAGAAAAATTAAAAAGAAGAAAACAAAATAACATAAAGAAAACAATAGTAAGAAAAAACTGAACAGCAAGTGCAGTAAAGAGATGAAGGAACCGGCAAAGAAAGAAAACAGAGGCAAAAATTTAACTTTTAAAAACAGAAGTAGAAAAAATAATAGGAAACACAAAACAGTAAAAATAAAAAGTTGTAAACATAGCGATATATATAATAAGTTAAATAGTAATATATTGAATATGGTTTTATTATCAGAAAAGATAGAAATTCTATTTCCCAAACACTCACAGCAACAATTAAGACTATCAAATAACAAAAGTAGTTATTCAACATAAAGTTTGAATAATATTGAATTCAGCAACATATACCAAATTAAGTAATATATTTGGTATATGCATTATAATATCTATAAATAGAGATCATCATCACATGTTATAAATTTTGGACCAAAATCTTGTAAACAAAACATTTAAAATATAAAAAACAGAAAATAAAGACAAAAAACAGAGAGAGTAGGGAGCAGACGAAAAAAAAAAAAAAACCAAACATTCATCACAACAACAGTAATAGTCACAGCACTGAAAGAGAATTCACAAATCATGTAATATAATAATATAACTTATAATAACAATAATAAATAAAACAGAACAAAATCACAATAATATTTTATCAAAGCAGGGAGAGAACAGAGAAACAAAAACGGAGGAAAAAGAAAAAAGTAAACACAATAGGAAAATGGTTCCTCATATAGTATCATTATAAGGATAATAACAATAATTATAAAGCAACTAATCTGAATATAATAAAAGAACAATAAATTGTAATTAAGAGACATAAATATGAATAGTACCTGATTAAAAACAGTAGCTTTGCACAGATATGAAGATGTGAAGACAATTAGTTTTCGAAAACAGCAGAGTAGAGGATTTCGGTTGGCAATTAAGGAGGATTCACAGAAGCGTAATAAAGAAGGTATTTCAGAGAGAGTAGTGATAATATGTGAAAGTAAGATAATAAATGAGTAAAAAGTATTTATAACAGAAAATGTGCTGAAAATTTATTTGGAAAAAGTTGGATAAAAAGGTCGGTGAAAAAGAGAGAGAACAAATTTTCAACAGATATATATATATATAAACTGAAATGCATTAATTCACAATATATCACAAAAAGAAAGAAAATTAAAAATATTAATGATACATTTAAGATATAAAAAATCTTTAGCAGTCAAATTAATTAGCAAGCTGTAAAACAGAGGAAAAACAAATACCGATAATTCAACCAAAACACAATGATATAGAAGCATTTAATGCTCATGACAGATTGGCAAACACAGAGGATAACATCAAACAATAGAAATAACGTGAATAATCTAGAAAATTGAGTAATCAGAAAACCTAACAATCTATTGAAAACTAACTAAATCATAAAATTGAAACATGAAACATGACAGCAAAAGACAAATGGAGAGAAAATTTTGAGCTCAAAATGAAACAACTATTAGCCGAGGGGACAAACCGGGAAAATTGAGAAATACAAATATTACATCAACAAAATCTTTAATATCTTCCTCTGGTTTCCGCCTGAGTGATCTGAATAACTTTGTAACTCCAATCTACAAAAATTAAAAACTGAAAATCAATTAATTATGAAAAAAAAAAGCACAGGAAAAAATACTAAGATAAATAGAGAAAAAAGGAAAAATACCTAAATCTTTTATTTCATTCTTTGCATTTAACTGTGTAATATATTCAAGCATGTAAATAACCATAATCGAGGAGGAAAAAATTTTAACAAACAATTTCTAGTCAATGATTGAGCGAAAAAATTCTGAGGGAAAAATAAAATCACAATAATCGGGAAAAAAAGATCAATCTTAAATCAGAATAACAAAAAAACGACACATAAAGTTTAGTGAAAAAATAACAAACGACAGGAACAAAACGTGGAAGCAAATAATAAGAATCAAAACTTCAACCTGTAAAACAAAGAGTAAACAACAACAAAAAAACAAAACTAAGAAATTCCTTTTTTTTTCTTACATACATACACCGGTGGGAAAAAAAAAAAACGGAAAAACCCCAAAAAATATCAAATCACAGATAACAACAATAGAGATGGGCAAAAAAATTCGAAAAACACAATAAAAATAAATGCTCAACTTTTATTTAAAACAAAATGCATAGACAATAGATAAGGGAAAAAATATTACACAATGTAACTCGGAAACACCAAAAAAAAATCCTAAATCAAAACCTAGAGTTGGAAAAAAATTATTCATACCCTCAGAAAAATAAAAACCAAACTCATAAACAATAGATAAACAAAATCAACAATGAAAAAACAACAAAAAATGACAAAAGTTCAGCCGAAAATGAGAAAAACCGAAAACACAGATTCAAAAACAATAAAAATAAATGCTACACTTATAAAACAAAAATGCATTAACAATAAAGAACAAAAAATTTATACAACCTAATTGAAAAAAACCAAAAAAAAAAACACTGTAAAATCAAAACTTATGACTTCGAAAAAATTTGTTTGTCTTCCCACCAAAAAAAAAAACTTCCGCCATGAACATTTCATGCACATACTCGAAAATGAGAAAAGATGAAAAAAGAAAAAGTTGAAGGAGACAAAAATAAGAATCCGAGGAAGAAAAAAAAAACCAAAAACAACATACAAAAATCAAACAAAAAAACAAAAAACATAAGAAACATACACCCAAAATCGAGAGAAGAACCGTGGCTAGAGCAAGCCTAACACCAAAAACCCAAAAAATTTAGAACAAAAAAACAGGAGAACCGACGGACGGAGAAAGAAGAGAAGAAGATGAATGATTAAAAGAATATGCAACAAATAAGAGAGACAGGCGGCAGACAACCCAACCTCACCAACAATGTAAACGTTTTCGGCCTCAAAATGCAGATGCCCAAAAATGACAAAACATCAAGGAAGAAAAAGTGAGAGCAGAGAAAAATAACAAATCTGAAAATAAAATCAAAAAAAAAATAAACAACATACAAACTCAAAAAAAAAAAAAAAAAAAAACATAAAGAACAAACGCCCAAATCAATAGGAGAACGGCGGACAGAGCAACAGGAACTCCAAAAACCCAAAAAATTTAGAAGGAAGAAAAATGGGAACCGAGAGAGCGAGAAAGAGAAAGAAGAAGATGAATAGTGAACACAATATGCATTAAATGGGAGAGACAACCGGCAGAGAATCCAAAGGGCAAAGGCAAAATTTAGAAAAAAGAAAGAGGGGAGGGAACCGAGAGAGCGAGAAAGAGAGAGAAGAAAGTGAATGGTGAAGACAATATCCATTAAATGCAAGAGACAGGCGGCAGAGAATCCAAAGACCAAGGGCAACAACAACCTAAGGATTTTGGGGGCAAAAAAGCCAAACCACTGTGCAAAAAACAACCGGTAAACACAACTTGGAGGGCAAAACGGAGAAAACACCATGAAGAGGGTAAAACGGCCATTTTTCTGTGCAGGTGAAACGGCAACAAACAGCTGGAAGGGTATTTCCGTAAATTTACTGTTCATTGAACAGTAACCGCTCCATCCTTTTAGTATATGTATAATATTAATAATATACTAAGTTTAGTCCTCACTAGAACGAGAATGAGATTGTTTTTCTTTATGCTCTTAAATAGGAAAGTAAACACTAGAAAGATAATCAATAATTCTCCTTCAATTTTCTTTACTTTACTTTTCAATCTCATTATATTTCCCATTATCCTTCTATTTCTTTCAACCCATTTTCAACATTTCAATGGTTCCCATTTCCTTTCATTTTAAATCAACAATGGGGTAGTAACATTTGAAATGATATGAAATGTTGCAAAATGTTACAATTTCTAATTTTTAGACAAAATTATAATATTAGGGGAGCAATATTTGGACCATTTGAATGTTTTTTACAGTACTAAGGCTTCATCTGAAGTTTTAGTTTGACTCCAACTAAATTATATTTTTTATATTAATTTATCTTTTTCTGAAAAGTCAACAAAATTTATAATTAGTTTTTGAAAAGTCAATCAATTCCAACTTAAAAATTTTATCTCTAATCAATAAACTAAATGCAAACTAAATATTTATCCAAAATATTTTCATTCTAAATATTTCTAATTAAATATTTCTCTCAAACAGAATCCTAACATGGTTTTACGATTTGATAAACGGGCCCAAGAGATAGAGGGCACGAGCCAATTGTGTTTAGAAGAGCAGAATTGGAGCCCCAAATTGTCATCCATAGGAAGGAGAACAAAAACAAAAACAGATTCTGTGGTCGACCCTTTTGCATTAATTGGCTGCAAGCCTACAACCTAGTGTATGTGTGGAGGTCCAACTGTCCCATGAGTTTGTGTTTGTTAATAAAAAAATTTTAAGTTAAAATTGATTATTTTAAAAATTATTTATAAATTTTTTAATTTAAAAAAATTAAAATTAAAATAAAAAATATAATTAAATTAAAATTAAACTTATATCAAATAAAAATTTTTTTTTTTTTTTTGAACATGGTTCATTCATTGTTTTGGCCCAAATTTGCCTCTTTCTCCTCACCTTTTTTCTCCAAAATGGGTCCCATTCTTAAGTTTAGGTGACTGAGATCCTAGTGGGCCCTACTTCTTTTTTTTTTTTTTTTTTTTTTTTTTTTTTTTGCTATGAGGTCCCTACTTGCTTTTTCTATGGTCGACATTCTGTGTCTGATTGTTTCCTTGAGACGTGGGTTATTTCTTCGCGTGCCTTTTGTGACTCCAGCCATATCTGCTTTTTAGGTGAGAAAGAAAAGATGAGAGAACGGATCTGCTGTGCTCGGTGCTATTACTACTACGCTGCATCCGGCTAGTTCTACCCTATTTAAATTCACCTCCGCCGTTTTATGGTGTGTTTGGCTAAACTATTCTAATAGTTATTATTCAACTCTAATACGTATAAAAAAATTATGCTTTCACATGAAACAACAACTCTCTAAGAGGAGTTTTAATTACTAAACTTCAAAACTTACAAATTTACATCTCATTATCTGTTTTTCTTTTTCCAAAAATTTAAACTTTAAAAGTTTACAATTTTCTTATTTTAAATCAAAATAAGATAATTTTTTTCAAAATGCACAAAAAACTATGATTAATGAAATAAAATTCATATTGTATACATGTACTTTTAGAACACATTTAAAACTTTTATACTATCTATAATTCATTTCTAATTCACACCTCTTCTAAACACACATTTACAAACTAACTTCCAAACTTTATATCTAATTATCACTCCAAACGATCTCTAACTTCATTCCTGTTAGTTTACACGGTTCAATGAAACGAGGATGAGATTTATTATTATTATTTTTTTTTTCCACAGATTGACAAGAAGGCTACTCCATTTTAATGTCCACTGTGACAGCCCCGCTAGCCATCCACAGCATGTTCTGTAAGCACCAAATTTCACTCCATTTTTTAGCCACAAGATTCAAGTTGTTTGACTCCTTTTTTTAGCTGAAAATTGGTCTGAATTTGGCTCATCTTGATATGAGATTTTGCTAAAATTTGTGTTTCTTGGTGTTGAGAAGGTTTGAAATTTGGTCTTAAACTACATCTAATTTGTAAGAAAAACAATTTGATATTTGCTTGAAATAATTGGAATTAAGTGGTATGATTTTAATAATGAATGTGATCTGGTTAGGTACTTTTGTTCATTTAGATAATATTAGGGGTATACAATGGGGTAAGGTTACTTTACCTCATTGATAGAGTAAAATTTTACACTTCTATTTCAATTCAAGGGTTTAAAATGCTTAAACATCACTAAGTTAAAATAAAACCTCCCACACATTATAAAAATTCTCTACTAGAATTAAAAAAATGAAAAAAAAAAAAAAAAAACATCTACTGAGAACTCCGATGAGCAGAGAGGGACTCGACGACTGTGTGGCGATTGAGGATCGACGGCTCGGGTGGTGAATTGCGACAGTGCGGAAGCCGGAGAAGTGGTGGGCAGTTGTCAGGGAGAGATTACAACAGAGACTCAGATCGACGATGGTGACCATGATCTCGGCAGCGAGCCCCGAATCTCATGGTGCGAGGCTCAGATCTCTATAACCTTCGATTGCTGTGGACGTGTAGGCACAGTAGCGAGAGCTCGGCTTTGAGGTCAAGATCGCCGATGATGACGCATAATGACTGTGGGGCCGCAAGATCTAGTATGGGGAAGAGCCCGTCGGCGAGGAGTAGCAAGGCCTCTGAGTCAGATCAAGGATCTTTGATGAATCTGGAAATGCAACCACCGGCGCAACGGTGTAGGCGAGCTTCTCCTTCTCCGACGACCAACTATGCCTCTTTCACTGGCCAGTGAACTGGAAGAAAGCCAGAAGAAAGAATTCTGTTTTTTCTTTTTTTTCTTTTTTCTTTTCTTTTTTGTTCCCAAATGTTTTGCAATAATTCTCAGCAGTTTGATTTAATAGTTTATGATTATAACAATTATAAAAAATAAAGAATATCGTTAAATTATTAAAATATTATTAAAAATAGTTATTTTTATTTATTTTTAAATAAAATATTAATAATTTGATCAAAAAAATGATTGTAATTAATAAATATCTAAAATTAATATAAAATGATTATTGTAATAACATTCTAATAGTTTAGGGACATTTCGATTATCAAAAAACTTTAGATGCATAAAATTAAAAGTTCAAAGACTAATCTAGTAATTTATCCAAAATGTGTTAACATATCTATATATGTATTTTTTTTTTAATTGAGAATTTTTTTTTATTTTTTATTTTTAGAATGAGAGTAGATGAACTTGAATTTTACATTTTGGTAGAGTTAGTCATAAAATTATCTTTAAACTACGCCTACAACCACATGTGTTTAAATATTTTGTTGAATGAGTGTTTATGTAATTTAAAAAAGAAAATATTAACGATACCATTTAATTTCTAATTTCTGGCGTTTCTAATAATATTTTTACGAAAACGTATTTCAGCATGGTTTTTTTTAATTAAAAAAAAAAGATATGAAAGTGTCTAAAAATACGATCAACGGAAAAATGATTCCAACTACAAAATGTATATTTATATTCAAAGAGCAAATTAAAGGTAAACTATGAATAATCAAACAGTTTGAAAAAAAAAATAAGATAAAATAATAAATAATCTATGTTAATCATGAAATATATCACAGCCATCGCATTTGTAATATCTAAAAAATACTATCTTACTATTATATAAAACTGAAGTGTTTTTATTATTTAAATTTTTTTTTTCTTTTATCTTTTTGTGGGCTTTTTTTTTTTTTTTCTGATGAAATTGTTTGATACTTCATTAATTCTTCAATGCTATAATTACTATCATTCTTCTCTTTTGCCCTGACAAGCTTGTACTTGTTTTATTATTATATTTTACCTTTTATATTATATTTTTATATATTTTCATCTCTAATTTTTTAAAAACTACTTTTATTTGTTCATTTTCATTCAAAAATTTTATTTATAATTTATAATTATATTAAAATATTAAAGTGTCCTAAAAATATTATTTAAAAATTTGATTAAGTTATTTTATCTTTTCGTGATAATGTGATGTTTAAAAAAAAAAAAAAACTTTTTCTTGATTGTTACTTTCTTCTATTCTTTTTCTATTTTTTTCCTTCAACTTTTAATGTTTTTTTAATTTATTTACTTTCTTAATCAAATTTGTCTATATAAAAATATCTTTAAATATGTAGTTACTTTTTTTTTTTTGGTGATAGCCTAATTTGCATGTGTCAAAAATATATATCATTGAAAATTTTAATATTTATGTCATAAATTAAATATTTAATAATTTTAGTATGTATGCATTTCACACTTCGCACGTGATTTCAACTAGTATATATATATATATATATATATATATATATCATCTATACATTATATAGAAAGGACAATAATTTTTACTGTTTTTGTCCAAAACACACGTTTTACGAAACTTGTGTTTTGTAAAATTTTTGGGTTTTTTGGCTGCTGTGCAGCTGACACGGGGAGGGGAGAGAGAGTGTGTGAGTGAGTGGAGGGAGTTTTTTGGGTTTTGGGTTCTTTCTTCGGATGACACAGTTAGAAGTAAGACCGGTAATTTCGGACACGACACAAAATAAATGGGTTTGGATCGCATGCTTAATAATTGGGTTGATACATTTAACACGAAAGTAAACGGGTCAGAAAGTTAGGTTTTGGGTTCTTTTTTCGGCTGACGCACTTAGAAGTAGGGCCGGTAATTTTGGACATGACAAGAAATAAATGAGTCTGGATTGCACGTTAATAATTGGGTCAAAATTAGGTCGACGCATTTAAAACAAAAATAAACGGGCCAGAAACAGGCTAACACGATTAATCCGTTTATTTAAATGGGTTGTAAACGGACCAATACAACCAAACCCATTAGAGCCCATATATATATAATTTCTCAATATATTAAAAAAACCCCTAAAATAACAATATATAAAAGCCTAATCCTAACCCTAATAACTCGTTTATGCTTTATTCTAAGATATGTTTATCTTAATCATTATAGATCTTTAATAATTCTAGTTGTTAGTTTTATATTTTATATGAATATGATGAGTTTTTTGTGTGAGTGAATTCAGAATTTTAAGTGATTTTTAATCCAAAATTTTTCGTGTTAAATAGGTTAGAAACCAGTTTTGTGTTAAATGAGCCGTAAAGGGGTTTTTTGTGTTAAATGGGTTATAAATGAGTTGTTTTCACGTCAACCCGTTGTGTCCCATTTAATAATCGTGTTGTGTGTTGTGTCGTACTACATGTTTATTAAACAGTTCGTGTTCGTGTTTAGGTTCCTGACCCGTTTATTAATCATGTCGTGTTCGTGCTTATATTTATTGTGTTATTATAATTGGACCAGCCCGTAACACGAATTGCCATCCCTGCTCGAAAGAGAGGGGAGAGAGAGAGATGAGTGGGATGGAGGATTATTTTATATAATTATATATATATATTTTTTTATAACATTTGTTGTTTGTTTGTGTTGGTATATTCCTAGTAGTCTTTTATTTTGCTCTTTTTCATGCTTTCTTTTTTTTCTTCAGTTATTTTTTGGGTTTTTTTAATACTTTTTACTTATACAATTTTTTTTAAATAGATCTAATCATAAACATCGGACATATTTTAGTATATATATGTATAGTTACACTTGACCGCACTGGAAACCTTTCCATTCGGTGGCTAAATAAGACTGAGACAAATGATGAACAGGTGTGTGTCTGATAAAGCGGGTGTACATGCACCCTACTCGCGCGTTTGGCATTACAAATTCCATTTTAAAAAAAAAAAATTTGCCACAAATTCCGTTTAATTAAATTTAGTTTCGTAAAGAGACATCTATTGGTGACGTAGATAACGTCTTCCCGAAGGTCGTAGAGACGTTATGCGAAGAGTTACGTCTGCTATCGGTGGCCCCAACTTTTTTTTTTTTTTTCCTGAGGAGAAAGCAAAATGAGGTTTTACGAAATTTTTCCAATTACCAGATTACCCCCTAATAGTTAGGTAATTGTCCTTTCATGCCCTCATCCCAATTTTAGGTTGCCGTTCCAGTGGTCCCTACATCGTAAGTAACCAGATCAAATACGTATTCTAGTTGCCTTTGAATTGGCGCAATTGCATTAATTTTTTTTTTGATGTAATTGTTTTCTCTATTTGAATATTGATTGTTTTTTAGTCCCCATTCTTAATTGGCCAAAGTCAAGTTTTGGTGGGAAAAAAAAAAAAGATATATAAATAATTATTTTACTTATAGGCTAAATTAGATGTGAATGCTTTTAATGTCGACATAACTAAATCAAGGAAAAATGAATTTTAGAATAAAATTAAAAAAATAAAATCCAACAACAAGAAGTCATACCTCTCAATAATTAAAAATAAATAAAAGAAAGAGACAAAAACAATAACATGTCATTGCATCTTATATGAGTACCAAGTACCAATAGTTGCAAACAAAGCTTAATATTATTCTATTTTTAACTTATTACAAATTAAAAAATTTCAAAAATAGAAAACATATCAGGATTAAGAAAGTTTATCTGATCCAACAATCGATCAAGGTGATCAGGACAATCTAATCTAATACTTTTTTTTTTAACGGATAAACCGATCTCAATTTGATTGGATTGAATATCAATTTTATAAAACCAATCTAGGTTGGATCAGATGCACTCATTATCTTTAAAACACCCAATCTAATTTAATCCAAGACAATGTAATCTTTATATATTTGTACTTTACATAATTGATAAAAAAAAAATTAGCCTCTATATTTTTTTTGTACACCTTACCGAATAAAAAACTTCAAAACCTTCATTTTATGATGTTACACAAGCAAAATCCTTTTATCTAGTTTTATAATTTCCTAACATATTATTATACACTTTTAAACGTTCTATAATTTTTGCTTGTTTTGTTTTTAAAATGTAGTATTTAAATATAGGTGATATATGTCAAACCGATCAGAGCAAATCAAATCCAATCAAAACTGACCTTAAATAAATAGATATATATATATATATATTAACTAAGGGGTGGGGGATTCGAACTTTTTACCTTATAATAGAGTTAAGTATAAAATTATTATGAGGTTATACTTGCAACCACGACATTTAATGGACTGGATGACATATTTCTAACTGATAGGATTGGATGAGATTTCAAAAACAACTTTGAATTGGATTAGATGTTGTATAACAAAACTAGGAAGACTCTACACGAGGACCATGTTAACAAATACAAAGGTATATTTGTGAAAAACCTGTGGTATCAAGATGAACTTTTTTTTTTTTTTTCCGGGAAAAGTAGTTAGTTAGCTACTAAATTATTTTTTTAATAAGTGTTAGCTACTAAAAATTGAAGCTCGCAAAATACTAACCACTTACATTGGTATCGGTAAAACAAAACACAAACAAAAGGGATAAATAAATGCTTATATAAAAAAAGATAAATAAATAACACACCATGCAGAATAAGCTCCACTATCCTTTAAAAAAAAAAAAGAAAAAAAAAAAGAACAAGCTCCACTATTTTTTACGCAAAAGAGAAAACTTATTCTCGCAACAAAAGGGGAAAAAAAAATAAAATAAAAAACAATGATAACATAATTGAGAAGAATGCTTTCTTACTTCCCCTTTTTGCGGAGTAGTTTTGGGAGACCAATTCCATCACTACGACTTCATTGTTTAATCATAGATATTAGATTAATGTCAATCCTCACCACATGGTTTCCAACTTTTCCGTTTTTTCATTGAAAAGATTAATTTTCATTTTTTTTAGATATTTAAATTCTACATCTCATTCAAATTCAATACCGATGAGTCAGTTTATTTAGATTCGGAATTTGTTGGTGTGGCGTGGTGATTCGGGATCATTTGGGAGTTGTTGTTAATGCTTGTGCTAGACATATCGAGAGAAGTTTTAGTCCTTATATTGTAGAGTATTTGACGCTGGGGAGGGGCTTCTCTTAGCCAAAATCTAGGGTTACAAATGGAAGCTGTGGAGACGGATGCTATTTGCCTTGTACACAAGGTTTAAAATCCGCTCTCAATAAGTGATAACAGTAATTTAATTACTGATATTGTGAACCTTCAAACAAAGGAATTTTCAGTTCATGTGCTCATGTTCGTAGAGGGACAAATGATCTTGCTTATTTACTAGCTACTTCTGTTTTCAGTTTGTCTTTGAACTGTACTTTTGTGAATTTTTATCCTATGTTCATTTTTATAGCAGTTGTGACAAATTTATCACCTTAATGAAATTGGAACTTTCCCTCAAAAAAAATTCTGCATCTTATATGTAACATTCTTACTAAATAATTGGATTTTGACTTGTTAGTAGATGACATTTAAAAAAATATTAATAAAAGTTAAAGTTTTGTAAAATAAGAAAAATAAAAGTCTTTTTTTAATTGATTGATTGATGGACATAGTTAATTAGTTATTATTATGATCAATTACTAATTAATTGTGATTGATCATTATTTAACTATGATTAATCATTGATTATGATTATTTTAAAAAATAAAAAATATTCAGCCATTTATTTTAATATGCGATTAAAAATTGTCTATTGTCTAATTTATCTTAAACAATCTCTATAGTACATTGAGAAGAACTTTTCAGTTGTAACTAAAGGTTTTTTTTAATAATATTTTTATAATTATATTTTGCTTTTTTTTTTTTTTTTTTTTGAAAAGGGGGTATTTTTCTTTTATTTCAAAATATATATTCTGCATTTTGAAGGGTAATTTTGCTTTTATTCAAATATATTTCTGCATTTTGATATTCATTTTGAAATTTTGTATTTTTTATATCATCAAATCACATTTAGGGTGGCGTTTGGACCATAGGTCCAAACCCATGGATTTTAACTCAATTTTTTGGCTTTTTTCCCCAAAAGTTTTTTTATCTTTTCTGAAAAAGTACACATCAATCACTATTTAAACTTATCAATTTCAACTCAAACTCATACACCAAACAAACCCTAAAGTATACCCATCTACACATTTCGCGACTAGCATTAGATTTTGATGCAAAATACCCTAAATATCCTTAAAAAGAAAAATTGAAACTTAAATTATTAACCTTTTAAAACATGTATTTTTCTTTTATTAAAAAAAAAAAAAAAAGTAAGCAACTACACTAAAAAGTCATGTGTGGTTCTTCCTTCTAATGACCGGTATATCAAATTTAATTTTTTCTTCAATTATTTTTTAATTTAATTTGAATGTTATTTTTGGTATTTTTGATGTAAAAATTAACTATTGTTTTTTAAAAAAAAGCTTTTAGTTTGTATTAATATAACTAATCTCATGTAATGGTATAAAAATAAGAATATAGAATTTCAAAGGTATGAAAGTAACTAACCCTATAATAAGCCATACAGTTCTTCAAAGAAGAAACAAACAACATACGCTTTTTTAGATATTAAAATTGTAAAGTATTTTGCATTAAAAAAAAAAAGAAAAAGACCCGCCAACGTCGCTGAGGAAGGAATTGAATTTGAAAATTACATTATTAATGTGGCGTCATTTTTTTTTTTTTTTGGCATCTATTAAATAACTTCTACCTATCTTCATATTGGTCACAACAAGGTTGCTTCCCATTTTCTGATTCTTATCAAGTCGAAAATATGTCCTCTATTTATTTCTTATCATTCTTAGTATATTGTATAGCCTTTATATTAAATATAAATTAACGTGCGTATCAAATTCTTGATAACTTATGATTGCGCTAGCGAGTGTCCATCATCTTAATATAGGAATTAATGGTCTAAGCATTGACAAGTTGCATATTTTTATGCTCATAATAATAACAATAGTCTTACCTCAAAAAAAAAAAAATAATAATAATAACCAAAGTTATGTCAGCAAGACTAGCAAATTACTTTCTTTATTTTTTTTCAATTTTTTTTTTTTTAAGAACTAGAGTTATATTCCTTTATTATATTTAAAATTAAGATAAATTATTCATTTAGTTTCTAAAAAAATAAAAAAAAGCAGCCAAGTTTTTTTTCCCATTAGAAAAACAAAAGAAAAAAAAAAAAAAAAAGAGAGAGCAGCCAAGTTTTAATTAAACAGTCCAAAAACTCGTGTAACGAGGAATCAATAATTGAGACGAATGGAGGGGAAGCATTGAAAAGGTGCCAAAATTGTCAAACCCTACAAAAGCGAGGGCAATAAAGTCAATTCGTGTACAGAAAATTGGGACCCACCCAATGTGGCAGCCGAGGCAAGCAAAGCTAAGGAGAAGAAGAGGAAAAAAACAAAAAAAAAAAAAAAAAAAGGTGCCGTTGGGCCATCTATGACGTGGCAAATACCCGGATAATTAGGATAAGTAAAACACCTTTAACGCATACACCTGTTCACTAATTCTGTTTTACAACGTATATACATATACATCAACACCATTATAAATGAACACGACCCAAACACGCTTTTCTGCTTTTCTTCTTCGTCTCATCAGTCCCACGGAAAAGCAACCAAAAAAAAAATAAAAAAAAAAATCGAAAACTTTCTCTCTCTTTCTGCTTGTTGATTACTTTCCCTTCTGTCTTCTCTGAAGAATTGGATTTGAAAAGCTATAAACACGAGTCGTTTACGAATTTACGATCATCTCTGTTGGTTTGGCTTTTGATTTCTGGTTTTGTTTGAATTTAATTTTGAATTCGGTCCTTCGCCGGTGATCGGAAAACGACGTCGTCATGGGTGGTGGTGGTGCTGCTGCTGAAGTAGAAGCGGTGGGAATAGCGGTGGAGTTCTTCCCGGAGGAAAGTGATGAAACGGGGTCGTACACATGGCCTCCGAGAATCCCCAGACGCCTTAGCCGGAGGCTCCACTGTAAGTCTCCTGCACCGTCGAACAAATTGAAGCTAAGCTTCGTCTCGCCGATCTTCGCGTCAGTCAGGTCTATATCTCTCCCCTTCAATTTTTCCTTCTTCTTCTTCTTCTTCTTCTTCTTCTCTTCTTCTTCTTCTCTTCTTTTTTTTTTTTTTTTTTTTTTTTTTGAACTTCCGTCCGTCCTTTTTTTTGAGGAAATTTTTTTTTTTGTTTTGTTTTTATATTCGATGGCTCAACTGAACACTTAAGTTTTGGTGAAACTGCTTTTTTAAGAAAAATAATAAAGCGATAATCTTAATTTTTGTTTATTACGTTTCCGTTAATTTCAAAGAGTCATTTAATTTACGTGCCAATTTCTTAATTTTCGTCTTGTTCACCTCGCTTTGTAAAATTTCAACTACTCAACTGATTTCCTTATCGGTTCTTCCTATGTCGAAAGTTTTTCTTCAGATGAAATTATACATAAGGATAATATTTTTTTTTTCCTTAAATTTTTTTTTTCACACTTGTTTCCTGAAATGATTATACATATATATATATATATTATTTATTTATGTATGTATATATTGAATTCTGAGTTTATATGTTTTTGGGTCCATTTTTTTGTTCTTTTAAGTATGGATTTTACCTACCCAACGTCTCTCCGAATTTAGCGTTATTCGTTTTGTCTGTTTGGTTTTTTTTTCCCCCCCCTATTTTTTTATTTTTATTTTTATTTTCTTCTGAACCTTAGCGATGAAGGATGTTCTTGTGTTGGTGAGTGAGTTTCTTCTTCTGTATGAATTTTTGTTTTCACTTCACCCGGGTAATTTTATTTTATTTTTTTTCTTAAAGCTCTTTCATGTTCTTTTCGTGTTGATATGATTATAGTTTGAAGTCAATATAATGTTTGGCTTTTCTACAGAACTGTGTTCTACACATATAACGTATAAAATCGAAGGAATATGGACATTAATATAACATGTAAAATCTAAGTAAGAGTTAACGTATATGGTCTAATTCACGGTGAGGAATTTGTTTTATTTTACACCAAGTCTTCTAAATTATTGTTATGTCGAATAAACGTCAGGATGACAGTGATTCAACATTTGATGAACTTTTGCGTTGCGAAAAATCTTTTTCTGGGTTTTACTTAAAGCTGGATTCTCTGTGAGCGCAGGAATACTATGAGAAAGTTGTCGAGCAAAGCAAGGCCTAAGCCTCGAAGTCCTTCGAGGTCTTCTTCTCACGGGGAGGACCTCGGGCAGCGGCTCGAAGCTAAGCTCCAGGCTGCTGCCCAGAAAAGGCATGTTCTGCTAGCTATTTTGCAACTTTTGTTGGTACTTGTTCTGGACAAAGAAATGGATGTATTTTGAGTAATTTAAGTTCTTTGTTTGGGTGTGTGAAAAGGCCCATACCCCGAGCTTATTCTGTCCCTTGCAGCATTTTATTTTGTTTTATACATGCTTACTTCAGTTGATGGCTTTAGTTTTGGAATCATTGTACGGTGGTTTACGTCCTTTCATTGTCTCCTTGTTCTCTTTAGAGGATTTTACTTGCAACTGAACATTTACTGTTGAAAATTACAAGAATCTTATCTCGGTGTTATTTTTCAAGTTAATATGGATAACCGTTTACTTTCGACTAGCCAATTTATTTCCCAGCATCTTGTTTAAGTTTCAATTGTTTTTTCTTTTCATTTCTTTTTTCCTCATCTTTTTGACCTTAAACTATTTAGCTCTCTCTCTCTCTCGAGAAATTATTATGGTTAAAAGATTATTACGTGTTTGACACTTTCTTGTAATGTATATGCTCTGTCAGCGTATTCTTCTCATCTATATGTGTATGTATATGAATGTTAATCACGTATTCCACACACATATTTGTGTATGGGTTTGTGCATATTTGTGTATGTGTGTATATTCCCACGCATATTTGTGCATTTTACTGCCATGGCCGATGTTAATTCTATGACCGGCTAACCGTCTCGTCCAGACTAGATCTACGACTTTCTGTAATGTGACTCCTTTTTACTTATTGTTGAATTAACAGGTCCAGGATTCTGGAAAAGGCTCAAATGCGCTTAGCTAGGTTGGATGAATTGCGACAAGCTGCTAAAAGTGGGGTAGAAATGCGTTATCAGAAGGAGCGTGAGAAGCTTGGCTCGAAAGTGCAATCACGTGTTCAGCAGGCAGAGGCAAATAGAATGAGGATGCTTAAGGCTTATAGACAAAGAAGGGCCACGCTAAAGGAGAGATCATCTCAGTCATTATTGCGGAAGATGGCACGAGAGAACAAACACAAGGAATGTGTACGTGCTGCAATTCAACAAAAACGTGTGGCTGCTGAGAAGAAGAGATTGGGATTACTGGAAGCAGAGAAGAAGAGAGCGCGTGCTAGGATGTTGCAGGTTCGACGAGTTGCTAAGTCTGTCTCTCATCAGCGTGAGATTGAGAGGAGGAGAATTAGGGATCAGTTGGAAGATCGGCTGCAAAGAGTATGTATTCATTCTCTATCGAACTCGTATTGCAATTCATTGTTATTATTGGTGGCGCTTGTGATGCTCGTTTGTTATTCATGAGTTTCATGATGATATTTTACATGTTATTAGGCAAGGAGACAAAGGGCAGAATATTTAAGACAGAGAGGAAGGCTTCATAATTCCATTCAAGTGAACTGGAATCGGATGCACGACCAGGCTGATCTTCTCTCTAGAAAGTTGGCAAGGTACTTGTTCCTGTTCCTTTTGTTGCTTTACGGTTGTAACCCTGTCGTTCACATTTCTGATGGATAAACTATTTTTTTCGCATTATTATTGTTCGTTGCTCTAAATGTTCTATATGGGGCTTACATAAAATCCTTTTTTTTTTTGGTTCAATTTTCTAATTTGCTTCTTTTGTAGGTGTTGGAGGCGGTTCCTTAGGAAGAGAACTACCGTGGCCTTGGCAAAGTCTTATGATGCCCTAAATATTAAGGAGAAATGTGTCAAATCTATGCCATTTGAACAGCTTGCTCTTCTGATTGAATCAACTGACACCCTACATGCTGTGAAAGCATTACTCGATCGTTTCGAGAGTCGATTAAAGGTCATACGAGCTATTGCTTCTTCCAGTCATACACCTGGCATGGAAAACATTGATCACCTTCTCAAAAGAGTTGCTACACCGAAGAAAAGGACTCCTCCGAAGAAAACTCCATGGGGAAGAGAGGCAACAAAGAAAGCAACTAGGCCTAGGGAGATGACTATGAATCCGACTAGATTATCGAGGTATCAAGTAAGAGTAGCCCTTTGTGCTTACATGATATTGAGTCACCCGGAAGCGGTTTTCAGTGGTCAAGGAGAGCAGGAGATTGCTTTGGCTAAGTCTGCTGAAGAATTTGTTCAACAGTTCGAATTGTTACTGAAGATTGTATTAGAGGGGCCGGTGCACAGTTCTGATGAAGAGTTCGATTCCATGTCGCCCAAACGTTGGACCTTCAGAACTCAGTTAGCGGCTTTCGATAAAGCATGGTGCAGTTACCTAAATTGTTTCGTGGTCTGGAAAGTTAAGGATGCACAGTTGCTGGAGGGAGACTTGGTTAGAGCAGCATGCCAGCTAGAGCTCTCCATGATGCAAAAGTGCAAGGTGACTCCTGACGGAAATAGTAGTGACCTTACTCATGATATGAAGGCTATCCAGAAACAGGTACACACACACACACACACACACACATGTATGTCCATTCGACCAACTGCAATTTTATCCAGAATAAAAGTAAAGGTTTGGTTTGGACAGAAAGTTAGGGGAGAAATTAGTAGTGCTTGTGTTCTTCTCAATTTTTTTCTTAATTTCCTATGATCACCAAATGGGAGTGTCCTTTCTCACTTTTTATTTTTGAAGCTCCAAGTTGACTAAAAATTAGCATATAATTGCATGAGTCTACGCTCTTTTCGTGTTTTAGTTTTAAATCATGTATATGACAAATATGGTTAGGAAAGTGTCAATATTTGCCCAACTACTGCTAGTTTCTTTTCTATTTTTACGAGGGAAGGGTGTTCTTAGAAGATTGTTTCTTTCTAGGAAATGAAAAGGTGCAGTAGTGATTAACGAGTGGTTTCCTTCAAGTTTACCGTCAATTGCTTTTTAATTTTCTCGCGAGACAGATGAGAATAAAACGACTTCATCAATTTCTCCAAAATGCATGGTGCAAAACTAGCCGGCAACTTTGTCTGAATAGTTGATTTTTGTTTGCTTATCAGCTAAAACTTTTCTATTGATATTCTAATGGTGCAGGTTACAGACGATCAAAATCTTTTGAGGGAAAAAGTGCATCACCTGAGTGGAGATGCAGGGATTGAGAGGATGAATTGTGCCTTATCTGAAGCACGATCCAAATACTTTCAAGCTAAGGAGAACGGTAGCCCATCGGGTTTGCAGATTGCTCATTTTCTCTCTCCAAGTCCACCTAGTTCCACAGGTGGTCCTTCGTTCGCAAGCTCAGACAAGAGAAGCAATGTGGTTGGGAATGTTGAGCATCCAAGCCGTGTGGTTCGTTCCTTGTTCAAGGAAGATGATACTCCTCGAGGCTCTTTTTCTTCTGCACCAATAACCATTTTGGATGAACAACTAGGATCTTCTATAGAGAAGTTGGCTACGGAGAATGAATTGATTGTAAATGAATATCTTCACAAGCAGCACGAGGGGTTCACTGATATCTTTAATTTGACTGATGAAGATCAAAACGGTCTAAAGGTCAGTGCACTATGTGGGCGTAGCCCGATTCCTTCAACCCTATGTGATAAATACGTCTTTTGCAAAAGTAGAACCTAATTACAAGTAGTGGGACAGACATACCTTTTAATTAATGCAAGAGAGAGAACTTTTAGTGTCTTTGTTTGTTGACCAGTTTACAAGTTATATTAGTTGGTCTTTTTCTCCCTCTCTATGGAAAGTTTCTATATTTGCTGATGTTGAGATTGAATCTTGAATGTTTCTTTGCTAATCTCCTCGGTTTTGTTGCAGGCAAAGATAAGAGAGACAATGGAGAATGCTTTCTGGGATAGCGTCATGGAATCGATGAAAAGCGAGGATCCTAACTTTGATCGTGTTATTCAGTTGCTGGCGGAGATGAGGGATGAACTTCGCCAGATGGCTCCGGAGAGCTGGAGACAAATGATTATGGACTCTATTGATCTTGACGTTCTCTCTCAGGTAGTAGCATCTTTTAATTTTTTTTATATGCAATTTGTTACTTGCTTGTACGCATTATTTATTAACTTCTATTTCTTTTCAAGGTGCTTAAATCTGGTAATTTGGACATTCACTACCTGGGAAATATCCTGGAATTTGCATTGGACACTTTGCAAAAACTCTCTTCCCCAGCTAAGGATGACGAGATGAAGACTACTTGCCAGAGGTTTATGAAAGAATTAGCAGATTCATGCGAAGCCAAAGATGGCTCAAGCCATTCTAGTGTTATTGCAATGATCAAAGCTCTGCGCTTTGTCCTTGGGCAAATTGAGGTAAGAAAAAGGGACTGCAATTCAGTATTATTGCAATGATCAAAGGACTGCAGTGGTCCAATAAGTATACTTTCTTGTTAACTCAAGTCAAATGGCAATATATATACATGTATATATATTTTTCATTTCTTAAAGACACAAGGTTAATGGCTATAGCCGCACCAAATCTTTTTTTCAGTACATAACATCTTGAGGATTCTGGTTCTCTTCCATTCTTTTCCGTTCAATTGTTTTGGTTTATCACATTTTCACACAAGAAATGTGCAAGCAACTTTCTATTTATTATATTATTAATATGGAAGTAAACTGATTTACTATATGGATGTGTATTCTTGTAGGTGCTTAAGCGAGAGATAAGCAAAGCGAGAATAAGAATAGCCGAACCTTTGCTGAAGGGTCCTGCTGGTTTGGACTACCTCAAGAATGCTTTTGCCAACCGCTATGGATCTCCCTCTGATGCAAACTTGTCCCTACCATTAACAGTGCAATGGCTCTCCACTGTGCAGAATTGCAAAGATCACGTGTGGGAAGAACATAGACATTCTCTCTCTGCTTTAGACCGTGAAAGTTCATCTCATGGCTTGATTCCTTCCACCACCCTCAGAAGTGGCGGAACCTTTGTGGTCAAACCTAACATGACTTCTTTTGCATCTGGGGCTACCAACACTGCAGGTTTAAATGCTACTCTCCTGGAAAATTATAGAAGGGAAAAATATAACCGCAATTTGGCTTCTACTTCTTTCTCATTACAGTTTGTCTTCTTTTTTCGATCAGGTAATCAACAGCCAGAGTGCAAGGGAGAAAAAGTCGATTTGCTCGTCAGGCTAGGCTTGTTGAAGTTAGTAAGTGGTGTATCGGGTTTGACACAAGAAGTTCTGCCCGAAACTTTTACGCTGAACCTCTCCAGGCTGAGGGCTGTTCAGGCTCAACTTCAGAAGATTATCGTAACCGCTGTCAGGTAATTAGCATTGTTGATTCGTTCTTAGTATCACGCTTTCTATTGTTAGAATTCAAGACCTGAAAAGAAACCTCGATAAATAAATAAACATAACATTGCCTCTGACGATTTTGAAGGACCAAATTTCGAGGCTAAGGTTTTTCTAACTGATTCGTGTGACTATAAATGCAGCATTCTTATTTGCCGACAAACCCTCCTAAGCGAGGGAATAATAGACAGCTCGAGAGATATGGAGGGAATTATTTCGGAGTGCGTTGAGAGGCTTGTGGAGCTCTTGGATCGTGCAGAAGATGCAGGTATTGAAGAAATTGTCGAATCGATCAGTCGGTTCTCAATAAATGGGAACGAAATCGGAGACAGCCAGAAGCTGCAGTCACGCAAGGCGGTCATGGCAAGGATGATAGCGAGGAGCTTGCAAGCCGGGAATGCTGTATTTGAAAAGGTATCCTGTGCTGTTTACACGTCTGCAAGGGGAGTCGTGCTCGGAGGCAGCGGACCCCAGGGAAGAAAACTAGCGGAGATGGCGCTCCGGCAAGTCGGAGCAGGGTTACTGAGTAAGAGACTGGTGGAAGCTGCTGAAGTTTTAGTGGTGGCTGCTACTGTGTCAGTTAGTGTTCATGGACATTGGTATGCACACCTAACTGATAAAATGTGAAGAAAATAATAACAATTGCACAGATGTATATATGGTAGTAGCAGTTTGTATTTGTGTACGTGTGAATAAAGCTGTGTTTAATAATTAACTGAAGTTGTAAATTGTGGTTAGAGAGTTTCTAATTTTTAACTTTCAATGCAAAATTCCTTTGATGTAATAGAAGGGAATATGGATGTAAATATTGTTGGGATGTAATAAAGGGGGTCTGTTGTTCTTTTCGACTATTTCTTTGCTTTCATGTTTGTCACTGGAAATGTTTATGAACCATTGTCCTTGTCTTCCAAATAATAATAATGTCAAGTTATTTTTCAGATAGTAGTACTTTTCTCTTATTATTATTCCTTTTTCTTTTTCCTTTTTGGGACGTCATATTGGGTACTTTTGTAACAAGGACGCGTTGTAATCCCAGCATAAATAAGAATAATAATAATGTCTTTTAATTTCATTAAAAGATTTGGGAGATATAAATTAGGACAAATTCTTTGTCTCTTAATTTTAGGTCGTCACAAAATATCATCGAACATAAATTTGTAATAATCTTTCCCTTTGAAAATAATCTTTCCCTTTGAACTTTTATAAGTTCCCTCATTTATATTTTTGACAAAAAAATGCATATAATATTTATTAACAGCATAAGTTGGGACAACATAAATCGGGCTATTAAATGCAAAATCATGAAGTTACTTAAAAATTAGTTAGTTTTTCAAAAATTAATTAAATATTTGTTAACTTAAAAAAAAAAAAAAAAAAAGACATAAACTGACAAACCATTAATTGAAATTAGCAAAATAAGGTATATTACATCAATTTTAGAATCTGCAAGATAACTCTCAAAAAAAAAAAAAAAAAAAAAAAAAAAAAGAAAGAAGTGAAAAGAAAAGAAATGAAATTAGATTACGACAGTGCAAGCCTTCCTAAACATTGATTGTTTATTACTACAAAATCTTATAATTATTCCTTGTGTTTAACTGAAATTTCATTTTTGTCCTTTTATGTTAATAATAAGAGTAATTCCCAGAGGTGTTGCTAATAAATTAAAAAAACAAATCCATGTGCTTTGAAAAAAAAAATGAAAAAAAACCTCACGTCATGTTTTAAACATCCTAGGTTTGTCATCAATAATTTGTTTGAGTATTATTTTAAACATTGAGGGGCTAAGAAATTTGATACAGAAAAAAAATTAAACTTTCAAAATGAATAAAACAAAACAAAAAATCTCCTGTTTGGGATTTCTTAGAGTAGCTAAGAAATTCAAAAATCTAAACTTTCAAAATGAATAAAACAAAACAAAAACATCTCCTATTTGGGATTTCTTAATTTTTTTAAAGGACTTTTTTTTTTTTTTAAATGAGATTTTGTAGTATTAAAGTTTATTTTCTTTAGTGCATTCTAACTATATGTTTTTTCTTTGATTTTTAAAACATAATAATAACTTCACAACATAGAATCACAGTAAAATATTCATCATCTTCTAAGTATTGTTGCAATGCCACAGATTTTCCTTTTTAGTTAATTAACATTTATAATAACAAGGTTAATAATTCGAATTTCTCAAACACAGTTCCAAATATAGTTCTATACTATAGATTTGTGAGAGCAAATTGGATATCTTTCAAGAATTTGACAGCTAACATATATAGGAATAGTCTCGTGAACGACGACCATACGGTCTGGCGACACAACCCATGAACGAGTGCGACACAACTCGAAAGGAGGAGCACTACAACCCGTAGGAGAGATGCTTTTCACCGTTGACGATGGCAGAGACGTAGCCAGCTTTTGCCGCAAGAGAGGGACAAGCAGCATGTTGCAACAAAAGGGAAGCTCTCCCGCAGTCGATGATGGCATAGTTGGAGCCGACTTCGCCGCAAGGGAGGGACAAGCAGCATGCAGCAGCAAAAGAGATGCTCTCTCGCAGTCAGCGATAGCATAGACGGAACCAACTTCGCCGCAAGGGAGGGACGTGCAGCAGTCAATAGCAAAAGGGAAACTCTCTTGCTGTCAATGATGGTAGAGACGAAACTGGCTTCGACGATGGCAGAGACGAAAGCTCACTCTGGCGGCTCTCACCATGATTTCCGATGAAATAGAGAGAGAGAGATAGACAAAGATCGGTAGTGGGAAAGTGGGGAGGACCGTTCATGTCTGGCAAAAATGGGAGGCCGGACACGAGATCCCCTATATATATATATATGTACATATGAAAAGCTCTGTTATCTAAAGTGACAGTTATAACATATTTTACATCTTGTAACTACTAGTTAATATCATGTAACTTTTTATTTTCAATATTATGATATGAACTATTTAAACTATTAGCACAATGACAAGTATCACTGAAAAACATTATATCAAAACCAATTGATTGTTACAATAACACATAAAAAAGTTACAAATGCCATTTATACCGGTGCCGCACAAAAGAATTTCCATATATATGTGCATATATGTGTATATATTATATTATATTTTTGTTCTAAACAAAGGAGATTTTTTTTTACTGATTATTGGCTTCGTACCACAACTATAGTTCCAACTGCTAACAAATCAGTAGAACCAGAGCTTTAACGTTGGAAAAACTACACAAGTATAATACATTATATTCCAAATTAATGGAACAAAACTGTCAAATCAGGAATCTTAATTTTCTCTCTCTCTCTCTCTCTCTCTCTTTTCCCTGGAATCCAGATCAGGTTGCCATGGACAGTTCTGCTCTTTCTAACACAATAAATATCAAAAAAAAAAAAAAAAAAAAAAAAAAAGCATGACAAATTGTTCTTTACCTGTTCATGGCATTTTCTTAGACATTCAATCATTGTCGTTAAACATTTTTAGGAGCTGACCATGTAGGCAGTACTCGTCCGCCTTTCTGATTAGTCTTCGTCATTGTGCCATTTGCTTCAAAATCACAACCTCAAAATCTAGGTCATCATCTATGTACTGACTGCAGTAGTCTCGGTCGATGCGATTACTAGCCTCGTCAACTTTGTTCTGCTTCTTTGTCGCCATTTTCTTCGATCGGCCTGTGCTGTTAAATTCAAAGTCCTCTATACTTGGAGATTGATTTTGATCTCCACCTCTTCTCCTCTTTACGGAATCAGTACTCTCGTTGCTACTGCTGCTGTTTTTGTCTTTCATGTTGTGCTCCTTTATGACAGATTCAATGGTTTCAAGTACTCGATCTCCATACTTGCTTACCTTAGCCCTTGATTTGGAAACATACAAGATGACGATTAAAATGTCTGCTTGGTTAAGTAGCATGAAAATTTATAGTATTAACCCGAAAACTTACTTGCCAATTCCATGAATCTCGAGGAGTTCTTCTTTCGTCCTGGGAAGCTTTATGCATATCTGCTTAAATGTAGCGTCCCTGCAGAAAGACAAAAGATGCCAATGTGTACCGCAAAAGGATAGGGAAAAAAAAAAAAGAAATGGCGGATTGCAGCTTACGTAAAAATGTGGTATGCCATGACCCCCTCTTCAGCTTCTTTCATGAGAGCAGATCGAAGCTTCCGCAAAGCAGTATATAGTTTAGCTGAGAGATTCTTCAATTACATAGCCATAAAGAACAAAGAAAAGTTAGTTAGTCGTTCAAAGTATTTAAATATTACAAGAATTTATAGATCTATAGATACATGACTACATTTTCTTATTCTAGATATGAAATGATTTTAGTACCACGTCTGCCTCTGACTGAGGTTGAGTAGGAATATCGTGAAGCAGAGAGCCCTTGGCCGGAGTAAAATCAGATTTAGTCTGCTTAAGAACTTTTACGGAAGAAGGGAATCTACAAGGAATAAAATCCAGCGTCAAAATTGCAAGCATGTAGGTGAGCCAAAAGCAGTAAAGTGGAAAGACACGGAATTTAATCAATATGCGAAAACATCTAAGTTTTGAGAAGCTTCTGCTATGAAAAAAAGACACTTTGCTGAAGCTTCCCCAGAGGTAGTCATATTATAAAGTTCGATGTCTAACGAAGGGCTGGCTTTATATATGATTGACACAACAAACTTTTAGCTACCAAACACGACGTCTTCGTGTGTGTGTGTGTTCCCAAAAATGTCAAAAAACACGTAAAGAAAACCTAAAAGATACATGCAACTCTAAGCTATTAACATCGACTTGTATATTCTGCATTGCTGACGCAGAGACTTTTATCTTTGACACGTCAATGAAATATTGATTCAAAACTAGTAAAAGGAATACCAAAATTTTGAAGTTTGAGAAAGAAAAAGCATCACTAGAGAGTCAACCTTAACACAATGCTCCTCCGACCAGAGAAGAGATCGTACGCTTTGGACTGGTTCACCTGCCCGGAAATGGGAACCATAAACATGGATGAATGATGATAAAGGAACGTAACAAGTAACGCAAACCAATTTCTTGCTCTTTCAGACATTATATAAGAGGAACAAATGGAAGTTCAAGTACCTTTAGTACTGAGGAAAGGGATCCATAAACATCGCTTTTCTTAACTTCCTCCACAAGAATATCCTCAGTAACAAGATGACGCAGAATACGGGAAGCTTCTCCCTTGGCTAAATGTTTTCCAGCCCCATGGAGTTTTATAGCGTCATGTTTATGCTTCTTGACCTATTTTTTGACATAACAGATATATAATTTGAAATGATGAAAATAAAAGCAAACCAACGACAGTACATCAAAAGCATCATATTTCTCTTAAATGAACTTACATATTGGCTCAACGAGCCCCTGTAGACTTCTAGAATATGAGACGATGAACACTGCTGCCCTGTCGACTTCACTAGTTCAACCTATAAGAACAAAACGTTAAAAATAAGCCAATTAAAAGATATGATATGTAAATTTGAAGCGACAGTTATCCACGTAGGAAATGATTAGTGACATCTTGAAAAGAAATCCAACAATGTAACAAACCAATTGCTTTGCCATCTCTGTGACATCCTTGTCAACAAAGCTTTTGATTTTCAAACAATTGTCACATGTTCTTTTGCAGGCTGAAGAATCAAACTTTTCTCCAAAATGGATAAGTTGTAGAAGACGTCGACAATCAACATCATTTTCACAGTAGCTAACCTGAAACAAGTGATACCGCATTATTTAGAAAAATCAAAGAAATTTTGATTTTAAACATAAAGGTGAAAATCAAAGGATGGAATGGTAAAAACTATAACATGAAACCTGCATCAATTACCATTCGCAAAAGATTTTCAGTATTAGTTTCTAGTATTCCTCCTGAGTTAGTTGAATTAACACCACTTTTTCGATATGTGAAAGGACTTTGCTCTATGACACCTTGGCTAATCATATGCTTGACCCGTATCTGCAAGAGATTAAAAAATATGCAAACAAAAATTAGATGTTTAGTCTTGAAATTTTAGCATAACGCAGCCTATTCTATATGTACAGTGGGGTAACGCACGTAAACCACGTAATAACTTAGCTAGAACGACTTACGTAGTCGCTGTAACTGTAATACAAAACACAAGATGAACGTTGACCATCTCTACCAGCTCGACCACATTCCTGATCAAGAACAGTCCAATAAGCTAACAAAATACATCTACAATCCTTGCTAAATTCAAATCAAGGAATATGCTAATAAAGACATTGATAAGAATGAAAATGATTGGTTTCATCTTAATAAAATTCAAACAACAATATTTCAATCAAATTGCATCAACTAATTTTTGTTTCGCTACCTGATGATAGCCTTCAATAGATTTTGGTAGAGAATGGTGAATTACAAAGCGGACATCTGGTTTGTTGATACCTGTAAGTCTTAATATTGTTAGTTAATGGCAGAGTTGAAATAAACAAAGTTGCAATCAGCACGTACCCATTCCAAATGCCACTGTAGCACAAATTATGTTTATTTCGTCTTTGCTCCATTGATTTTGTACGAAGGCACGTTGAGAGGGATCCATAGTACCATGATAAAATGCTGCTTTATGCCCACATTCCTGAAGAAGTAAACGAACTCTCAATGAAACATAACCTATTATGTTCAATATCTCAATGTCTCGGTGAAACAGATTGTTATCTGTGCATGTATTCAAATATTTCTTCTGTGATTTCCAAGGTCAGCCTTCAAAAATTCCTACAGCAAAAGAGCTAGGGAAAAAAATAAGACACACACACACACACAACTGGCAGGAATCAGGATTAACAAATTTTGATAAGACACATGACAAATAGACTTTACACTCCACAAGTAGCCTAAAAGAAAGAAGTAATCATTATGGGGAATCAAATTTTTAAGACATCAAGATCGACATCTTTAAAATACATTCAACCGACAAGGTGATCATAATAAATTTGCACCTGTACTGCTGTATGCAGAATATAAATTTTTAGTAACATGACCAACTATTTGAAAATTAGAATACATATAAGCCCCTAATTCAGTGGTAAAGTGATTACAGTAAAGTCACCTGTAATCTTTCTGCAACTTTTTCGCAGTCCATTCTCGAGAGACAATAAATTATTCCACATTCATCATAATGGTTATCTTTAATGAACTTGTCAATGTCATCCAAACACTTCTTAGTCTTTGGAATGACCGAATACCTGTGACATACAAAACACACTGTTTCAATTCTGAATACCAGCTTAAATAAAATTCATACCGCAACAGCATTCAATACTTGCCATAAGTTTGGACGGTTAAAACTTTGCCGGAAAACAATGCAGTTGACGAGGCCGAGAGCTTGCACAACATCTTCCTTCACACTGGCTGTTGCAGTAGCCGTCAAAGCTAATACTGGTGTCTTTGGGAACTTTTGTTTCAAGATACCAAGACCCTGAACATTTTGAAATATGTACTTAATACATGTGTTTGAGAATGTATACATATATAAGTACATATGGATGTCTATGTGTGTGTGAGGGCGAATAAATACTATGCAAAGCACTTTAAGTTTTAGGAGGCCACAACCTGATAATCTGGTCTAAAATCATGCCCCCACTGACTCACACAATGAGCTTCATCAATAACAATCCGAGCAAGCAACTCACGAGAATGTAAACTCTCAAGGTGCCGCAAAAGAACGTCGCTTCTGCAGTCAGGAGAAAATTTCTTTAATACATATGGGTTGTTTGTGCTCAGGCATTCATTTCAAACTCCTTATAGGTGGTGTCTTATAATTGGGATGCGAAGAACTGTTTTAGTTAGGATAACCAATTTGTAAATTCTAAGGGTCCTAACTTTAATTCTTTGGTGGATACAGGGTCACTACTTAAAACGAAAAGATTTGAAGGTTGGTCAAACGAATAGCTTCAGGGATGACTCTTACACGTGCAATACCATGAGATTCTTATTTGTATATCCTAGACAAGTGAGTAAAAAAAGAAGAAAAAAGAAATGGTCCATTGTCCCAGAAATATGTTATCACCTTGCTATTCAAAAGTAAGATTTCTGCTTTATGCTCATGTTTTCATTGTGCAACAAAGTACACATGATAAGTCGCACAATAAATAGTGGTTGCTCACAATAAAAAAGCAGCATTCCGTAAAATAATGATCAAATGACTCATTTGGACTCACCAGAAGCCCCAAATAAAACAACATTAAATAAGTGAAGCCAGTCGAGTAAGCATGAGACGTACTAATATAAAAGAATTCCCATTTTCAGTTTACACTGATGTTGATACATCAAATAGTCTTTTTTCTTATTTTTAATAAGAGACTTCCTTTATTGATAATGGAAATCAATACGAAGGAAAGTAGACAAGCAGTCCTCAAGTTATCCAGAGCAAAAAAAAAAAACCCCCCTCGTAGGACAACAAAAACCCCCTAAACTCATAACCTATAATCATCCAATTACATCTTTCCAATTCAAAACGATCAAAGAAAATAGAAAATCTTTAATCCTATAGGGAAAACCAGATTTCATGGAACATCTTTAAGTATTTGCTTGGCTGGTTTTTTATGGAAAATTAAACACTTGTGACTTGGTTCAGAGAAGGAATCCTCATTTGGCTCTTTCACCTTCCTGTTGCGCGATGTGTAAAGAAGAGGGAGAAACATTGGATCATTTGATGCTTCACTGCACGGCGGCTAGAGGATATTGGCAAAAAGTATCAACTGAAGCAGGTTTTCTTTGGGCGTTCCCGGCTAATTGTAGATCTATGATGATCGAAGAGATGGTGGGTTTGGGCTCCAATAAGATGGCTAAAGCGCTTTGGAAGTGTCTGGTGCTTGCTGTGCAGTGGAACATATGGATAGAGAGGAATTCAAGAATTTTCAAGGAAAAAGAAATAGGGGAGGATGATGTATTTGAAAAGGAAAAATTTTCAGCTTCGTTATGGGCATCGACAGATAAAGCTTTCAAGAATATTCCTTTTTCTCTGATTGTGCTAAATTGGAAGGATGTGATAGGAAATTAACTAGAATGGGATAGTTACGATTTATCGGAGTTTACTTTTGTTGTGGTTATTATCATTGTCTAGTTTTTGTTTTAGTCTCGTCGCTTTGGTTCTGTTTCTATTCTTTTTTACGAGGACACCTTATCCTTTTTCCCTTGTAATTGATTTATATATCAATAAAAGGGGTTTTCCTTATTAAAAGAAAAAAAAAAGAAAGAAAAAAGAAAATGGAAAATCTTTGGGTCAGTCAAGGCCTACAAGAAAGTTGAGTATCTCCTTTTCTTTCTTTTGTCTTTTCATTTCTTTTTTTTTTTTTTTTCCTTCTTAAGAGATCCATAGGCTTACAAGAAACCACCTTCGTTCAAAAAATCATTCCATAACATTCTAGGCCTAGCCATTTTGCATTGCAGAAACAAATCGTCTATTGATTCAACTTCTTCCTTACACATGACACACCAGGAAGAAGATCTATAAAATAGTCAATTTGGTACATTTAACTTGAAGGTAAGTTTCGGGAATTCAAATGTAGGAGAAGGTTTTTTTACTAATAATAGAAATGACACTTACTTGGCAACTTTCTCTGGCGTGACATATAACAGCTTGTATTTACAGTAATCAGAAGTAAGCTCTCTAAGTATCTCCTGTTGTTGTGTCCATTCCATGTTGGCACTGAGGTAAGCTGCAGGTATATTTGCCTATAAAAGATTCAGAAGGAAGACATCAATTAACGTTAATGGCATTAAACTACCTGAAATAAAATAAGTTGAAAATACATTGGAAAATAGATATACATGAAGAGATACCTGTAATAAGTGCATGATTTGATCTTGAATGAGTGATACAAGCGGACAAACCACCAATGTGATGCCGGGACATATAAGAGCAGGGAGCTGCAAAGATAACAGATCCCACGGAAAGCCTTTAGATAAAAATGTAAAAGATTTGTTTCTTACTGTCGAGACAAATGAACTCTTGAAGAAAGAGATTATTGAGTATTAAAATAATAAAATGTTGCATGACACAAAACATGAGACAATAAACTGAACTAAAGGAACTATGCACAAGCAAAGAAGTGTAGCCCTAATTTCGAATGGAACAATATCGCGTAAGTCCCTAACAAGGGAACAACCATAACATAAAAGGACTTCAAGAAAAAAGAGCTTGTTCTTACCTGATATGTCAGGCTTTTGCCCCCTCCCGTTGGCATTAGAACGAAAACATCATAGCCACTCATTGTAGCATTAATTACCTCTCTTTGGTTGGGGCGGAACGAGTGATTTCCAAACACTTTCTTGTTATTGGCCTGCAAGTAGTTTTCTTTCATCAGGCAACAACAACAAAGAAAAAAAGTTATGCAAATATCAAAATCGACAATAATTCATCTGAACACCTCCAATTTCTTTGTCCACTGGAAATTCACACTACTCCACTTTTTGTCATTAGAACCTTCAATATAGCTAACTTCAACAACCTTTGGGATGTACTGTTCCCTTTCCACAGCACCGGAGAAGACACCAACCCTATCTACAGAAGAGAACGGAACTGATGATGGATTATAATTTTCATACAATCCTGGCTCATTACGTAGATGAACCTGGGCAGTAAATTTCGAGGGATCAATCCAGGATGATGCTGCTTGAGGTGTCTCATACTGGAATGATCTCGGAGTTGTTAATGCAGAAAAGTGTGAGTTTTGTCTTTCTTCAACTGCTGAATTGGGACGAAGATGTCTCTCCAGATACTGAATTTGTTTATTCAGCTCCAACCTAAGGATGGAAATATTCACCTAACTCATGTTTCTTACTGCACGATCACAGAGTATTTCCCAAGAAAAAAAGAAATGACCAGTATAGGCAACATGACATGATCCATTAAGATTCCGTTCTTTCATCGATTTTTATTCCTTCATTTTTTTATTCCTTGCATTTGGTTTACAGTTCAGTAACCAAATAAATTGTGAAGAAGGGTGGAACACAGACCTGTTCTGGCGAAGCTCTTCCATGCGTGCTGGACTTAGGTCATTGAAATTATCAATTAGCTCATTTGATATGGTTATTAGCATGTCCTTCATTTCCTGCAAATGAATTGCAGCTTCTGGGCAAGTCCCTAGCTGTATGAAAATGCAGGAATTAGGTACATCACAATTAAGTCAAGATGAGATGGACCAATACAGATAATACACAAACCTTAAACCCGTGACTACAAACTGAGCACAATTCTGGTGGCAAACAAGACTCATCTTGTCTCACAAAATTATATTTATCTACAGCTGGAGTAATGGGAGGAAGCTTTGACATTGATGGTTTAGGTGTGCATGTTGCTTGGTATTGTTCCACTATTTGGTCCACATCAATAGTCTGCAACCCAAATTAAACGAATGTGATAGACTGATAGAAAGTGCACTTCTATGTTCGAGTAGTAGCAATAATGGCAATAATTACACTGCCTTTCACAACTTTAGTGTGCTATAGCCAGAAATTTCACAAGTACATAGGCAAAAAAAAAAAAACATCGTAAATTGAGAATATATGAATACCTTAAAAAGAATTAAAAGATCAGAAGTCGAAATTAAAGAGCCTAAATCTGTCAAAAACTTAATTACTCTCTCAGTTAATTCAACTGCTGAAAATATCAAATTTTTATTCATCTAAAATTACGAAATTCTAGAACAAAATCAATTTGCACAAATTGGGAAAGTTCCTTAATCATTAGACAGATTAGGTGAGGGAATCCTTGTGATTTGAGTTTTTTATGTCTGTATATCTAAGTGTACTCAACTCTATTGGAAATATATAGATAATATGCACACATGATAGAAAGCAATAAAACAAAGAAAATTTACCCAATTCTCTCTCTGAAATTTTCATCGACTAACCAATTGTCATTTAATCACACAGGTAGAATAGACATATGAGTGACCTTAAGACTTTACAAAAAGAAATTACCTCGAGTATCTCGTCATCATCCATGTCAGCAACCAAACATTTTTCAGACTGTTTTATTTGGCTGGTGTGAACATTTTGATTGCTGACAGATCCACCTAAAACTTGATGATGAGAATTGTGGACCACTGATGGTCTGATCTGGCTTTGCCCTCCACTTTTTTGTGCTTCTCCAGCTTTAGCATTACTCGATGGGAAATAATTGCTTGTACAACTTTTAGGTTCACTAACACTGGCATTTGCAGCACCAAAGTATTGGTGTGCTTGTGTTCGACCAGAACTTCTATCTGCGTCATTTGAACATCGCAAGGTAGTTTTACCAACATTCGAAAACTTTCCAGCATTTGTATCCTTTACATGTACAGTTTTCCCTGGTTTTACATAACTCCTGGAAGAAATCTGCATGCTGGAAAGAACATGCCAAGCCTGCCAAATTTTCATTGATTAGCAGTGTAAATCAGAAGAAGTTGTCTCCAAATGTTTATGAAGTTATTAACTGGAGAAATAAGTTGACAATTATTTCAAGAACAAAGCTGTTTCAACTAAAAAAAAAGACTACAGAGTTTGTAAAAAATAAGCAAAGTAACTTGTTTACTCTCAAACAAATACAGCCCATTTATCTTATCCTTTAATGAAAGTAAAACTAACAACGTAATAATAGAATGGTAGCCCAAGAAATCAGACTTAAATGAACATCAAACTACTCCTAGCCTGCAAAGAGAACGTATTTCAACCTTTTCAAGTTGTGATCGTTGAATACTCTGACTTTGATGGGCGGCTAAACTGAAAGACAAACAAGCTATTTGTGAGAGGGAAAAGAGAAGAACACAGTTCAAACTTTAAAAAAGGAATAAACTGATCATGCTGTCAATAACATATCATAGTCTATTAGATGTACCAATATCCACGATTATCAAGTAAAGGAAAAATTAAAGTACAAATTACTGCAGCCAGATGGAAATAGCAAGGCAAATAAGTTTCAAATGGTGATGAATTTATATATTTTAACTTGAAAGGGACTCAGGAAATGGGAAATTTTTAAGGCCTATAAGCACTTGGAATTGTGTATCTCCTCTACGAGTAAATAGCATAAAAAGACTATAACATAGCCCCCCAATCCCTCATCAATCTAGACATACGGCAATCTCTCACCCCTCATAATAAGCAAAATCCACTTAGACACCCAAGATTAAACTCCATCCCACAACTAAACCATTCTTCGAAAAACTAAAAAGTCATTTTGCTCCTTTCTAGCCACAGATCAGCACCCAAACAACCGCCAAACCAGAAACTACAACTTCTTGGTCTCAACTAGAAAACGAAGGACTAGTATTACAAAATGGCATCAATTTCTCATTGTGTAACATACATTTGTTTCAAAAGAGAAAGTATATATAAAACAAAGAGCAAAAAAAAAAAAAAAGAAAACCCAATTTGAGTAAGAATCAAACCTTGCAGCCATCAGGTCTTCTCCCTGGATAGGAGGCTTATGAGTTGGTAAAGAGAAAAGAAAATTGGAACTGAGAAACTTCTTCTGGTTTAGGAAATGTTCATGTGCCTCAACATGTTGCGATAAATTCACTTTTGGAAGATGCACTGTTTCCGCACCTTCCTTTCCCCAACTAAAATTGAAATCAAGAAATAAAAATAAAACCCAATAGAGATAAAACCAAAAAAAATACTAATGCACATAAGAGAGATATCAAATGGTTTCTCAATTTAAAATAACAATAATGGTGTGTTTGGATAAACCCAACAGTAATATCCTTTTATTTATTCAACTACCGGAGTGAAACTATTTGAATGTTTTACTATTTCAAACAATTCAGCTTAAATCCAAATACAAATCTTCACTTTTCAAAAATATGTACCACTCATTTTTCCTACTTTACATTATTCAGATGTTACCTTCAACAAAAACTATCTAAACACATTTTATTTGAATACACAATTCAAATTCTACATTTGAATGTGAACATTCAATTGGACTAAACATTCAAATGCAATCTAATTAAATAAACATTCAAATGCAATCTATAATCTAAACAGATGATAAAAATTAAATAAAACCCAACATAGAAAAAACCAAAAAAAATACAAAAAACAAAAATTTAACGAATAATGCAAGGAAGGGAGTAGTCAAATCATTACTTTTCCACCATCACTGAATCGGTAATCAGTTCATAACTCCGCTGCGCCTACACTGTTTCCTTCAAAAAAAACACCACAAAAATTTCAACCGACATTGAGAATGGGACAAAAATTTCGTATTTTAAACTTGTTTATGAACAAAATACTGGTGAGAAAAGATGAGGAATATTACCTTCCAAATGCGACGCGAGGCACATTTCCAAATTCGATTTTGAGCAGATGACTCGAAAGTCACTTACAGGTGAAATTCTAGGAGCGAAAGAATCATTTTTTGGATTGTGAGTCCGGTTTCGCCGCTGGCCGGAGCGACGGGCGGCGGCGGAGGGATAGGGAGAGAGACGGTCAGAAAGCGACGGAGACTTTATAGAGAGAGAGAGAGAGAGAGAGAGAGAGAGAGAGAGGTCTTCATAACAGGGCGCGATGATGGAAATGGCGGGACATTTTTGCTTTGATTTTTGGGTCGAGGAACAATGATAAACTCACCGCAGATAAAACTTACGCGTGGGTAAACGCTTGTTACGTGTCAGATGTTAGAAATGCACCCTTCCTTGCTCAACATAGGTAGATAAAATTTTTCTTTTAAAAAAATGAAAAATTAAGCTAGATTGTCTTTTTTTGGTCTAATAGATAACCGAGCTTTTTTTATATCACAAAATGACCGGTCATTTTCTATTTTTTTTCAAATTTTTTTAATTAGTAATTAATTATGATCAATCAAATATTGACTATAAAAATTGATAATTTATGTTACAATGAAGTAGTGATTGACCATAGTAGATCAATGATAAGCCAAGTTAATAATATTATATTGATGATTTTTTAAAAATATTGATTGATTATGAAAAAAATATATTTTTTAATTAATTTTTAAAAATTTCGATCATTTATTAAAAAACTTCTTAAAAGAAAACTATTTACCTTTACTTCTCTTTAAAAAAAATTAATTTAAAAAATTAAAAAAAATATTAAGAAAAAATATAATTTTTAACAAAAAAAATGATATAAATGACACTAATTTTAATTTTGTTTTCCTCTGATTACACTAATTTTAATTAGTTTGGTTTTATAGTTGTTTCGTGACTTATCTTTTTTTTTTTTTAATAGGAATTGTATTTAACTAAGGGGATGTTTGGTGAATGAGTTTAATTTAAGATTTTTAAGTTTCAATAGTAATTTTTCAGAAAAGATAAATTTTTTTTTCAAAAAAGACAAAAAACTTTTTCAGAAAAAGATAAAAATCATGATGAAAAAAGTACAATTTAATTTAAACAGAGTGCTTAACCAAACTAACCCTAAACAAAACTTACCACCCCAATGCAAATCTATATGAGACAAAATTCTCTAGTGAGATCGTGTCCATCAATCAAATCAAATAAACCTTACCAAAATCAGAGAATTTCTCAACCCACTTAATAATAATAAGTTAATTATAATTGTCATGAATAATAAATCACCCATCACTAGGGGATCCCTTGTCGAAAAAATACCTTTAGACACAAAAAAAAAAAAAAAAAGTCGCAATTTTTTTTCACTTTGTTCAATATACCACACCGTAATTATTTGTTGGTTTCCGAATAATGAAACGGAAAACAGAGTAGAAGAGGTGGTTTTTAAAATTTTTATCAAACTCCATCTCATGTTGTTATTTAAAACATATTATTCATAATATATATATATATATATATATGTTTACCAATAACAAATCTGTTGTTTTCATTATCTTCAATCAAACATGAACGTCCTAACAAATAATATAATCTTCTACCTTTCGATCTTCGTTGTTATTCTACTCTTCTTGAATTAACAGTTTTGTGAAAACCAAAGAATTCTTTACGACGTCTATTCTCAATTCTTCTTCAATTCTTCATGGTTATGGCTTCCTTACACTATTTTCAATGCACTTGTCTATACTAATTCTAAATTTATCTTACAAAAGAGTGTTAAAAAAAAAAATTTATCTTACCTTTTGCTCGAGTTTCTAACGTTATTTCTTCTTTTTGTCAGTATTATTATACTTTGTAACATGTAAAAGTGATTATGTAGTAATTAAATATATTAAAAATTAAAATATTGTAATTATTAACATGAGAAAGTCAATGCAATAAGCAATAAAATCAATTACTAAATTTGACATTGGCTATACCTTATGAAAAATTTGTCACAAAATTTAGTACACGAGAAATTTGACATGAAAAATACTCTATTGGATAGCACTTTTTTCCTAAAAGTGTCAAAATTTATCATTGTCACAATAATTTAGTATTGCATTGAAGATCTTACTTTTAAATGTGAGAGCATAGGAATCCTTGATGGAGGCTGCCAAAATTTCACCATGTCAGACACCTCTAAACAAGGGTTCATTACTATCACTTAGGGTTTAAGTGGGATGGAAAAACTCTCGTCAAGACTTTGTCCTGTTTAGGACAACTTTCAACCTAAACAAGAATGACACAAACTAAGAGCCCGTTTGTGGGGACATTTGGAGATGATATTTTGAAGGTTGGGTTGGAAAAATGTGTTTGGAAGGAAAATTTTTGAAAAATTTATGTGATATAGAAAATTACGCAAGAATTTGAAATGTGTTTGGGAAAAAAATATATATGCAAAAATAAATCTTGTCTTATTCATCTCGTCGTTTTGAGCATTTTGACATAAAAGTAATCTCATTCCTATTTGAAATGAGAAAGTTAAGGATTTTTAAAGTTTAAATTTTTTGAAAATAAAAAAGATAAAAAGTTTGATATCAAGCTAAGATTTTAAGATCCAGATGGTGAAATATCATCTCTAGTTAGCGCTCCAAACGGAACCTAAATAAATCAATGTTGATAAAAGAACTCCAAGCATTTTGAGATTATGCTCAAATTAAGGTGGGAACTTAAGTTCAACGAGTGGTAAGGCAAACTTGAACAGGGCAGTTCGCAAAATTCCCGCTCTATAGAAGAAGAAGATCATGTGCACTAAAAATGACAAATGGAAGGAGCCAAGAAAGTGTACAATGATGGTGTTGGAGAATGAGGAAACTTAAGCATAAAAATGAGTCTCTGTGTGTTGCCGGTCATTATCAGGCGAAATAGGACGACACCAAAAAGAGTGAGGGTTCGTTTGGTGTTCGAGTTGAGTTTGAGATGAGATGAAAATTTTAAGTTGAGGTTGGTTGACTTTTTAAAAACTAATTATAATTTTTGTTGATTTTTTTAGAAGAAGGAAAAAAACCAGCCATAAAGTATAGTTGAGTTCAAACTCAACTGTAATTCCAGATGTAGGCTGAGTCATGACTCATCGTGAGCGAATCAGTGTCTAAGGCCCATCTTTATGGGGTTTTGTCTACTAATTCTTCTATATTTCTAATAATGCTTTTTGAATTTTTGTATTGTTCTTACTTCTTTTTTTTTTTTTTCTTCCTGCTGAATGTATCGGAATTGAGTTTTTTATATTGGAGTTATTTAAATTTTTAAAAACTAGTTGAAACTTTTGTTGACTTTTTAGAAAAAAATAAAAACAAGATGAGGTTTATGGATTGAGGTTATTGCTCCAAACACCCTTCGATGATCTATCATTGCAATTGAAAAGTCAAAGAATTGTACTCCTTTCTACCAAGTTTTTTTTTTTTCCTTTGACATTGCTGGGGATGGTGGCGGGGTGGCGGTGGTGTCGGCACGATAGGAGTGCAGTTTTGTTGGTGGGCTGTCATTGCCGTCCGTCGTGTCGGCTGTGGTGTTTTATTTAAAAAAAAAAAAAAAAAACTAACTGATATTTGATTTCATTAATTTTAATAATATTTTATTTTGTAATCTTACTAAAACTACTTATAGGTGGGAGGTTCTATTTTATTTTGGTGGTCCTTCACTCATTTTTATATTGGATTGCAATCTCAGGTTATTAAAATTCGTATATAATCAGTAAGATCTTATCATAGAATCCCCCTTTAGATTTAATATTTTCTTCATTATTTTCTTTTTCTTCTACCAAACCGTCCTTCCTTTTTTATTTCCCTGGCCTTAGTATTACTTTTCCTTTCATTTTATTGGTTTGATTATTGGTACGGGATAAAAAGAATATTGGGCTAGATGGCATCATTCAATCTAATTTATGATCAAATTTTTTTTTATTTAACAAAATGATCGTTTTTCATTTTATTTTTTTTAAATTTAATCGGTTAATGATTAACTCTAAAATATTTAATGATTTAGGTTATTAATGATTGATTATTAAAAAAAAAAAAAACAGACATTTTATCTAATTTTAAAAAACATGATCATATGTCAAAAAAAAAAAAAAAAAAAAACTTAAAAAAAAAAAAAAAACTGTCTCCGCCAGCTTCTTTAAAATAAACCGTCTCTGCCGGCTTAAACCTTACGCAGTTACCCCTTTTTCTAGTTTCTTCTTCTTTTATGGCCTACGCCCAGGTCCTCTCCAGCTCCTATGTCTACCCCTCCTCCTTCAACAAAGTAAGTTCAACTCCTTCCAACTCTTGCTGTTTGGCTCCCGAGAAACTGTATCCTACGATAATGGAATTAAATAAGTTTAGTTTCTCTTTTATTTGTTAGACAACAAAAAACGAATAAATAAAATATTAAAAAATCTCCAGTTTGTTTTTTAAAGTTCCCTACAGTTGATTGGATTTTTTATTCTGATTTTGTCTTCCAGATATATATAAATGTATATATAGATGTTTGGATTTTCATTTGGGAGGTTATTTTATACTGTTATACTTGCGTGTTTGGCTGTTAAGAAAATGTAAGAAAATGGAGTATATTCTGAATTCCAACAAGAAATTTACACTATAGGACCCAATGATAAATAAAAAGGAAAACAATTAAGTGAAATATAGTGTTGGCAAAGTATGAATTTGACTGATTATGGGTAACCAAACATGTGGATGACAATTTCTGTCGCATTTTTTGCTAACAAAATTGAAAAATGCATAGGCAAAAAAGTTAAAAAAAAAAAAAAAAAAACTTTCTTTAGGTTTTTCATTTTTTTACGTTATTTTTTAAAAATCATTTTGCCAATTAAACAATGCCAGGTTCTCCCAAAAGGATTCAGACAATCTAAAGGCTTGAGTTCTTTAGTGGTAAATTCGAAAATCGACCAAGCTAAGCAAATCCATATTAGTATGGAGATGCAGAGAGATAGCGGTTCGATAACCAAGGACCATTTGGGGTTCAGAGTTCCACATGTGTTGACTGTTGCCGGCTCAGATTCCGGTGCTGGTGCCGGAATCCAAGCAGATCTCAAGGCTTGTGCTGCTCGCGGGGTTTACTGTTCCACAGTTATAACTGCTGTCACTGCACAAAACACCGTTGGTGTTCAGGTTGTGGCTTGATGTTGTTTTGCCCACATTGTTTTCTGTTTGGCACAAGAGAAAATCGAAAGAGAAAACTAAGAGGAAAATAAGTTTGTGGTGTTGTTTGTATTGTGTTTTTAAAATTTTGTTTTGGTTATTGGCAGGGAGTTGACATTGTGCCCGAGGATTTTGTAGCCAAGCAGTTGAGGTCTGTGCTATCGGATATGCAAGTTGATGTGGTAAGTTGACTTTGGTGATTAAAATGGATATAACTCTAGACTAGCTCTAGTAGTTTGTCTAATTGTCTTGCATGTATTTTGTGGCAATCTTGATGCTAGGTTGTGTTTTTATCGTACTATTTCAGAATTTGGACTATTGTCTAGAAAAACGACTCCCAAACATCATTGACATATGCCCCTATAGATATAATATTAGTCTTTTCTATATTTTAACTTAAAGTTAAACTCTTAGCTATAATACTGTATTTGTATGATTAGAGTAGATAGCCTTTGTGAACTGTGAAGAGCCATCCTGTTTGGCAAATCCCATTATTTATATGGTCAGTGATTTAAAAAAAGCTGAAACAGTTCATTTCCGGGTTGTAACACCGTATACAATCAACTTCCTAATATCAACATATGGCTAAATAATTCACATAAGAAAGTAAATGTTCACTCCAACAGTAGGCGTTTAATCTTCAATGTTATCCTTCTCTCTTCAGATTTTGGGTTATTTTCATTGAAAAAGCTGTGTCTAGGTCACAAGTAATGGGGGGAAAAAATACAAGTCTGCAGTTGTTTTTTCTGGGTATCTGGCAGGTCAATGCCCTAAGATTTTAGCTTGCCTAGGGCTAACTTTTGCTCCCTTGACAATTTAACCCGTCTCACCTGCTCGTAATTTGTCCGTGTGTCTGTACCTTTTCTCTCTTTTTGTATCAGTTGAAGGACTCTCCATCCTCCTTGTTTGTGTTCTCTGTACTTCATGGTTTATTCTATTGAAGTTTTTGTTTATTAAAAAAAAAAAAAAAAAAAAAAAAAAAGGGTATTTTTTACATGTGTGAAAACTTGAGATTAATTTAGGAAAAACAAAAAAAATACTGATTTAACAGGGGAAGGCCAAGGCTTAAATTTAATTGGAGCACAATTAATTGATATCGTATTCAAGAAGTATTTATGTTATCTTGGATTTTTACATCCCTCTTCTTCATCATCATCTTTTTATTATGGAATGTTGGTTTTTGGTTAGCAGTAGTGAACAGAGAATGGAACACTTACAAGCGATTTAGCATGGAGGGGGAAAAAAAACAGAAAATATGCTTACAATAAGATAAGTGTGGGAGATAAGAATTTAATTTTATTATCCTAAAAAAGAGTGGGAGACAGGAATTCATGTTGATGGGCTGATGATAAAGTAGCTTAATTTATCCATAGCATCGGGTAACCATACATGAAGGGGAAATTGGGCAGATTTAGCAATTGCACCAGCAAATAATAGAAAAGCACACAAAGTAGCAAATAAATGATTAACCTCATTATTAGAAACCAAGTTAAATATTATTACTTTCTCGTGATAAAGCAAGTTAGGCCATTAGTGATGCAAAACTGTAGAAAGACTTCACTTTTGGCATACATTATGCAACTCCTTTCGGATGCACGTTGACTGATGTTTGCATGTGTTTGTTTTTAGCATCTGATGTGCGGGATTGAATAATAGAGCATAGAATATGGGGTTTCATGTCTGGAATGTAACGACCCGCCTAGCACAGACCGTTACCATACATACTTAATGTGTCTTACATAACGTACTTACTTACTTAACGAAATTAGCGGAATTTTTTTTTTTTTTTATACGGAGCGTACCAACAAATAAACGATAATTAATCAAATGTGTTTGATCATAAAATAATATACATAAAATAACAAAACGCGTAGCGGCTATCATTTCCACATTTCACAGCTCGCTCTGCCACGCTCTACTATCTTGTATCAGAGATTGCCCGTAGGTTGCTTAACTACAGCATAGACGTAAGACGTGAGCTTTCGCTCAGCAAGTACAACTTAAACGTCCGCGGCGTAAAAACAAAACGTAACATATCATAATATATTACAGCATAACATACTTAACCATGCATGAGCCATTTATGCTTTATTATGCTTTCTTATTCTTTCATAATGTACTTTCATAACTTATCTTAACTTATCATGCTTATGGGTCCCTTAACATAAGTGTCCGTACCGGGCGCGCAACTATGGAGTGGTTGGGGCGGCCAGTCCATTTCCAACTCAAACCATAGTCCAACCTGACCTGACGCGGGTTGGTACGACACGGGCAAGCTTGCTTGCCATCATACTTATTTTTCATCGTCTCATTCTTGATCTTATTCTTATCATAAAATTTGGTGAACATGCCTCATGATGTCACACATACATATATCGTATCTTAGTCATAACATAACCTTAACATAACTTGCATCATAATATAGCCATGAACTTGACATATCATGCATCATAACATAGTCATATCATAAACTTGACATATCATGCATCGAATCCTAGCATCACATAATCCTAACATGCATCATAGCATACATCAAACATACTTAGGCAAGTATCACAACAAAAGCCTATGCTGTAGGCGGAGTTGTACTTACCTCGTCCGCTATGTCCGATATAGTGCTGTTCCAGGCTAGGACACAACAACAAGTTATCTCCTGTTATTTCATAGGACATAGGGTAAGGATTTATAATCATAACTATAAAATGTTGGTGACATAACCAACATTCATACATAACCTTAGTTATATGTTCCCCACAATAACTCATGATAACTCACTTGGTTACAACAAGTAACTCTAGTGTTCAAGGCTTACTAAATATGGATTATTACTTAATAGGTTACATAGGGTAACCTTGGGTACTAAGCCCAAACATACACAAATAAGGTTAGGTTATCATCCTAACCTTGGGCCTAAGCCATAACATACTTAGTCCATTATTAAACTTAGTATCTTGTTGGGTTACATTAGGTAACCCTTCGTGTGAACCCACTAGGTCAAATAAAGTCAACTATTATTGGGTTACTAAAGCCCAAATTCTTAAGTTGGATTCTATTGGATAACTATGGGTAATCTTGGGCTTTGGACCCAGTCCAGTAACTCGGGTATCCTTCCCGGTTACCTTTGGTCATTAACTTGTTTACCAAATTTTAAGACAACTTGGGTCTAAAATTCTCTTTGGTTTTTCTTTGGGAAAAAACTTAACATTTTATGTCCTTTTTAGACAAAAATCCTTTGTTCAACTTATAAAAATTTGGAATTCTTAGAGTGGGGTTTGAAAAAGTTATTAAGTGTTGGAAACTGCCGTTTGAACAGTTTCCACAGTCAATTTATCAGTGTTTGTGCAAGAATGTCCTTTTCCTGCACTGTTTTAGAAATTCCTGTGCGAGAATTTCCTGTTTCCTGCACAGTTTTTAGAAATCCAGTTCTATTAAAAAATCTGGGTTGAATTTGAAAAAGTTGTCTTCATGAAAGTTTTAGATCTCGAAAAACCCTACAACTTTCGTGTTTTACACAAAATCCAGTTCGGACTTTAACCCCTTCGTTTTCCCCGTTGAACCCACCTGACCGTGTATGAAGTCTGGGCACGGTCAGGCTCGGATTTTTGTAAAAACCGAGGCCGTTGGAGCCTTATTTTGAAAAATTGTCCGAGTTGCCCCTAGGAAAAACCCTTCTCTACAACTTTCATGTTTTACGTTTTTCCAAATTCGACCTCTAAGGGCCTCAAAACCTGCTTTCCAGAAGACTGGCCAGTTTTACCCGAACTGGCAGTTTTCATTCTTAGATTCATTTTACGTTCTAATACGCGCACTCTATCTCAACCGACCACCGCGGGAGCCTAAGATCAGACATGCAGCGCTTTTCTAACGTAAGGTTCCATTAAACACATTATAAATCATACTCATGCAAACCATTATTGATTTTGCACCAACTAAAGTTTGCATGAGTTCTAGGTTGCACAAACCATTCCATACGTCTCTAGCAACCTAACATGCACATTCTTCATCATTCTCACATATTGGGGACATATAACCATAACATGGATCAAACATGCAAAACCCTAATTATCATGCAAGTATAAGCACATAACTATGTAAAGCTCATAAATCAAAACCACCCTTAAACCTAATCAAGCACAAAACCTAAAATCTAATATCGGGCAATAAATTAAATTGAGCTTATGCTCTTACAAACCAACTTGAAATACACTTAAATTTCCAAATTGAAGCTTGAATTGAAAAGCTTAGGGTTCAAGAGGGTTTACCTTAATTCAATTCAAGAGTTGGCTTGCTTGACTTCAATTTTTCCCTTTCTCCTTGGCTCCTCCAACAACCGGCCTTCCCTTGCCAAATGGGTTCAAAAATTTTCGCCACCTTGCTTGTTTCTTACCAAAATCCGGTCACCTTGGACCTCTCATTCCTCACTTTTTCTTCTCTTTTTTCCTTCCCCACAACCGGCCTCCTTAGCCTAAATGGGTATAAAAAATTTTCCAACTTCTTGTTTGTTGTTCCAATAAGAAAACCGATCACTTCTACAACCTAATTCTCTTGAGTTTTATTTTTTTCTTCCTTCTTTTCTTGAATTCGGTTTTTGAGAGGGAGAATGTGAAGAAAATTTGGGCATAGTCTAATTAGGTTTCTCAATTTTGTAAACCAAATGAGCCACCCCCTCCACCTATTTATAGGTGATTTGAAACTTTTCAAAATTACCCATAAGTCCTTGAAGAAACAATATTTTACTCATTGCTCCTCTTAGGTGGCCGGCCACTTGGCTCTAGAACCACCCAAAAATTCTTTCCATCATTTCTTTAATTCAAGAAATGATATTATTAATTTGGGATTCGGTGATGTAAGTTTCCTTAAGGCTTGTTTGGCTTTTTTCCTTAATATGCAGTCCACTTTTATGCTAACACAGATATTTTCAATACTGTGCTCACTAATACACAATACTGTTATACTGAACTACAGTCCAAAATTTATCTGTGTAAAAATGGACTGTATAAATTTTTTTCTTATAACTTAAAGCTATTTGGCCCTTGATATCCTAATTAATGTGCTTGATTTTTCTATGGTGGTTTTAAACCTTATCCATGCTATCTTATTCGTAAAGACGGTTTTCGCAGTATATTTCTCATACTGCTTATAATTTTACTATATAGTCATATCTTTGACCATTCTTAGTCAACATTTGACTTTTCGGTCAACTTTGACTTTTTCGGTTAAACTTTGACCAACGGATTTCATCAAGAAGACCTCTGAAGATATCAAGAAGATTAAGCAGAGGCTCGACATAGCTTTTAGCAGACAAAAAAGTTATGCCGATAAACGTAGAAGGCCTTTAGAATTCCAAGTTGGAGATGCTGTGTTCATCAAGATTGCTCCTATGAAAGGAGTAATGCGATTTGATAAAAATGGGAAGCTTAGTCCGAGGCATACGGGACCATTTGAAATCCTTGAGAGGATTGGGAAAGTATCCTAAAAGCTTGCCTTACCGCCAGAATTAGCTTCGATGCACAATGTTTTTCACGTTTCAATGCTAAAGAAATATGTACCAGATCCTTCTCATGTGCTTAGTCAAGAACCAGTGGAGGTTCAAACAGACTTAACCTACGAAGAGAAACCAGTTCGAATTCTGGATCGGGAAGAGAAGGTCCTAAGAAACAAAACCATTACCATGGTTAAAGTGTTATGGCGAAACCATAAGATTGAAGAAGCAACCTGGGAGTTAGAAGATGAGATGAGAAAGAACTACCCCAGCTTGTTCTAATTTTTGAGGAAGAAAATTTTTAAGGGGGGTAGATTGTAATAACTAATTTTTTCGAATTTCTTGTAAAGAATTTTAAGTTGTACCATGAAGGTATTTATGAAAGAGCACGATTAATGATTTTTATTAAGTTTTGTGAGTTCTTATGATTTTATAAGACTCAAAAATAATTGCTTAGCCAAGCATGTGACCTTTATAAGTAAAAAGGGAAGAAAAACTCTATGATTTCATGTTGGTCAAAGTTTAACCGAAAAAGTCAAAGTTGACCGAAAAGTCAAAGGTTGACTAAGAACGGTAAAAGGTATGATTATATAGTAAAATGATAAGCAGTATAAGAAATATACTGCGAAAATCGTCTTTACGAATAAGATAGCATGAATAAGATTTAAAACCACCATAGAAAAATCAAGTACATTAATTATGATATTAAGGGCCAAATGACTTTAAGGTAAAAGAAAAATTTTTATACAGTCCATTTTTACACAGATAAATTTTGGACTGCAGTTCAGTATAACAGTACTGTGTATTAGTGAGCACAATATTGGAAATATCTGTGTTAGCATAAAAGTGGACTGCATATTAAGGAAAAAAGCCAAACAAGCCTTAAGGAAGCTTACATCACCTAATCCCAAATTAATGACATCATTTCTTGAATTAAAGAAATGATGGAAAGAATTTTTGGGTGGTTCTAGAGCCAAGTGGCCGGCCACCTAAGAGGAGCAATGAGCAAAATATTGTTTCTTCAAGGACTTATGGGCAATTTTGAAAAGTTTCAAATCACTTATAAATAGGTGGAGGGGGTGGCTCATTTGGTTCACAAAATTGAGAAACCTAACTAGATTATGCTCAAATTTTCTTCACATTCTTCCTCTCAAAAACCGAATTCAAGAAAGGAAGGAAGAAAAAAAAAAAAACTCAAGAGGATTAGGTTGTAGGAGTGGTCGGTTTTCTTGTTGGAACAACAAACAAGAAGTTGGAAAATTTTTGGTACCCATTTAGGCTAAGGAGGCCGGTTGTGGGGAAGGAAAAAAGAGAAGAAAAGTTGAGGAAGGAGAGGTCCAAGGTGACCGGATTTTGGTGAGAAACAAATAAGGTGGCCAAAATTTTTGAACCCCTTTGGCAAGGGAAGGCCGGTTGTTGGAGGAGCCAAAGAGAAAGGGAAAAATTGAAGTCAAGCAAGCCAACTCTTGAATTGAATTAATGTAAACCCTTTTGGACCTTAAGCTTTTCAATTCAAGCTTCAATTTGGAAATTTAAGTGTATTTCAAGTTGGTTTGTAGAGCATAAGCTCAATTTAATTTATTGCCCTAGATTAGATTTTAGGTTTTGTGCTTGATTAGGTTTAAGGGTGGTTTTGATTTATGAGCTTTGCATGGTTATGTGCTTATGCTTGCATGCTAATTAGGGTTTTGCATGTTTGATGCATGTTATGGTTATATGTCCCCAATATGTGAGAATGATGAAGAATGTGCATGTTAGGTTGCTAGAGATATATGGAATGGTTTGTGGAACTTAGAACTCATGCAAACTTTAGTTGGTGCAAAATCAATAATGGTTTTCATGAGTATGATTTATAATGTGTTTAATGGAACCTTACGTGAGTATGATTTATAATGTGTTTAATGGAGCCTTGCATTAGAAAAGCACTGCATGTCTGATCTTAGGCTCCGGCGGTGGTCGGTTGAGGTAGAGTGCACGTATTAGGACGTAAAATGAATCTAAGAATGAAAACTGACAGTTCGGGTAAAACTGGCCAGTCTTTTGGAAAGCAGGTTTTGAGGCCCTTATAGGTCGAATTTGGAAAAACGTAAAACATGAAAGTTGTAGAGAAGGGTTTTTCCTAGGGGGCTACGCGGACGGTTTTCCAAAATAAGGCTCCAACGGCCTCGGTTTTTACAAAAATCCGAGCCTGACCGTGCCCAGACTTCATGCACGGTCAGGTGGGTTCAACGGGGAAAACGAAGGGATTAGAGTCCGAACTGGGTTTTGTGTAAAACACTAAAGTTGTAGGGTTTTTCGAGATCTAAAACTTTCGTGAAGACAACATTTTCAAATTCAGCCCAGATTTTTTAATAGAACTGGATTTCTAAAAACTGTGCAGGAAACAGGAAATTCATGCACAGGATTTTCTAAAACAGTGCAGGAAAATGACATTCTTGCACAAACACTGATAAATTGACTGTGGAAACTGTTCCAACGGTAGTTTCCAACACTTAATAACTTTTATAAACCCCACTATAAGAATTTCAAATTTTTATAAGTTGAACAAAGGATTTTTGTCTAAAAAAGACAGTAAATGTTAAGTTTTTTCCCAAAGAAAAGCCAAAGAGAATTTTAGACCCAAGTTGTCTTAAAATTTGGTAAACAAGTTAATGACCAAAGGTAACCGGGAAGGATACCCGAGTTACTGGACTGGGCCCAAAGCCCAAGATTACCCATAGTTATCCAATAGAATCCAACTTAAGAATTTGGGCTTTAGTAACCTAATAATAGTTGACTTTATTTGACCTAGTGGGTTCACACCAAGGGTTACCTAATGTAACCCAATAAGATACTAAGTTTAATAATGGATTAAGTATGTTATGGCTTAGGCCCAAGGTTAGGATGATAACCTAACCTTATTTGTGTATGTTGTAACCTAATAAGTAATAATCCATGTTTAGTATGCCTTGAACACTAGGGTTACTTGTTGTAACCAAGTGAGTTATCATGAGTTATTGTGGGGAACATATAACTAAGGTTATGTATGAATGTTGGTTAGGTCACCAACATTTTATGGTTATGATTATGAATCCTTACCCTATGTCCTATGAAATAACAGGAGCAGCACTATATCGGACGAGGTAAGTACAACTCCGCCTACAGCATAGGCTTTTGTTGTGATACTTGCCTAAGTATGTTTGATGTATGCTATGATGTATGTTAGGATTATGTGATGTTAGGATTCGATACATAATATGTCAAGTTCATGGCTATATTATGATGCAAGTTATGTTAAGGTTATGTTATGGCTAAAATACGATGTATGTATGTGTGACATCATGAGGCATGTTTATCAAATTTTATGATAAGAATGAGATGATAAAAAGTAAGCATGATGGCAACCAAGCTTTGCCCGTGTCGTACCGACCCGCGTCAGGTCGGGTTGGACTATGGTTTGAGTTGGAAATGGACTGGCCGCCCCAAACACTCCATAGTTGCGCGCCCGGTACGGACACTTATGTTAAGGGGCCCATAAGCATGATAAGTTAAAATAAGTTATGAAAGTATGTTATGAAAGCATAATAAAGCATAAATGGCTCATGCATGGTTAAATATGTTATGCTGTGATCTACTATGATATGTTACGTTTTGTTTTTACGCCGCGGACGTTTAAGTTGTACTTGCTGAGCGAAAGCTCACGTCTTACGTCTATGCTGTAGGTAAGCAACCTACGGGCAATCTCTGATACAAGATGGTGGAGCGTGGCAGGGCGAGCTGTGAAATGTGGGAATGATAGCCGCTACGCGTTTTGTTATTTTATTTATATTATTTTATGATCAAACACCTTTGATTAATTATCGTTTATTTATTAGTACGCTCCGTATTAAAAAAAAAAAATTTCGCTAATTTCGTTAAGTAATTAAGTACGTTATGTAAGACACGTTAAGTATGTATGGTAACGGCCTGTGCTAGGCGGGTCGTAACATGGAAAGGTTGCTATCTGTGGGGTTTTATTCATAATAATGTTGTAGTTGTAATGCGTGTCCTGATAAAGAAGCAAATAGGAATATCAAATTAATAAGGTGTCAAGTTGTGTTTCAATTTATTAAATGAACAAGCGCAACCCTCATGTTTAGTTGTCACCGTTGAGTTTGGAACCCTGAGTAGACTGCCGATGATAAGACGGAGGAAGGTAAGGATGACGTCAAGTCATCATGCTCCTTATGCCCTGGGCACACATATCTAAATTGTGTTGTAAACATGGTATAATATGCTATTGCTTGCATACTTTACATATCGTTTTACTTTGGATCGTTGTTTAATCAGCATCCCTTCAATGCTCATGTGTGAAGCTATTGTCTCCTTGTCTTTCTTATTATCACTTCATCATGACTAGAATTCACTGTTTAATGAAATTTCTTTCTAGAAAGGAGTATTGCTAGTTATTTGTTATAACTGCATTTCAACGTTTAATCAGGTGAAAACGGGCATGCTACCTTCTGTTGGTATAGTTAAGGTTCTTCGTCAAAGTCTTGCGGAGTTTCCCATTCGAGGTATGCTGTTGTGTTGAAGATCAAATGTGATAACCTTATTGTAGTGCTACTAGCCTTAAATTGACTTCGTAATATCACTGAAGACAGGTTTAGTGGTCGACCCTGTAATGGTATCTACTAGCGGAGATGTACTGGCTGGCCCCTCTATTCTTACGGTGTTCAGGTATGCTCGATTTTTCTGTAGTAATGTTCCTCGCCAACTGGTATTATGCTTTTCTTTTTTCTCTCTCTCTTTTTATTATTATTATTTTACCAATCATCCATTAGGTTATGGCTTCTCAGTCTCCTGTGTCGAGAGAATCTTTTTTTTTTTCTATGTTCTTTTCCTTACATAGGTTTTTTAACCTCCTGCGTGTATGTATCTTAATACCTTCTTCAGTGTCTTCTCTTTTCTATTTCTTGGTCAATCTGCTGAAATGCATTGGAATTTTCATTTAAGTGGGGCGAAATGTCCCATTTCATCCTTCTATTTATGGTATTGTTGTTCTGCTTGCAGAGAGGAGCTTCTTCCTATGGCTGACATAGTAACCCCAAATCTAAAGGAGGCGTCAGCTTTACTTGGTCTGAAGCTGGAAACAGTTTCTGACATGCGTTCTGCTGCCAAATTATTGCATGATCTGGGCCCACGGTTAGTTGTTGGAAGAGGCTTTAATCTTAATTCTCCATGCATGACATAGCTTTGTGTGTGTGTGTGTGTTTGTGTGTACGCGTCAAGATGTTCAATGCTCAATTGTTCAAAAATCCACAACCAGAACGAATGTCTGTTGCTTCTCAAAATATGTATGTGCATTTTTTTTTGTGAATGTGAAATGAACATTGTACATATGCATTTTTTCTTAAATAAAACTAGCATTTTCACCTCATATAATGGATTCACTCAACTTTGGCAACATAACTTTTTAAAAAGTACAAATAGCGCAATTTTTTTACAAGCTGTGTTTGGTGAGAGATATGTGTATTACTTTTTAAGTCATTTACCCCTGCCCATTCAAAGCATCCGTAAATACTTCATTTTGCTGTGTTTTTTGTTTTTTCTTCTTGATTTGATACAGGGACAATATTATGTTGTAATACCCTTCATGAAAATGTTTCAGAAATGTGCTTGTCAAAGGAGGCGACCTTCCCGACTCATCTGATGCTATTGATATCTTCTTCGATGGTATGTTTAAGATTTGAATCTGTAAGCAACATTGCCTTGCGTACTTTTTGCTTATAGCAGACTCTATTGTTAAAGATGATTATTCCAGGTGATACCATCTTGGAGCTGCGCTCCTCCCGCATAAAAACTCGTAATACACATGGTACTGGTTGCACTTTGGCATCATGCATCGCAGCTGAGCTGGCTAAAGGTTCTTCAATGCTCCAAGCTGTTAAGGTGATTACATAAATCAAAATCAGAAGCATGTGAAATTCCATAACATGCAAGCCATGTTAAGATTTTTTAAATCAAAATCAGAAGCTGTTAAGTTGACCAATTTTTTAAAGCAAGCCACGTTAAGATTTTGAAATTCCATAACATCTATGCTATGTTTGGTGAGAGGGATGAAAAATAGAAAGGAAGGAAGAGTAAAATCTCTAGGTGATGGAAAGGGGAGAGGTTTTCCATCATATTGTTTGGTAGAATAGAAAGAAAACAGGAAAGAAAATGTCTAATCAAATACATTTTACAAAAATAACCTGATATAAGTTAAGAGATTATGATAGATAAAGGTCAAAATAGATATTTTACCCATATTTGCTTTGTTAAAAATTTTCCATCCACTTTTTTTCCCAAATTTGGAAGGATTAAAAAGTGGTGGGGTTTATGGACTTTCAATTTCCTTTCCTTCCTAATTTTCTCTCTACCAAATAATCAAAATTCTATTTTCCTCTTCAAAATCCCTCTAATTTCCTTCCTCTCCCTTTTCCACTCTACCAAACAAAGGCCTAATGCTCGTTATTTCATTGTTGTCTACAAAAAATGCTTAATGTTTCCCAAATTTCGAATTTGCATTGGGGTATATTTTCCCAAGTTGTAAATAATATCTTATTATGGTTTGATTTTGAGGTTCACGCCTCAAAACGCCTCGCGGCTAATGCCATGCCTCGCTCACAAAAGCAAAACACCGAAGTAAACTCAGGATTTATGCATCTTTAAATTCTCTCTCACAATATCTAAATCTCAATCTCAATGTTTCCAACATTTCAAAGTCACTTCTAATTTGTCCAAATTTTGGCAGGCAGCTAAATGCTTTATTGAGTCTGCCTTGGATTTTAGCAGAGACATCGTCATTGGAAATGGTCCCCAGGGTCCTTTCGATCCCCTTCTGAGGCTTAAGAGAAACGTCCGCAATTCTTCTGGAACACATGGGTTTGATCCAAGTGATTTGTTCTTGTATGCTGTTACAGATTCACGAATGAATAAAAGATGGGGACGTTCTATTACCGAAGCTGTTAAAGCTGCCATAGAAGGAGGCGCTACAGTTATTCAACTGCGGTTTGTTATTGCTAAACTATCTTGACCACTCAGTCCTTTTTACAGTTAGGGATTACTATTCAATCATTTGCTTATTATAGTGAATGTCATGCAAGTCAGGGGCAGAGCCTCCCAAGGTCAAGTAGGGGCTTCCGCCCCAAGTGAATTTTTTTTTTTCCTTCGATTTCACATTTGAAACGTTTACATTTTTCTCATTTGTCCCTACTAAAATTTATCCCTTCAAAACTATATCCTTTAGTTTGCACCCTCACTGTATCAATAGGCTGGCTCTGCTGCCGAATTGCAAGTAATACAATTGCATGTTCAATACCAAATATATAAACATATATATTATTCAACTGAGGTTTGTTATTGCTAAACTATCTTGACCACTTAGTCCTTTTTACTGTTAGGGATTACTATTTAATCATTTGCTTATTATAATGAATGTCATGCAAGTCAGGGGCAGAGCCTCCCAAGGTCGAGTGGCGGCTTCCACCCCTAGTGAACTTTCTCTCTCTCTCTCTCTCTTTTTTATTTTTATTTTTATTTTATTATTATTATCATCGATTTCACATTTGAAACATTTACATTTTTCTCATTTGTCCCCACTAAAATTTATCCCTTCAAAACTATACCCTTTAGTTTACACCCTCACTGTATCAATAGGCTGGCTCTGCTGCCGAATTGCAAGTAATACAAATGCATGTTCAATACCAAATATATATACATATACATATCAGTATATTTATTTTTAACTTCCATCTGTGTTGTATTCAATTCACTTCCACGCAGATAGACTCATTCGGGTTCCATAGGTTGAGTTGTGCTAATGAATTTCGATCCACATATCAGCTTTGTTGTTATAACGCCCCAAGTCTTTTTGTTCCAAGAGGTTTTAAATTTATGGGAGATGGCCTGCTACAAGGTTTGCCTATAATCATAATTTTGTTGATTTTTACTTTCTTTTACAGGGAAAAGAACATTGAAACGCTTAATTTTCTAGAAGCTGCCAAATCATGTCTCGAAATATGCCGTTCCCATGGAGTTCCTCTTCTAATAAATGACCGCATTGATGTCGCTCTTGCTTGTGATGCTGATGGGGTGCATGTTGGCCAGTCTGACATGCCTGCTCATGTCGCCCGTTCTCTTCTTGGCCCTGAAAAGATCATTGGTGTGTCATGCAAGACACCGGAGCAAGCTGAACAGGCATGGATCGATGGTGCAAACTACCTAGGCTGTGGCGGTGTGTTTCCAACTAATACAAAGGCAAACAATCTCACTATTGGCTTGGATGGGCTGAAGGCTGTTTGTTTGGCTTCTAAATTACCTGTTGTTGCAATTGGTGGTATCAATGCAACGAATGCAGGCTCGGTTTTGGAAATTAATGCGCCGAAACTGAAGGGTGTTGCTGTTGTGTCAACTTTATTTGACAGGGAATGTGTGTTAACAGAGACGAGGAATCTTCATTCAGTGCTAATGGAGGCAACATCAAGGGTAAGGTGAAAATCAGTTATTTTTCTTATAACAATAAAAGATTTATGGTTGTAGAGGCATTCTGATTGTTTGGCTGTCTTTTGTTGTCATTTCCAAGCTTGCAAAGGAGTTTGGTTTCCTTATTTTCAGATATTAATAAAGGGTTCCTCAGCAAAAAATTAAAAAAAAAAAAAAAAAAAAAGAAAAAAAAAAAAGAGGAGGAGCACAGATGTTTGCTTCTCTGGTGTCATTTAAAGCTCAATAGCGAGTTTATTTTTCATTTTTTTTTAAAATAGGGTGGACGGGGTTTTGGGACTACATTTTTTGGATAGGTGATCTAACATCAAAGGCTATTGCAGATTTGTTTCTCGATGTACCCAATTAGTATTGATGTTTATCAACTGATCTCTCATTCGATTGTTAGTCGTTTATTCACAATTTTTATATTAGAAAATTTCCTTACTATAGTTAAAAACAGGTAGAATAATCCTAATGTTTGAAGCCGCTAATCGACTAATAAATATATGTTGTTTTTTCTTGTCTCAGAACATGTTTTTTTGCAAGATCATTAATACCCGTTTATCCGAAAAACTGCTCATTAAAACGAATACTGAGAATATAAGTTTCGAGTTGATCAAGAACCAAGAACTCTAAATGTAGCAAATACATATGGACAGTACTCGATACATTGAATTAATTTTTTATTCTCAGCAAATGATAATGAATCGTTTAAACTTAAACATGTTATGCAAAGAACTCGAAGCAAATTCATATTTACCACGTTAATAATCATTAAAGAGGCTTCTGTATTTGGTAAATTCCAAACACATACAAGCAATTCATAATGTCAAATTATATCAGACAGAATTTGACCACTGCATAAGTTTACTATCGTATCCGGCCGAAATTTTTTCACGTAAACAAATAACATGAAGTGTGATTTATTTTAGGGTTAAAATGGTCCTTTTAAGCTGAAGGAGATTCATTCCTTACAATACAAAACCATATAAAGCGGTAAAATTCTCCTTCAAAGATACTCAAGCTCTTTAATAAAACCTAAACACAACAAAATCACTCTTTTTGTAATAATAATGGATAATGTAGCAATACAAGAAAAGACCCCAATCTCATAAAAACATGACTGAAATCCTAAAAACTTCCCAAGGTAACAGTAGCAGACCAGATTGACTATATATACAGTTGAGACAATTTCATAGATAGAACCATAATAATAATTTACCGAACACTTATTGGACTCCCATGTTTAAATCAGAGAAGAAAACCGAATTTTACACGAACACGGTAACATTGCGAACTAGACAGACAATGCACCACCAAAATTTCTCACTTTCTAGTAACTAAGGTCGAACGGATTGGTACCTAGCTGACGTTCACTTCTCCACTTGCATGTGCCTCTTTGACCGTCTTTTCATACTCGTCTTCGTCTTCCTCTTCTTCCTCTTTGCCCTCTACTTCTTCCTTAGCCATCTTCTTCTCCGCCCCAGCCAAAACCTCCAATTGATCGAAAATTTGGGGGAGGTGTTTTGGCTTCTACACTATCTTCATGATGTCATCTATACTTTGGAGGAAAAAGCTTGGGTTTTCTTGCCGGTAGTACATGGCTTGAGCTGCTTCTGTAAGTTCCCTGGGCAAGTTCTTTAAAAACCATGGGTGGCTCTTGATGTCTTTAATGGTGACCCTCTGGAACATAAGTAAAAGTGTATAAGTTTACATACTGAATATGCTGATAAAACAAAATAAGTATCTAAATATGATAATAACGAAGCCTCAAAAGTAAAAAATAGGTATTTTAATGTTTTTTCCTCTATCTCTATCTTCTGGGTCCCATTCCATCTAATCCCTATTACCGGAATCATTTCCAATAGGGAGCGCAAAGGCAATATAATCAAGTTAAAGTTCAACCAGAACAAGCAAAGGCATCTCAATAGCATGATGCTCAAGCAAAAAATTCACATGCTTTCGTGATTAAATTGTCAAAGTAATTGCTATTACTTTACATGCTTCTCTAAGCTCCTCTAGTAGTTGACAATAAACGGAGGTGAATATACAATGCTAAGATAGCAAGAATTTCCAAAGAAAATAAAGAAACAAGAGCAAGAAATTTCTTCCTTTTAGATGCAATCTTTTCCCATCAGCCATTTAGATTTGCCAAAAAAACATGAGATCCTGGAAAAAGAATTATCTTTTGTCCAAGGAAAGCAGCAAAGTCAGATTCTCGGGGAAAAAAAAACGACCCAACTAGAGAAGAGACAACATAAATTGCAAATGATTACTGAGAAGACAATAATAGCGAGGCGTCAGGTGTATTCATTTCATTTTTTGGCTTAAAGGTGAAGAAAAAGAAGGAAAACCATATTCCAAAATTCAAGTTTCGAGTGGTTAGAGTTACTTTATCATTTAAGAGATCTAAACAAGCACGTTAATATGATTTTCAAGACATCCGTATACTGATGTGCCTATAAAGATCAGAAACTTAGCATCATAAGTACCTTTACAGGATTTGCAACAAATATACGAGAAATGAGATGCCTACAGTCTTGAGATATATGAACATTTTCCGGGATCTTGTACTGAGCACTCTATATTTGCTGCAGAAGAATGAAGCAGATTTTAAAGTTAAACGATCGAAATGGTCAGATTTAAAGATGTCTGTAAGAGCATAACCATACATTAATGGTTTTCCTGAAATTCTTCGGGTCTTCTTGGTCTTCAAAGGGGTAAGCTCCCACCAACATGACATAAAGAGTCACTTCACCATTACCATACATCAGCCAACTGAATGTATCACAACAAGAATTTGAGTTTAACAAACAATAACAAGAATATAACTTGAGAACTTTAACTCTCTTCAAAAGTTGAAACCTTACTTCTCCAAGTGACTTAAAACAAATGGGTAGTATAAACAGTAAAGGTTCCTAGCATGACTAGAGTCGATGATTCTACGTTTTTCAGAAACTTAAGAGTTTACTAAAACAAAGAGGTGAAACTAAACTAATATAGTTAAATGAAAGAAAAAGAGGTCTGAAGAGAACACATTAGAAGCAGCAAAAGTTAAGAAGATCCAGAAGAAAGAATACAGTAGCAAGCATACGAATTATAAACATCTGTTGGTGAACCTATAGTACCTATATATCACTTCCTAGAAACCTAGAGTGCAGATAAAAAAAAGGGTAATTTCTCTAATTTTGAATTTACAAAAAACGAAGGTGTCAATGATTCTGTTAAAACAATAAACATTAATGGTCATTATAAATAGATGGTAACTAAATGGATGAAACAATAAGCATTAATGGTACTTACAAACTCATGTTCGACGATTAAAATAAATGGACGGAAAGAACTTAAAAAAATGTAAATTTTTTTTACTTTTCTTGTATGTTTACATATCGAAATTTGGTGAGAATGACATAAGACGAGACCTAGTAGTGGGAAAATTCGTTGAATTCCTCGGCAATCCTATAATCGAGCATTTACAAAGTTCTTCTTGAAAAAACATTTACAATCGATGGAATATTCCGATCAATCAAGAGAAAGTCACTCGCAGCATAGAGATTGCAACAAACTTTGCCTAGTCATAGTACTAAAGGAATTAATAGGCATATACCGTTAAAAAACAACTCAAGTGGATCACACACAAAAACAAACTAGATGTAGGGGGAACTACCTCTTTTATTAGAAAATTAAAATTAAAACTTAAAAACAAAGCATGAATATAAAAATAACATTGACAACAAAATTCTCACCCACGTGGAACAATCACTCCGCCACGCATCACAACTCAAGGGAAATCAATTAGTTCGATTAGAGGTAAGAGATCGCCACACCAACCATTAGATTACCAAGATTTCGCTGGATTCCAAACCACTGATAGCTCATTGAGTTAAATCTGGTCGAGAAACTCTCAACTAGAACCATCCTACTCCATCTAGCTGATACCACCAAACCACCGATCACCCCACCAACCACGACAGCGGCATCAGTGGAAGTCCCACTCAAATGGAACCTAGTATATGAGAAAAATGAAAAAGAGGGAGAGAGAAAGAGGAAACCCTAAATGAGTAATTTTTGTTGTTTTGGACCTTTGCTTAAAAATCTGATTACTTTGTATTTTAAGAAAAGAGAAATACAAGCAAAAAGGAGGGGGGGAGGGGGGGGGGGGGGGGGGGGGGGGTTCTTTTGCATATATAACCCAAAATTGAACCACCATTGCATATTTGACCTTTGTTTTAATTACTTTCTCTTTTTATTTTATTTATTTCATATTTAAATAAAAAGACTAAAAAACCCTTCATTTCAAAATCAATAATCCTTAAAAAATAAAAAAGGAAAAGAAGAAAAACAATTGTCAAATGGACAAATAAAAGTCAAAATTCCTCGATTTATTTCTTTCTCACTCCCCACCAAAAGCAACGAAGACAGAGAAAAACAAAGGGGACCCAACACACTCACTCTCAATGCTGTAACGCACTGTAAACTCACTCTCACGACCCAGCCTGCCGTCGTCATCTTCGGCGACTTCTCCGATCAGGTTCCGGTGCCTCTCCGTGGAATGCCGGCTTTCTCATCCCGTCTCCGGCTCCTTTCTCCTCTTGCCGACTGGTCTGACCGGCTCCTTTTTCCTTCGTGCTGATTAACCCGACCCGCTCATTTACTTCATTTCCTTTCATTTTTATTGACAAAATATCAAGTTTTGGAATTTACTATTTCAATTAAAGGACAATATTATACTTTGTATATCGTGTCTCCATCTCCTTAAAATTCCAAAACTTGATATTATACTTTATTGTCATTTTTGTAATGACTCATGCCTCTCTTTAGTATGTTATTGTTCGCTAATGGCTTCGTGCTTTCACGGTTTTACTCTTGGGTTCACTCGAAAAGGTCTCATACCATTAGAAGGCGGTATCTTTACTTATAAACCATAACATATATCAATTCCCAAGTAATATGAGATTGCTCAACTTACCATTTCTCCTTATAGAGACTGACAACTGTCACAATCACCCATCCTTTTGTGGCCCAATGTCCTCGTTGGCCACATTTCCGATTAGGGATAGACACTGATACCATTTGTAACAACTCATGCCTCCCATTAGTATGATATTGTCCGCTTTGAGCCATGTTAGCCACACTTCCATTTAGGTACCTAGCTCTGATACCATTTGTAACGACCTATGACTCCTTTTGGTATGATATTGTCTGCTTTGTACCTCATGCCCGCACGGTTTTGTTCTTGGGCTCACCCCAAAAGGTCACATACCATTAAGAGATGGTTTCTTTACTTATGAACCATCACATATTCCCAAACAATGTGAGACTACACAGCTTATCCTTTCTCGTTGTAGGGACTGATAACTGTCACAATTTTAAATCTCTTAGTTTCTCAACTAGCAAATCGTGCATTCAGTTGAAATAGTCCGTTCTTCTGAAGCATTTGGTATGTTAAAGCATTGAGATGATGTGTATTATGTTTGCTAGCTCGATTTCTTACTATTACACCCACAATGGCTTACAATGTCAGCAATCAAGCAAGGTTTTTGAGCTTGCTCTTGGTTTTCTTTTCCATATTCTTTGGTGGTTTCATTGTTAATCTTTCAGAAGCTCACAAAGCTCCAGCCATGTATGTGAATGAGTTATAATGTTTTATTTTAGTTTCTGTTTGGTTGATGAGAAAATAAGTAAAAAGAAAAACTTTATTTCAAAAACCAGAATAGATTGACTAACTCAACTCTTGGGCTGGTTGGGTTCTAATTGATATTTTTAATTATTTTTAGAAGCACAAATTGTTTGATGACATGTCTAAAAACGAGGATTTAGGAGGTGTTTTCGACTGTTTTAATTTCAATTTTCTTTCTATTTTGAATCTGTAAAAAAAATATTTATGATCCGATACTATTATTTAGTCAGAAGCATTGTTGGTTTGAGAAATAAGTTTTCTTAATATACTCGAAAAGTAAACTTGGCATTTTCTTTGATAAAATGTGCTACTTTGGAGTTTGCCATTTGACTTCCTTCCTGACCAGTGGCTTTTTATTTTTATTTTTATTTTTTTTAATAACTTGAAAGTACAATTTTATGAGTTTTTATTTCTATTTTATGTTTTCAAAATAAATATTCTTCTTTTTAATTTGTCTCAAGAATCAAAGATGTTTCGGAGTTAATCAGAGGCTACTTTATAATTAGAATTGTAGACTTTTTAGAAATGAGTTACAATTATCTTGTAGGCCTTGTTCTTAGTGCGCTATGTTTCAAATTTTGAACTCATATATCCTGTTTCATTGGTTTTCCTTCCCCCACCCGCAACCATATGTTGGGCCGTTAAGCTTGGCCTAAACTTTTATAGTTGTGTTTGAATAACTGTGGACTTATTTTCTTGTACATTTATCTGAATATTTGGAAAGAATGTTTAGACAATATTATTCAGGCCACTTTCCATATATTGGTGGTCATGTCCTAAAGTTACATGTAATGATTTCAATATTAGTTTGGATCCATAATTGACCTCGGCTAAGTGCTTGTTGTTTTCTAATTTTGCTCTTTCACGTACTGTGTTGTTTTCCTCTAATTGTAATTTTATGATTTTGATTGATTAGTTTCATGAGACTTACAACTGATGAATTATATTATAGGATTAAAATATAATGTTGCAGTATAATGGTTATTTTAATCCTATAAAATATTTCATTGCTAGTTCATGTATGAATTTATACTTTTATTATTTTCATTGCTAGCTATGGCACGACGTTAGACCTCACTGGCATCTTCTCCTCGTCCTACCCAACGACATCGACATTTGGAACTGTTGAGTGTGGAGCAGAATCAGCCTAGCAAAAAGGAAAGAAAGAGAAAAGCAAAGGAGGAGAACACTGCAGCACTGGTCTTGGGGGCCGCAGCACTACATAGAGCTTTCCGGAACGCCGCAGCACCGACGTAGGGCGCCGCAGCGCTGCGATTTGCTGCATACTATGGAGAGAAGGACTTCTCAGGGTGCCGCAGCGCTGGTTCCAAGCACCACAGCGTTGCGGAACAATGTTTGGAGCGCCACAGCGCCAAGATAGCATGCTACGGCGCTAGGTCAGCGTCAAGTTGTGAATTGGAGCCGAAAAAGGATATTTTTTAGGGTTTTTTAATTCTTTTCTTGTATACATATAAATATGAAGGCTAGGGTTAATTTGTATAATGAAGATAACTCAATTGGGAGGGTTTCAAACACTGACAGTGATTGAGAGAGATTATGAAACACAATTGAGGGTTTGTGTGAGTAATTTCTTTTGTAATTTGTAATCTTTATCATCATCATAATGGAATCTACAGCGGCAGAAACATGACGTAGTCTCGAATTTGGGCGAACTTGTATAAAAATTTGCTGTCTCTCTTGCCTTTAATTTCTTTTGCAATTATTCGTTCTTGGTGTTCTTAGAATTAGAAGACGCCTAATTCCTAACAACTGGTATCAGAGCTTTTGGTTCAGCTTGAGAACGATGGCGAGCGAAGAAGGGTTGGCATCAGGTATCACCAAATTTGATAGTTCAGATTTTTCCTTCTGAAGGATGCAAGTGGAAGACTACCTCTACAGCAAAAAATTACATTTGCCCTTGGGTGGTAAGCCTGAAGGCATGAAAGATAAGGAGTGGAATTTCCTTGACAGACAGGTGTTATGGGTGATCCGTTTGACGTTGTCGAAGAACGTGGCCCACAATGTAGCGAAGGAAAAAACCACAACAGTAATGCTGAAGGCTTTGTCAGACATGTATGAGAAGCCCTGAGCCAATAATAATGTACATCTCATGAAGAAGCTCTTTAATTTAAAGATGCCTGAAAGTGCTTTGGTGATAGAGCATCTGAATAAATTAAATATTGTGTTGGATCAATTGGTCTCTGTAAAGATTAAATTTGATGATGAGATATGTGCCCTAATCCTCTTGGCCTCACTACCCAATAGTTGGGAACCCATGAGAGCGACCGTTACTAATTCAATTGGGAATGTGAAATTAAAGTTTGTTGATGTTAGAAACTCTATTATGGCGAAAGAAGTTCGTAGGAAGGATTTAGGAGAAGCCTCATCGTCAAAATCAGATATTAATATCGAGAATAGAGCTGGAGGAATTTTGAAAAGCATTCCAACAAAGGTAATGGAAATAGAGGAAAGTCGGGGAATGGGGGAAGCAAGTCTAGGAACGGTATGAATGTGGAGTGTTGGAATTGTGACAAGACCGGCCACTTGAAAAAGAATTATAGGGCTCCAAAAAAGAACGAGAACAAGAACACCAACACCGCTAACGCTGTCACTGATGAGGTGCATGGCGCTTTACTCTTGTTTTTTGATAGTTCTCTTGATTCATGTGTGATTGATTCGGGAGCTTCATTCCATATTACCGCTCATCGTAATGTTTTGGAGAATTATCTTGCCGGAAATCATGGAAAGGTTCATCTTGCTGATGGAGAACCTTTGGACATTGTTAGTATTCGAGATGTCAGTTTGAAAATGCCGAATGAGTCGGTATGGAAGATTCATAAGGTGAGATACGTGCCTAAACAGATACGTAATTTGATTTCGGTAGGGCAACTTGATGATGAAAGACACAACTTGACCTTCAATAGTGGAGGTTGGAAAGTCACAAAGGGAGCCATGGTTGTTGCTCGGGGGAGTAAAACTGGAATCCTCTACATTAATTCCAGTTGCAAAGATACCATAATAGTTGCTGATTTCGTTGCTAATATTGAGCTATGGCATCATAGGCTCGGGCATATGAGTGAGAAGGGAATAAATGTACTACACTCTGAAGGAAAACTACCACATTTGAAAACTGTTGATCATAGCTTATGTGAAGGTTGTATCTTTGGTAAGTAGAAGAGAATTAGTTTTTCAAAAGCAGGTAAGGAGCCTAAGGCCTAGAAGTTGGAGCTGGTTCATACTAATGTGTGGGGGCCTTCGATTGTTACTTCTCTTGGAGGTTCTAATTATTATGTGACGTTCATCGATGACTCAAGCATGAAGGTATGGGTCTATTTTCTTAAAAACAAATCTGATGTCTTTGACGCTTTCAAGATATGGAAAGCTATGGTTGAGAATGAGATAGATTTGAAAGTGAAGTGCCTACAATCTAATAATGGGGGAGAGTACATAGATAATTATCTCAAACGGTACTGTGCTGAGAATGGAATAAAGATGAAGAAGACAATTCCAAGGAAACCACAACAGAATGGTGTAGTTGAAAGGATGAACATAATTTTGAACGAGCATGCTAGAAGTATGAGGTTGCATGCGGGGTTGCCAAAAAAGTTCTGAGCAGAGGCGATTAATACTGTGGCCCATCTAATCAATAGGAGTCTATCTACACAATTGAATTTCAGGCTACCCGAAGAAGTTTAGAGCGGTAAAAAGGTAAACCTTTCTTATCTGAAAGTGTTTGGTTGTGTTTCCTATGTTTATATTGATTCCACTGCTAGAAGTAAGCTTGATGCAAAATCTAAAAAGTGCTTTTTCATTGGTTATGGTGGACTCAAGTTTGTTATTGTTTCTGAGATGACCAAGATCAGAAGATTATCAGGAGCAATGATGTGATCTTCAACGAAGATGTCATGTATAAGGATAGAGATAGCAGTGACTTCAGTAGTATATGTTATGAAGATAAGAAGCATTAGGTGATTCCGCTGAAGGACCTTTCTGAAGTGGAAGTGGAGAATATAGAAAACGAAGATTAAGAGATTATAGCTCCAAAAGAAAACCAGTGCATTTCCATTACTACAGTAAAATAGCATGGCCATCAGACAGCCACATAGGTATTTTCCCTCCTTACATTATATTTTGTTGACTGACAACGATGAACCGGAGAGCTATGATGAAGCTATACAGGTTAAAGAATCGATCAAGTGGGAGTTAGCCATGAAGGATGAGATGGATTCATTAAAGTCTAATCAGACATGGCTGTTGACAGAGTTACGAAAGGGCAAAAAAGCTTTGCATAATAAATGGGTGTACCGGATAAAATAAGAACATGATGGTAGCAAGCGGTTCAAGGCAAGGCTAGTGGTAAAAAGTTTTAAACAAAAAGAGGGCATTGAGTATAATGAAAATTTTTCTTTGGTGGTGATGCTAACCATGATCAGAACGGCACTTGCGCTAGTGACAAAGGAAGACTTGTTCTTGGAATAGTTGAAGTTAAGATAGCTTTTCACCACGGTGATTTGGAGGAGAAGATCTACATGAAGTATCCACAAGGTTTTGAAGTACGGTGTAAGGAGAATATGGTTTGTAAACTTCAGAAGAGCTTGTATGGTCTCATATAGGCTCCCAGACAATGGTATAAGAAGTTTGATAGTTTTATGAGTAGCAATGGCTTCTTAAGGTGTCAAGCAGATCATTGTTGTTATGTGAAGAATTTTGGTGACTCCTACATCATACTGTTGCTTTATGTTGATGACATGTTGATAGCAGGTGGATGCAATTGACAAGCTGAAGAGGGAGTTGTCTAAGAAGTTAGCGATGAAGGATTTAGTTGCTGTGAAGTAAATCCTTGAAATGAGAATTACAAAGAACAGTAGTGACTTAAAACTGTCACAAAAGGAATATGTGAAAAAGGTGCTCAGCAGATTTAACATGAGTATGTGAAGCCTGTGAGTACTCCTTTGGGTAGTTATTTTAAGTTGTCCAAGGAGCAATCACCGACCACGGAACAGGAACGAGATCACGTGGCCAAGATACCTAATGCTTCTGTTATAGGCAGTTTCATTAATGCCATGGTGTGTACCAGACCAGACATTGCATATGCAATGAGAGTTGTGAGTAGGTACATGAGCAATCCAAGCAAGCAGCATTAGGAGGCAGTGAAGTAGATTTTCAAATATTTGAGAGAAACTGCAGGTTTAGATTTGTGTTTCAAGAAGTCAGACTTGGGACTACAGGGTTATGTAGATGCTGATATGGCTGGAGACATGGATGGCAGAAAGAGTACTACCGAGTACGTTTATTCTTTGGGTGGCATGGCTGTTAGTTGGGTTTCGAAGGTGCAGAGGATAATTGCACTCTCCACTACTAAAGCAGAATATGTAGCTATGATTGAAGCAAGCAAAGACATGATTTAGCTATAGTTTTTCCTATAAAAGTTAGGTCATAAGCAAGAAAAGAGTGTGATGTACTGTGACAGTCAGAGTGTTATTCACTTAGCGAAAAATCTTGTGTTCCATGCTAGGATGAAGCATATACAGGTGCGTTATCACTTCATCAGGTTTGTTTTGGAGGATAGGGTGTTTGGTACTTGAGAAGATTCTTGGAAGTCTTAATCCGGTTAATATGTTGACAAAAACTGTTCTAATCGAAAAACTGAAATTGTGCGCAACTTCACTTGGACTTCTCCTTTAAGGCGTGAGAAGTTGGTGCCGCTGCAGTAGAGACATGGTGCTTGATTAGTTTCCAAGTGGGAGATTGTTGAATGTGGAGCTGAATCAACCTAGCAAGAAGGAAAGAAAGAGAAAATAAAGGAGGAGATAGTTGTAGCACCGGTCTTGGGCGCTGTAGCGCTACGTAGAGCTTTCCGGAGTGCCGCAGTGCCGTGGTAGGGCGCTGCAGCATTGTGATCTGCTGCATTATACGGAGAGGAGGACTTCTCGGGGTGCCGCATCACTGGTTTTGAGTGCCACAGTGCTATAGAACAATGTTCGGAGTGCCAAGGTAGCGCATCACAGCGCTAGGTTTGCGTCAGGTTATGAATTGGAGCCGAAAAAGGATATTTTTTTGGGAGGTTTTAATTCTTTTCTTGTAACCTATAAATAGGAAGGCTAGGGTTAATTTGTATAATGAAGAGAACTCAATTGGGAGGGTTTCAACATTGAGAGTGAATGAGAGAGATTGGGAAACACAATTGAGAGCTTGTGTGAATGATTTCTCTTGTAATATGTAATCATCATCATCATCATAATGGTATCTGCAGCGGCAGAAACAGGACGTAGTCTCGAATTTGGGCGAACTTGTATAAAATTTAGGGGGAGTTTGTTTCGTAGGTTTAGACTATTTTATTTTTATTTCAGAATGAAAATTGCGTATGTCAACCATATTCTGAGCTGGAATTTCAGTTTCAAATCAGAACCAAAATGAAAATGAGGCTAATAGTTGAGATTATCATCCATTCTCATTTTAACAGTTTCATTTTTGTTTTAAACATATATTGCAAAATAACATTTTTCAGATTCAAAAGTGTCTTTTTTTTTTTTTTTTTTTCTACTTAAGTTTTAAATCGTCACAACTTTCTAATTTCATCTCTGATTAAGTCATTTATTTTTTCTATTTGTTTATAACGAAGAGAGGAACAAATCCAGAATATAAATATTGATGTAAGAGAAGTCCAAATCACAAATCAAATATGTCTAGATTCCGTTAAATTTATTAGAAAACCATTTTTTTTTCAAATGACTATTTTAAACATCTATATAGACATTATTTTAGAAATTATTCTATCTTCGAGATGACAATTTAATTATACATCCAAACACCATTTCAGGATCAAACAAAAATAACTTCTCATTTCATAACTAAAATGATTTCTAAGTTTGTAATAAACTGAATGAAACATACGAAACAAATGAACCCTTAGCCCATGTTTGGTAAGAATGAAAAAAAAATAAAAGGGAAAGGAAACATAAAGGTGAAAGAAAATAAGATTGATAGGAAAGATATTCTTTTTCCTTTATATTGTTTAGTATCATAGAAAGAGAGAAAATATTAAAGTTATATAATTGTTATTTTATTTATCTATATACATTATTTTACTTTAAAAGCAATGACAAAAAAAAATTATTTTAGTAGTTATATGTGCATTTAAGTTTTCGTCCCAATAATAGAGAGATTAAATCTTGTGGGTCTTAGTAGGAATTTTTATACATCCTTTTTTCCTTTCTATCGTCTCTTACTTCTTACCCAACAAACTATTATGCTATTTTCCATCCAATAATCCCTCCCTCACTTCCTTCTTTCCACTTTTCAATCATACCAAATATAAAATTAAAGTCTACTCAGAATTTTTTTTTTTTTTTTTCAAAAGTCATATTTTCCAACTTTAACACAAAGCTTTTTGGAGACTAAGGGCCTGTTTGGTGTGTGAGTTTGAGTTAAGATTTATAAGTTTAAATAGTGATTTTGGTTGACTTTTTCAGAAAAGACAAAAAACTTTTGAGAAAAAAGATAAAAATTGAGTTGATGGTGATGAGTTTAAACTCATCACCCAAACACCCTTTAAAAGTTCTTTTACAAATAATCTAAACAGTTTTTTAAACAATATTTTAATTTAAAAAGCCAAAATTAGTGATAGAAAATTAAAAGGTCTTAAATTTAAAAGACCTAGAAAAGTTAAAAGGAGATTTCTACAATGAGATAAGGTTGCTTTAGCTTTACTTTATTAATAGAGTAAAAATTTTAAATCTTTAGATCAAATTTTAACGGTCGAGATCGGAAAAAAAAAAAAAAAAATCAAACTTATTATGAAACATCCACATGTGATTATATGGAAAAAAGAAAGAAATTTTTCCCATCGTCCAAGAGACACCAAACAACTTTGGTGGCACCCTAGTGTAGGGCTCGTGAGGCAAAGGGGCTCCCAGTGGTGCGACGATGATGAAGGATGACCGACAAAGAAGACAATGGTTGTCGACGGACGACAATTTAGATCTGGGATCATCCACCCAAAGTTGTCCTCGCGGTGACAGGACAGAGATCTGGATTTCTAGCATAGATCTGGGTGACGGAGGTTGGCTTACAACCTGGGGCGGTCCGGGCAATTTTGATCTCTCCACGAAACTCTCGGATGTGGTGCCCGATTCATCGAGCAAGAGATTGTTCTTACTGCTCCATAAATTCTATGACCCGAGGATCTCGCTGGAGGACTCGACCTTGCACAATGGACTTAATGATAACTCGACATGGATGAAGTTGTCGCACTTGTCGGAGAAGTCGAACTCATTTGTTGGAATGGAGGAGTATGTGGCATCGGAGATCGTCTTCGGGAATGGCCACAACTTCGCTGTCAACTGGTCATCCCTTGCCATCATCCTTTACAAGATGCTATACGATGCAACGTCATTTCACAGCTCCAAACAAAAAGAAACATTCTACAGGATACTGACGAAGTTGTCGGAGTTGATCGGCGAGTCGATAACCCTAAGGGACTTGATTAGGAAGCTTCTGGAGAAAGATCCGAAGAAGAGGATCACAGTGGAGGAGATTAAGGGCCACGCCATGAACCACCTCTTCTCCGATGAAGATAGCTGTCGTAATTTTTTTAAGGGCCTGTTTGGTGCACAAGTTCAGTTTGAGTTGAGTTAAAATTTTTAAGTTTGAATAGTAATTTTTGTTGACTTTTTCAGAAAAGACAAAAAACATGATGAAAAAAGTACAGTTTAATTTAAGTTGAGTTAACGAACCAAACGGGCCCTAAATGTTTTGAAAAGTTTTTTTAAACAATAATCAAGTGTGATATTTTTTATGTCTGTATGGTATATTTTTTTGATCTCAACCATCGAAAAGCCATCCAATGACCAATAATTTTTACTCTATCAATAGGGTAAAGTAACCTTATCCCATTATAAAATTTTCCAAAAAAATAACAATAGAAAAGGGATTTTTTGTGCATTGGTATACTCTAAATTAATCGTAGAGTTACAATTTACACCCTGAACTTTTAATTTTGATAATTTACACCATAAACTTACAAATATGTAGCAAATTGTACCCCATTGACAATAATATTAATCTTTTGAAGGAAATTGATTCGTGATTTGTACGTGGGTTATTAATTTATGACATAAATAATCATTTTTATCTTTGTTAATTAACAATCTATATGCAAGTGAAGTATAAATTTTCATCAAAAAATCAATATTGTTTATCAATGGGGTGCAAATTGCTACATAATTGTAAGTTTAAATTGCCAAAATTAATAATTTAGGGTGTAAATTACAACTATATAATAAGTTTAAGGTGCACTAATATAAAAAAGTAAAAAAAAAAAAAAAAAAAAAAACCTGAAATGAAAATGAAAAGATTACATAAATAAGAAACCCAAAAAAATCTAACTTTAAGATTTTGTTTAATATTCAAGTTTAACTCTAACTAAACTGTATTTTTTCATCTCAATTTTTTTATTTATTTTAAATCAATAAATTAATAATTTAATTTTAAAAAATCAATCAATTTCAACTTAAATATTCATTTCCAATAAGCAAACTAAACACAAGTTAAAACCTTCCCCTCTTAGTTTTCTAAAAAGTTTCCTTCGGAATTACCGTAAATACTAATTATAAGTTATTATTATATTATTCTTATAACTCGTAAGGCGGTCGGTCAAGCTCCAAAGCTAATAAAATAATAAAACGAAAATATTAACTTCAAATTTTCCCGTTTGCATTTTTTTTCTTTTTGAGAGAATTTTCCAGTTTGCTATTAATTATTATAAACGACCAATAAAATTAAAGATTAAATAAAAAAAAGGATTAAATAACCCACTTATCAGGAAAAAAAAAAAAAAAAAAGAGATTAAATTGCAAGAAAGAAGAATTTAAAAGAAACCAGAAATACAAATATAAACAAATAAAGGGGAAAAAAAGGAAAAGAAAAACGTTTGGGAGTCGCAATTCAGAGAAAACTCTTTCTCTCGCTCTTAAAAGGGAAAGGCCGATAGAAGAAGAAACCAAAAATCTGAGCTTCACAGAGACCGGAGACGACACACTCTCGTTGATCTCTGACCGTTCAGATCCGACCCCTCGCCGGCGATAGCCATGTTCCCCGCCGTCCGATCTCCCCCTTTCTCTCTCCTCGCGTTCGCGTTCGCCTTCGCGTTCGCCTTCCTCCTTCTCTCTCCCGCCTTCGCCTCCGAGTCAGATCACAAGGTAACCCCCACTCTCTCTCTCTCTTCCCCATCACCGTAACCTAATTCGTAGATCTTGTTTTTGAGCTTCATTTTCTCCTAAATTCCGTTCGGATCTGTGGATTATTTCGATTTTCTTGCTCTTCAGCTTGTTTTGTTTTTGGGAATTTTCTCGAGCCATGGTTACTGCTTGTTCTGTAGTTGGATAAAGTTGAGGGTTAGATCTCAACGGGGTCTTCTTGGTTTATCAACGAATTGTTGCTATTTCTCCGATTTTGTGGACAAATTGAAACCATGCTACGCATTGCTCGTGGAAATGTCACAAAAATTGACCACAGTTTTTTGGTTTTTGTTACTGCCTTTTTTGGATTGAAGTACTGAATTAAATTAAAAAGAATTTGTGGGTTTTTGGTGTTATTAGTGAATGTGATGGTCGCAGTAGTGTGCATTTCGATCTATGCGTGGACTCTGGTTCTTGCGTCGGAGTTTCGATGCACATTTTTTTTCATAAGTCTCTTTACTCGACGATTTGACTTTTTTATGTGTAGGGTGTTAGATTTAACCTGCAATCGGTGTTTTGAGTTGGGTTTCTATCCAATTCTGATGGTAGTTTAGTCGGGAGATTTCCTTTAGCTTCAGGACTTGATAGTCTGTTAGCTGATAGTTGCTGTATCTGATAATTTGATGTAGTTCCGTTGCTCATCGATTAGGAAATCTCAAGGTTGGCAAAAAAATGTATTAGAAACCAGAGTAATTCGACATGAAGCAACCAAAGCTGGTTAACTCGGTTGGAAGGCATGCTAAAAAAGATTCTAGAATCTAGGCATGCATGAGTTGACCTGCAGTTAGAACTCTCTCTCTCTCTCTCCCTCGTGCCTCATTCAGTGTCTTTACACATTTGAGTTGATAACTTTTTTCTAAAACTAAGCACCCTTTTTACTTATCCCTAAAAGCAAGATAGTTATTATGAGGGCTTTTGCAAAATGGTCCTCAAAGAGTGAGGCGGCGATAGTTCTACTATCTGATTCATTTTGAATAGCTTAGATCTGCATGGTGAGTTTTTAAGTTGTGATCTTATGTATGTATTGATTGTGAAGTATTAGACTCCATGGAATATGGGTTGACTGCTCTTTTTGGTGGATGTTTCTTTTTGAGCAGTTTTTGGCATTTCATTTTCCACCTTTATGTTCTAGTATTTTTGTTTTCTTTTTTTCTTTTTGGGGTTTAAGCTTGGTGAATGTCAATGTTTCTAGATTGTTCATTTGGAGTATGTTTGCAGCGGTGTAACCTATGTAGTGGAGTGCAGCTCTCGTAACAATTTATTGTAAAGAATAATATAATGCAAGTTTTCGTCTAAAGTTCAACGTTATCTACTCTCATGCAGTATCAAAAGGAGGAACCAGTTACGCTTTGGGTAAATAAAGTTGGCCCTTACAACAATCCTCAAGAAACATATAATTATTACAGCCTGCCTTTTTGCCATCCAGCTGGAAATGCTGCTCACAAATGGGGTGGTCTTGGTGAAGTCCTAGGAGGAAATGAACTTATCGAGAGCCTGATTGATATAAAGTTCCAACGTATGTAGGAATCTCTGTGCTATCTGTAGTTATGTCCAGTTGGTTAAACATGCAATTTAGCAACTTTTTTTCTTTGCAGAAAATGTGGATAAGGCTGTAATTTGTCAACTTCAACTTGATGAGGCTAAGGTTAAACAATTCAAGGACGCAATTGAGAATAGTTACTGGTTTGAATTTTTTATGGGTAAGCCTCTGCTTTGTAGTACGAGTTTTCCACATAATGCTATCACAATGCACAAGTATTTATGTAGTATGCTTGGTGCATATTGACTGAATTTTCTTTATGTCTATTTAGCTTTGAACCAGATTTGAGTTGTTGCATGGATTCAGTTTCCTTCACTTTTTGCTACGCTTTTGATCTCCTCTCTTTTTACTGGACCACTAACTCAGTATCTCTTTTGCATCTTATGATGGTATCTACCTTGGTCATGGGTGTCTATCTACAACTCCAGATGATCTGCCTTTATGGGGTATGGATTAATGTCAATTCTCATTCTTCAATTGCAATGTTTGATTTCGAACGTTAGTACATTTGAGTTGTGAACCTTTGGTTGATCTTTTCTCCTCCTTGTGATGTTGCTAGGCTTTGTTGGTGAGTTGCATCTAGATAAGAATAGTGACAATGGCAAGCATGTGCTTTACACACATAAGAATATTATTGTTAAGTACAATAAAGACCAGGTTTGTTCTTAAAATTCGATCACTTTTGTGGCTAGCTTTTGAAACTGTCGTTTGCCAACATGTATCATGGCTAAGCTTGTATTAATGCAGATAATTCATGTGAATCTCACTCAAGAGAACCCGAAGTCGCTGGAAGCGAGTCGGACACTGGACCTAACATACTCTGTCAAGTGGATTCAAACCAATGTAACCTTTGCGCGTAGATTTGATGTTTATCTGGACTACCCGTTTTTTGAGCACCAGGTAAATTGGAAAAGCATATTTTATTTTACTTGTTTTTCCATGTGCTGCTTAATTTTCAATTGAAACACCCAACGTTTAAAGATTGGTTCAGATCTTTTAGTCATCTACATTTTTTATTAGCTCAGGCTCTATTAAGCCGTCCATGAATCATCTTTCTGTTTGCAGATCCATTGGTTCTCAATTTTTAACTCATTCATGATGGTTATCTTCCTTACTGGCTTGGTGTCAATGATATTGATGCGTACATTGAGGAATGACTATGCAAAATATGCAAGAGAAGATGATGATTTGGAAACTTTGGTAATGATCTCTTGATCTGCTTGTACTTTTTTTCTTTTTGGTAGTAGCTTGTTAAATAATAATATCGTGTTGATTCCAATCCCAACATTTCCTCTTATTCAGGAAAGAGATGTTAGTGAAGAATCTGGCTGGAAACTTGTCCATGGGGATGTTTTCCGGCCTCCTAGGAGTTTGGTGGTTCTTTCTGCTGTTGTTGGTACTGGTGCCCAGCTAGCATTGCTTGTTCTCCTAGTCATCTTACTGGCAATTGTGGGAATGTTGTATGTCGGGTATGTTGAAAACTTGTGCAGCATACATTATCATTATTTTGGATCTTTTTAATGCCTTGGCCAACGCACCCCATGATTTTGAAACCATATCGCATCTTTGTATTTGCTTAATGATTGTATGAGAGTAAGCATATGGGTTACTCTAGCCTGTCATATCTTACATTGTTCCTATTGTTCCCACAGGAGAGGAGCAATTGTTACGACTTTTATAGTATGTTATGCTCTAACGTCATTCATTTCTGGTTATGTAAGTGGTGGGATGTATTCACGCCATGGTGGTAAGTATGTAGTAGGCTTTTCAGTTTTCCTTTTGTTTTGTTTTGTTTTGTTTTTTTGTTTTTTGTTTTTGTTTTTTTGTTTTTTGTTTTTTGTTTTTTGCTTTTTTGCTTTTTTGTTTTTTGTTTTTTGTTTTTTGTTTTTTTGTTTTTTTTTTTTTCTAAATCACTCTGTTTGAGCGTGTATGTTAGCAATTTTACGGATTTTTGTAGCATGTTGTTGCGTTCTGGATCTATATAACTACTTCTGCTTTTCCTATTCAACACGTTCCCTTTTTGACACTGTGATTCTCTCTCTCTCTCTCTCTCTTTTTTTTTTTTTTCAGGTAAAAGTTGGATAAAGTCTATGATTCTGACAGCATCTCTATTTCCGTTCATGTGCTTTGGGATTGGGTTCGTCTTAAACACAATTGCCATCTTCTATGGGTCTTTAGCAGCTATTCCCTTTGGTACAATGGTGGTTGTCTTTGTTATTTGGGCTTTCATCTCCTTTCCTTTGGCACTTCTCGGTACGGTTGTTGGAAGAAACTGGAGTGGTGCCCCTAACAATCCTTGCCGAGTGAAGACCATTCCTCGTCCTATTCCTGAGAAGAAATGGTATTTGACACCATCTGTAGTCTCAATGATGGGAGGACTTCTACCCTTTGGCAGCATATTTATCGAGATGTATTTCGTTTTCACATCATTCTGGAATTACAAGGTGCGGCTTTAATCTGTTTGCATAGTTTTTTGATAAGTAATCCGTTCGTTGGTTTGGTAGAATGCATCTGGTCATCAAACGTAGAATCAGGTTAGGTATATTGCAAAGTCGTTTTTGTTTTTAAGCATCCTCCTTGGAGACTGAATCAACGATTTTTGCATATGATGTGGCACTTGGGATCATAGAGCTGCACTAATCATATGTTACACAAGATGGTGTAAAAGGATCTTGGAATGTGCTTTAATGATATACTCGTGTCCAGGAAATCATTGGTCCATTGTATTTACTGCACCAAGGCAGATGTCTCAGTCTGTCAACTACGGATTAAGTACTAAAACATTAATCCAGTGTTTAGTGCTCACATGGCTTAGTCCGTCAAGTACAGCTGAAGTACTAAAATAGTAGTGTACATTTTAAAACGAAAATTACCCCCCACCCACAAAATTAAAAATAAAAAGGTTATTTGGATCTATACTGGCAGTGGACTTCTTTCTAATCAAAGTGTTTCTTTTCTTTTCTTCTGTCGCAATTTGCTGCTGCTTTTCTTTCTTTCTTTCCTTTTTTTTTTTTCCTTTTCTTTTCTTTTTTAATTTTGCATAATTTAGTTTGATGTATTCGTGTGCCTGATGTAGTGTCTTTATTCTCGGTGATCAAACAGGTGTACTATGTTTACGGCTTTATGCTTCTTGTTTTCCTGATCCTGATTATTGTCACCGTGTGTGTGACCATTGTCGGGACATATTTCTTGCTCAATGCGGAGAACTATCACTGGCAATGGACTTCTTTCTTTTCGGCTGCCTCAACGGCTGTTTATGTGTACTTGTATTCGATATATTACTACTACGTGAAGACAAAGATGTCAGGCTTCTTCCAGACGAGCTTCTATTTTGGATACACCCTCATGTTTTGTCTTGGTTTGGGAATCCTCTGCGGTAAGTCCTTAACGAGGCATCAAATTCTATGTCGATATCTCATCACTCAGCTTATCTTCTGGTTTCTTTATCAGGGACTCTTTCCAATAAAATGCAAAAACTTTCTAGTTTGGTTGCTGGTTCTTTTGGGTTCAATCTTTGTTTTTCTCCGGTTACTAATTGGCCTAAATACCCACAGTAGAAACTATTTTCTTTAAAATATGCTCCACTACCCCAGTAAAAAGGAGAAATATAATACTAGCTGAAGCTGATATTCATTTCTGCGTTCAGAACAATTTTTTCATTTCTATTGAATGTTATGAAAGCCCTCACTCTGTATACACGGATGATATTCAGTCTTTGTGTTTCTTTATTGCTTTTCGGCCTCTAACTAGATGAGAATTTCTTAGATTATGTAAAAGTTCAAGGTGGAGTTTTCTCCTACTTATTCATGTATTATGTGGATTTTTGTCGGCTTGAATTCATAGGTGCGGTTGGTTATCTGGGCTCGAATTTGTTTGTGAGGAGGATCTACAGAAACATCAAGTGCGATTAAGACGTGTCCGGTGGAACAACCTGATAGAGCTTCCCCAATCGCATTGATTGTTGAGATAGTACAGTTGGGGAGGAAGTTCCTGGCAATGTATGAAGACACAGCGATAATGTCAGGTTGAAATCGCATGATGTTAGGACGGGATGTATTCTTCTCTCTCTGGCGTAGGGGAAGCCTTGAGAATTTTCCTTTTTTTCTCTTTAACTTTCAGTTTTTTTTTCCCCGGCTGTAAGTGAAAGCTTTAATTTAGAAAATTCAGAGATTATTTCATATACAATTTTAAGAAAGTTAGAGAATTAGACTGTCATATTTTTCTTTTTTTGGACCCTTCTACAATATAGGTTCTCAATGTAAGCACTGGAACAATCTCTCTACCCCACACTCTTTTGTTTGTTATAATGCTCATATAAGTATTATCGAACTCATTAGGGGGTGGAAATGACTTTCACCAAAAATGAATTTTGTGCTTGTGTCAATATAAGGAGTTTGTGAAATCATATTTCCTTTTCTACTTCCCTTTATGTGCTTGATTTAGAGTCGAGAACTTTCCAAATTCCAAGGGCCCGATTGGGGGCACATTTGACATCTTGAAATTATTTTTCATTATTCAAATATCTAAATGTTTACAGTGAATTTAAATTTTAAAAGGCGATAATTTTGTTATTTCAAATCTAAATGTGATGATTTTTTATTTTTTGAAAAAAAAAAATTTACATTGAATTTCAAGAAAAATGAATTAAGGTATATTTTAATATTTTTTTCTCATACACTTTTTTTAAGTTTTTTACACTTTTTCAATGTAGACAGGTTCCCCTAAACGCACATTTATAAAATTATAGCACATTTCTAATCAAAAACTACATCTTCAAAATCCCTCCAAACTTTTTTATGTCTTCTATACTTAGTTTTGGAGTTGAGCTCTATTTGTGGTGAGAAATTTTTTTCAGCAAACAAAAGGAAAACAATTGGTCCTAAAAGTTAAAAAAATAAAAACAAGGAAGTGTGAAATTTAAAGTTTAGTTTAAAATTCAAAGTTCAGCATATTAAGTGAGTTTTTAAAATTCAATAACAAAACGAGAACCACACTAAAGTTTTTAGTTTAGATTGCGAATAATCCTAAAAGCAAAATATATATGTACACACACACACACGACACATCCACCAGCACTTCATTTTGAAATTGAAAACCCAAAATTTTTATTATTTAACGTTTCTTCTCTTCTTTACTTTTCTTATTCGAATTTGTTCTTGTTGATGCATGTACCATGTCCAAATGCTTTGTTTGCACTTTTCTTAGAATTTTCACATTTCTATAATTACTTTTTATGAATAATTGTCTGGATTGAATCTTACCTTCCTACTGTAAATTGAATAAAAAAAACCATCCAATTCAATACAAACCAAAATCAATTGAATTTGATACGTAAGTTGGAGAGGAAGAAGAGAAAATTAATGCATGGAATTGGATGAGAAGTTTATATGCAATGGGCGTAACAAGGAGCTCCTTGTTTAATGGCTTTTTATTTTTGTCTGAATTTGATTAGCTCTAATTACTGGGTTATTTATTTATTTATTATTATGACAATAGGCAACGGTCATTTGGAACGTGTAACTTAAAGATTTTTGTTGAAATTCTCAGGTTCAATAATGTACTTTGGAGTATTATTTCTGGTTGTGTTCAAATAATTTTCTTTTATGAGCAAAACATATTTGGGTTCAGCTATGTTTTTGTTAAACCAGTGGTGTGAATTGTGACACGTGGTGGTCTAATTTGTGGATCCTAATAGGCATGGCCAATAAAAATGGTTAAGATTATGATGGTTTTAACTCTTTCTCCATGGTGATGTAAATTTCAAATTATGTTGTAACAGTCTGCTATCATGTCCCCACCTCTTTGTGACCAAAATAAGTTCATGTCCTTTCTTGGAGTGATATAGTTAAGGCCAGAAAATGAAAACAAGGATTGAAAAAAACAAAAAATAATAATAATAATAATAATAATTGATCCAAATAATCCCTAAATTCTTTTAAAGATGACGATTTAGTCCCTATTTTTTTTTAATCGAGATGACCCTAAATTCTTATTTCTAATGGAATTTTGTATAAATCATAAATTTGTAGTAAAAAGACCAAAAGACCCCTTGATTTTTTATCTTCTTACTCATTTACCTTCTCCCTCATTTTTTCTTTCTTTTATTTTTTTTCCTCAAACCACGAAAAAAAACCCCAGCCCCAGCCCGAGGCGCCCCCCGCTCCTCCTTTGTCGTCACCGAGCCTGAGCCGTGCTCCCCCCCCTTTTTCACTGTCGCCGAGCCCGAGCCACCCTCCCTCCTCCCCCCCCCCCCCCCCCCCCCCCCCCCCCCCGCCTCTCTGAAACTCAAAACCAAGTGCCCCTCCCCCCCCCCCCCCCCGGCGCCACCACCGCTGCCGACAAACACAAGCACGACCCCCACCGAATAGATTCAAAACCCAGATCCCCCTAAAACGAACTCAAACCCAGATCTCTCCTTTCTCTGTCTCTCTCCCTCCCCCGTCATCGCTGAACTGAAGCTCCCTGCGCCTAACGCCGCCTTGCTAAGGTCCGTTCTCTTGGTTTTTGGATCTGGGTTTCGGTTTTTGTTGCTGATATCTGCGGAAACAAATGAAGAGAGAGAGGAGAGATAAATTTAAATTTTTAACGATTTTTTTAAATTTTTTGTTAAGTTAATTATTATTAAATTACTAAAATACCTTTTTAGATTTGATCACATGCATTGCACATGCAAGATTCTGTTAGAAATTTAACGGTTTTGGACGGAAAGGACCATAACGGCCAAAAAATAAGAGTTTACGGTTATCTCGACAAAAAAAATAATAATAATAACATGGGTCAAACCATCACTTTTGAAAGAGTTAAAGGACTATTTAGGCCAATTACTCAAAAATAAAAGGGAAAAAGGCAATCAATATTAGTATATTCTCTTAAGCATTATCAAAGGGGCTCTCCATACACTGATAGGAATGTTTGCTGAAGGCCCTATAAGCGAGCCCTCCCTCAGCCGACCAAATATGCTAACGGTATTGGTTCATGAGACGTGATTTCAGACACTCTACATTGAGTACTAGACTGATAAAAAACAAGTCTTTATATCTAAAACTCGTAAGAAGATCACTCCACACTCGAACATTTGATCACTAACCCACAACGATAATCTTTTACCATTAGGCCATCATGTTTGGTGGTTTTATTTTTATTTATTTATTCATTTATTTTGTCTCTATTTGTTCGGTGAGAAAAACAACTGAAATGAAACCAAAAATGATCTGTGGCCTTAGAGCTTGTGCCCACCACAGTCATCAACAGAAAAGTGGGAAAAGAAATGGGTGAAGGGTTGTGCCCCTTGTGGTGATAATAAAAGATAAAGCTTCAAGCCACCACATTCTGCCACGTGGAAGATAGGATTCCATGCACCAAAGCCACACTATTTCCACAAGCCTTACCCTCCCACACAACATTATCAACACTTTCTAGGATCACTTCTCATTCTCTTTATCTTTCTCCCAAACACTCTAAACCAAAACCACCAAAAAAGAAGGGGGTTAAAAAAAATGGCAGCAACAGCAGCAGCTCTCTCTGGCACCATGTTGAGCACCTCCTTTGTGAGGAGACAACCAGTGAGCAGCCTGAGGATCGGAGGAGGGCAGGCGCTATTCGGTCTCAAGGCGGAGACGGCGAGCCGCGGGGGGCGTGTCACTGCGATGGCATCATACAACGTCAAGCTGATCACACCCGAGGGAGAGAAGGAGTTCCAGGTCCCCGACGACGTCTACATTCTCGACCACGCCGAGGAGATTGGCATTGACCTGCCGTACTCGTGCAGGGCTGGCTCTTGCTCCTCATGTGCTGGCAAGGTTGTGAACGGGACAATCGACCAGTCGGACCAGAGCTTCCTTGATGACGATCAGATTGAGGAAGGTTGGGTCCTCACCTGTGTCGCTTACGCGCAGTCCGACGTTGTCATCGAGACACACAAGGAGGAAGACCTCACTGGTTAAGTTGTGAACCACCCTTCTAATTCCCGTAATTTTCTGTGTGGTTTTCATGTTGTCCTCCTCATGATCATGAACTCTCTCTCTCTCTCTCTCTCTCTCTCTTTCTCTATATCTCCTGTCTTGTTTTTGTTTGTTTGGTTGGATGGATTAGTGAATTTCAGGCCTTATCCCTGGATGAGTTTTTTTATATTTAAATGTTTTTGAACTTTCCAATTGTAGAATCAAATAACATTAGTTTGTTAAAAATCTTCTCCCTTAGTCTGCTTTCCTATTGAGTTCTTCTCTTCATCACTCTTTATATGTGTACTTATGTTTGCGAGCGTTGTGAGTCACCGGTGTTAGGATGCCCTTTATCAAAGGGACTATTCTAAACGCTAACAAGAATGCTCACCAAAGGTCCTAATGACGGACACTACTTGGCGAGAAGCGCGGTTCCCCAATCTCACCGAATTTGTTAGCAATAACGATATGGGGAGCGTGTCCCAGACACGGTAAATTGAATACTAGACTAGTGGGAAACAAGCTTTTATATTCAGGATTTTGAAGAGAGCCACCCGGCACTCGTACCTTAGACCACAAATCTAGTGATAGTAATCCTTTACTGTAAAGCCCCCATACTCGGTGATAGCTTGTAGGTGGCAACGTACGTGAGATTTGTTTTAAAGTTGCTAGGACAGTAGATAATGGAAAATTGTATGTTCCAACCGTTACTTATAGAACTGAGTTGGGATATTTCACTAAGCAGTAACTAAAAAACAAGCTAAAACTTTTAATATTAGTCAAATAATGTACTTTTAATATTAGTAATTTGAACTTCAAAAAGGATCAAGGACTTTATGTGTTCTGAAACAACTCAAAGAGCGTCTTGACCTCCCGTTTTTCTCCATCGCTTAAACTGCATTCTTCACCGCCATTAGCGGGAGGTTGTGATGAGAAGTTCACAGATTCGGCTAAATACTCATCCATTCGAAAAGCGTGGGGAATGCCGGAATTCTCACGTGCAGCCTCCTCGGGCAGTATACTTGATCTTACTGTCAACTGATTTTGAGACTCAAGCGACAAGCTCCGGGACAAAGTGCCTGATGCTATAGTTATTTCATCCCTCTCATCGGTGGTCGATTCTAGTGAACTCACTGACGTCATAGTGTGCGAGCGAAGGGAATCACGTTTAGACCTCTCCTTTACTCTCTTGCACCAACTATGCAGTGACTCTCTGACGCTTTCAGCGACGAGTGTTTTCTTAAACCGAGATCCCATCTGAAATCAGCAGAAGGGAAAGAAACTCAAACCCTTTTTTGGTTTTCAGTGACAACTCAAATTCCGATAGATAAGTAATCTTAAATTTGTTCTGTGTGATGATAACTCGAAATGCCAAAAGCGAACCTGGGTAACAATTATATTCAGAGGAACTGTGCTGTAGCTACACCAGAACTGAACTAGAACACTGCAACACCAATATGAATATCATTAGATGGATGCAATAGTTTTATTGTCGAATAACTCGTTAAACGGATTAAGTAACGTTACCTACTTAAGATACGTTCTTATTTAGTCCGATTAGGGGAACTTAACAAACAATGCCTTCTTATTTCATTACAATAACACAAAGCAAACATCTCTGGCTTCGTATTTGTATAGACCGGTCACAATTGTGGCAATAATCATATTTCATTTCTAATGGAAATATGTTTTGTTTTTCTTTCGGTTTTTTTGATGGAAGAAATGGAAGTTTGTTGTGCACTGAAAGAAAGAAACATACCCGGAGGCCAACCGAGTGATTATCATTAAATTGTTTTCCATGAAACACGATCTCTGCTTAAGTCCCCACTAGACACACAACGCAAAATGAAAATTCATCGATACTGAATTTGTCGATAAAAAGGAAATCGAACAAAATAAAGATAGTCGTTTTACCAAGGACCAGATAAATGTCGCCATCTCGAAGGCATTCTGCATAAGAAAGAAGCAGAACAGAATAAGGAATAGAATCACGAAACAAATTACATATATCATAAGCGAGTCGCGAGTCGACACCTGAAATATGATGAATTGTATTAAGCGTAGTAGTATTTCAGGCTTCCCGAACCAAAACAGATCGTCGCGTGGCTTCAATTGAGTCCCGACAGAGGGTCCAGATTGCTCGACAATTTCAAGTGCTAAAGAGGAGACCACATGCTGAAGTTTTGTCCCAACCAGCATGACAATCTTGGGCAAGTGAAACCATGGTTGTTCTTTTAGGACGAGTATCGTTCAATTCAAATCAAGACTGAAGAGACAAGAAAGGTTAAGTTCGCTTACTACGGCGGGGATGAAAGAGAGCCAGAAGTAAATATGCAGACCTGTAGTAATTGAACGACTAGTAAACTTTCAGGAAACAAAACAAGGAAGAAATATCGGTCTCTGAGATTGCGATTCTAAAATGCATGTTACCGTGAATGTTTACGAAGATGCATACAATAGCATAACCCCAGAGTGGCCAGCTGCAAGATCAAAAGGACAAATTCATTTTAGGAAATACTTAACAAAAATATTGATGACAAAAACTTGTCACATAATGTTTTCATATTTTGTTTTCCGTTTTCATTTTCTACAGCTTAAATACCCAACAAAAATTTTCGGATTCACACCCAAACACAATTTCGTTTTTACTTGTAATCAAACTATTCTTTAAAGAAACACAATCAAAAAAATATATTTAATCTTAACTCGGTAATAGTAGGTTGATATTGAGGCACAATGTTACCAAAAAAATATATATTTCCAAAAACTAATGGATCACACGAAAAATCCGAAAGTATCCGAGAGTTGATATGAACTACTTGAAGTAAATATCATGTTAAGAGAAGCGCACACCTAATTCCAAGAATTCCATTAAATTCGTCTTCCATGCTGCGGACCATATATTTGTGGAAATCATACATTTGCGGCAACTTGTGCTTCTGGATACCAGGAATTGCAGTAAAAGTCATGAGCTCGGAATGTACATATAAAAACCAAGGAAAACAAGCTCTTTTCTTATATTGGGAGAGAGAGAAAATCATTAACATATGGTGATGTATTATTTATGAAAGTGTTTTTGGCAGACATAATCTAGTGGTAAATTTATGTCCACTTTTAATATTAAGAGTTCGCGTTCAAATCACCTCTTTTCTACATTAAACAGAGAGAGATATGAAAACAAACCTTTCGCCAAAGGTCCTAAGGTTTATGATTACGCAAACAAGTATGAGAATGAGAGTGAACTGGTTTGGTTGGCTTTGGCCAACGACGGAGCCACCCATAGCTAAGTGGGGATTTTACTTTTAAAAATTTTACATTTTTCTCATTTTGCCTCCACTAAGACAATAAGCTCGCTGCTGGCTTTGGCAATGGAAAACAAGGAAAAATGAAACGAACATAAAATACTACATAGATACTCACTGTGATGAAGCCCAAACGAAGTGCCAAGTAATCGGATTTCCTTATCGAACTCTTAAATTGTCGTAGGAAGCAGAGCTGCATCACCATAGACGAAAATTTACGTTTAGAAACTGATTAGTCAAAGAATAACATAGCTAATTAAGGACGGCACGAGAAAAAATATTTACTAAATTACAACTTTAACTCAATGGGACAACCAACGAAATACAAGTGTGATCATTGTTATTACTAATTAACTATTAGACCGTAAGAAACAGCAGCTCAGAAAACATCTTCTGATTATCTTATCTGACTTCGTTCTTGCCAGAAAGAGAATCCTAAGCTCGTTCATGTATCGCTTTTTTAGATAAAACGATACGGATTCGAATTTGTTAAAATCATGAAGAATTACCATCCAAATAAGAACCGGATTTCTGCTCCACGGATGAGATGTGTGATGGTAAACAAAGGTGGATTGACGCCTCAAGACCTTGTCTATCTTTGCTGGAAAAAAAAAAAAAAAAAAAAAGGCGGAAGTTATTAAACAAATGCTTCGAGAAATAACAGTTTCTTCGATATATTGGAAAGTATCTTCAATTGTATCAACACCATTAGTAGAATTTCTAAGCTTTTGGGAATATAAAATACAAAAAAAAGGATTCCAAAGTGACAAACTGAGGAGGCAGAAGAAACTCTGCGGTCAAACGAATCTTCTAAACCTATATTTTCGTGATTCATTATGAACTAATTAGAACTTCGTACAATGAATGATAAGCCATTCTGTTTTGAGCTTTGAGAGTAGGCGACGTACCTTGCAAGGTTGCTTGATTTTCCCATTTCCTCCAACTGTAAATCTACGGAATAAGCAATATGTCAAAGATAAATCTCCACTTCTCTTCTCTGGTTGGCGCATGAACTTCAAACAAGTTAAGAAACACGATACGTAGGCGGTTTTTAAGAAGCCAAAATCATAACTCGCGAAACTTACCATTTTCAAACCATTTAATAATTCACGAAATCGTGTTTGATATATGTTATTGGACATAATTCCTTTTTGACATCTGAATACCAACAATAGGTAATGTACAAAATAACTAATTTACCTATTCATAACTTGATAATTCAGCGAGTAACTAACTACAAAATAAGTAACTTAATTACCAACAACTTGTTTAAAAATGGTCATTTATTGAAGCCAATCTTGAAATGTAAATTTTGAAGTCAGGTAACTTGGTATCAGGGATACAAAGATTTCACCTTGCTCATGGCCAGACCAACAGCAACACAGCTATACAAAACATGAGTAATGCCGAGAACAAAAAGGAAACGATGGAGCTGCTCGAGACCCTCGTATGAAACGAATGGTTCACGACCCTGAGGAAAACCACCGATTAGCACAATGGCATTAAGACCTAATTATGTATGAATCCCATAAAAATTTTAAAACTTTGAGAACAATATTTTTACCACACCACATTGGTGAGAATGTGAAGAATGAGTATAGATTCCTGTTGGAGGAATTTGTGTCTCGTCGAGAGAAGAGAACGGAGTTTCCAAATTGCGGTTCTCATGGACACCGTAATCTTTCTCGGAACAAATTAAGAAGCGACTGCTGAAAAGCGATGAATCTACACATATCTCGGAAATCAATCTTGCGCATTGTGCCAGAAACAAAGATATAAGTCCAAGTAGCATCAGCTCTACAGGGAAAAAAGATATCTTAGACATTTATAGCTAAATAGACTTTTTTTTTAAAGTTTTTTTAATAAATGACCGAAGTTTTTAAAAAATAATTAAAATGTATTTTTTTTTTAAATAGTTAATCGATTGTTTTAAAGGATCAATCAGGACTGCTTATTGACTGTGACCACAAAAGGAAAAAAAAACAAAAAAACAAAAAAAAAAAAAAAAACAGACAAGAACAAAGAAAAACATCGACAAATCGTAATGATGGTTAATTCACCTTCCTTAATCTTGTCCAAAGAGGCAAACAGTGCCTTCCTCCTAGTTTTCTTTAACCACTGTTCACAACGGACGTGAAAAATTAGATCAACATATTTCTGCATTAAGATTTCTACTCCCATTTATTGCTGGAAAACAAAATCTAATAATAATAAAGAAAAGAAAAAAGAAATAACCCTTTCTTCTCCCCCTTTTTATTATGAACATTTTTTTCTTTGGAAGTGTTCTTTCAAGTCCCTGGCACAAATCCACTAAATTTTCTCACACTTTCTTAAGGGCCAAACAGATACGAGAAGACTTCCTAACTTCTCTAAGCTAAAGTAAGTAGTAGTAATAGAAAATCGAGACAGAATTCTTTTGCTTTCTGCATTTTCTCAACAAACCTGAGCATTATAACGAAGATGTTTTCTAAAATCTGTGGACAAGTCTCTAGCTCAGAACACAACTTGTTCAGTTCCAACAGTAAAGTGTCGTTTTTCCCAACTGGACTTTACATTTTAGTCCCAGAATATATATATATATATAATATATTCTTTAGAGGCGTTTGGATCCCCGAAATGATAGAATATATTTCAAATCACATATTCTTTTGTCATTACTGATTTTCTCAGCAAGAAATCAAGAAAAAATGAAGTCTCTAGCTCGAAACACAACTTGTTCATTTCCAACAGTGAAGTTAAGTTTCTTTTGTCTCAATCTTTTCCTAACCGGACTCTACATTTTAGTCCCAAAATATACATATAAATATGTATATATATATATATATATGTATAATATAATCTTTACAAGCTCAAAAGTCGTTTCGGTCCCAAAAATAATAAAGTATTATTCAAAATCACACATTATTTGGCATTACCGATTTTCTCAGCAAGAAATCAAGAAAAAACTTGTCTATCCTTCCTGATGCAGCACAAAAATAAGATAACAGTATTATTCAGGAATCAACGAATTTGTTTTTAATTACGCTTCCACTACATCAGGTACTTACCGTACCGAATCTGAAAATGGACCTTTCAACCAAAAAGCAAACGAAGACCATGACAGTAACGACAGAGGCCACTGAATAAGTTGGAGTCTCGGCCAATGACCTCTGCTGTTGAATCACCACCTTCTCCATTAAATCCGTAAAATCAGCACCATCAACTCTCACAGCAATAAACTCAAAGTTTTAACTGAAAAAAACTTAGAAACTTTCTCGAGAAAATGGGGGAGCCGAAAGTAAGGAAAACATTGGAAAGATCCAGGAAATGGGGAAGTAGGATACAGTTAATATAATAATATTTATATGGAAAAAAAAAAAAAGTGCAGTTGAACGTGGTGTATCAAGAGGACCTTCTTCTTGAACATGGCAAAGATGGGGATCTTACTTTAATGGCTATTATTTTTTATTTTTTATTTTTTATTTGAACTTTGTTTTATGAAAGTATTTTCTGTTTTCCAAATAAGCCCATCATGCATATTTGTATAGATTATTGGAGTTGCCGCCCACCATGCATACTTGCATTACATCAATATATTGAGTCAACAGCGAAGTCAGTTTATTATTTTAATAAAAACGAGTTCTAAATGATAAAATTTTTAAATAAAATTTAAATGTAAATAATTAATTTTTAATAAGAGTAAAAGTGAGAAAAATATTACATTTTTAAAATTAAAATTTAAAAACAAAAATATTTACTTGAAGAATGAAACCCCCATTCGATGATAGATAGGTGGTTCCACCCCGGAGTTGCCATTCGCCCCCTCTCTTACCATCCAATCTATCCATATGGGACGGGTAATACGTGCATGCAAGTCCAACTTACTCACATGGAGCCCACCAAACTTCCACTTGTAGTTTAACTATTATGTGAGGATCAAGAACTCGTCTATCTATTAATTTATTTATTTATCTTCTATTAAAAAAATAATAATCACAGATACACAAATAATTATTTATTAATATTTAATATTTAATATTTACTTTTTTTTTGAAATTGGAGATTGGATGATTCAAATTTTAAATTTTTTAATATAATTAAGTATGTAATTATTGCTATATTATACATGTCATTATTTCTGCCTTTAAACCCAAATTTTACCAATAAATCCAAATTTTTACTAACTTACATGTCATTGTTTCTGCCTTTTAAGTTGTTAACTAATAGAAAAACTTTACACATATGGGTATCATTTAGGGGTGGCAATATGGGTCGCGACACGACGACACGACTCGAAAATGACACGAATTTCGCGGGTTCGGGTTGGGAAAAATAGGTGGCGGATCGTGTTCGGGTTGGGAAAATTTGACACGAAAAAAAAAAAGGGTCGTGTTCGGGTTGGACCCGTTTTTTTCGTGTCAGTTTTCGTGTCAAGTTCGGGTCAAGTTCGTGTCCATTTCGGGTCACTATTTCGTGTTAATTTCGGGTCAATTTTCGTGTCGCGTGTCCATTTCGTGTCAATTTCGGGTCAATTTTCGTGTCGTGTGTCCATTTCAGGTCTAGTTCGTGTCGCGGGTCAATTTCGTGTCGCGGGTCAAGTTCGTGTCGCGGGTCCAGTTTGTGTCGTGTCGTGTCAAGCCGTTACGAGTTCGTGTCGTGTTCATGTCGCGGTTTCGTGTCGTTTTCGTGTCACGGGTCGTGTTCGGGTTGGAGAAGAAAAAATTCGACACGACTCAAACACGACACGAATCCGACACGCGACACGAATTGTCACCCCTAGTATCATTAGACCATCACCTATTGAAATGTCTATATCAATACTACATTTAATTCTAAAAAATGTAAAAATGAAAGACTGAACGTGCTTTCTGTTTTCTTTTTGTCTCTTACGTAGTCTCTTAATATGTAAGAGTTCCCCTATTCAACTTTACGGGAATATTGACTTGGGTGACTCATAAATGATGAGCCCCACATGCGGGACCCACCTAGAGACATTTACTATTTTGTGAGAGCACCGAGATTCAAATTAGTCGTCATGTACAATGCTATAATTATTTATAGAGTTTTGAAACTTGTGAAAGTATCAAAACTTTACAAAAATAAACTTTTATTACTAAAATAATTTAAATATAACAATATTATAATGATTTAATAAAAAGGTGGATCCATCGATTAATAGTAATCCAATATTATAATTTGGCATTTACTATATTGGACAAATTTGTCATAGCATTAGTCAAATTAAGTACTTCGTTGAATGTGAATTTTGTACTCAAATAACAAAATTTTGTGTACACGTCGTATTGGATCCTTTTTCCTAATTGGCATACATTTGAAAACTAGTTGGAGAGCACGCGCAAAGCACGCACGGAATAGACAAACAAAACAAAGCAAAGTAAAACAAATATATATATACACCACGTGTGATACCTGAGAGGTTAAAAATATCACGTGATGGCCTGAAAAGTGTGGATGAAAACACTTTAAAAGTATCATTCGTTCTTCATTTCCTTTTTGAATCTATGAGTACCATGCATGAGTAGCATAATTGTTTGACTTCTAACTAACAATTAAGATATATAGTAGGAACTTCTTTTGGTGGGATAGTGGGAGTTCTTGCTGGTTAGGAGTTGCCAGCGTTGGAGCTACCTGCTTATAAATGCTTATAAGCTTTTATGTGGAAATTACAACTTGTTTTGGACAATAGATAGATTGTGCGAGCTGATGAGTTTGATTGGATATTTGTGTTTTGTTTTTTGTTTCATTTTGGACTTGATGCCTGAAGTTGATGCAGTGATAGTTGCTCGTGGACCTTGGCTATTTAGATTGTTAACAACTAACTTGATTAAATCATTAATAAGTTGGTTTTAATTTTATTTTCGCTCGGTCTTAAATTGAGTGACTTATAGGATTGTCTGTTAAAGAGTACACCTTAATCTTATTATACTGTCTACAATAATTTCAGGATTTTTAATCTCTTGTAAAATAAGACATATTTCAACATAATATAAGTTGATGCCGAAAATTGACCAAAACACCACGTGCAGCAGTGCACGGTGGTCGGACTAGTTCTCTACCTGGAAAGCCTGCAAAAGAGAAGAGAAGAGTTTTGGAATAAAGAAGTCACCAACGAGGTATTTGTTGAAGGCACTCTGACACTCACTACTACAAAATGTGGATTCCACGACGGCATTTTCACGACCGTTTTTAAAAAACCCGTCGTGAAAAATACGTAAAACACGGAGCGGAACAGAGTTTCCAAAAACCGTCGTGGAAGCCGCCGCTTCCACGACGGTTTTTAATAACTGCCGTGGAAGCAGGCACTTCCACGACGGTTTTTCAAAAACCGTCGTGGTAGGTACGAATGAGGGAATTTTTTCAAAAAAAAAAAAATTCAAAAATTTAAAAAAAAAAAAATCAAAAAATTTTTTTTGACTTACCACGACGGTTTTTGAAAAAAACCGTCGTGGTAGGTCAAAATTTTTTTTTTAATTTTTCAACCTATCACGACGGTTTTTCAACCTATGAATGAGGGAATTTTACAAATTTTTGAAATTGTTCAACTTTTTGGAGCGTATATTAAAACCCAAAAAAATACCCTTTGTCTCACCCCATTACATTCCGAGCCTTTTTCACTCTCTAATACAAACTCTAACTCCAAACCCAAATCCGCCCATATCCTCCTTCCATTTATCGCTCTCCGCTCCCTCTCTACATTCTCACTGCCATTCCTCTCTTTCTCTCTAACTCCGAGCCTTTTTTCCTCTCTCTCTAGTCGCCATTCCTCCCTCTCTCTCTAACTCCAAGTCTTTTTCCCTCTCCCTCTCGCCGCCATTCCTCCGTCCCCTACATTCTCTACCACTCCACCCGTACCCACGCTCGACAATCCGGTAAGTTGAAATGTATCTTGCTTGGGTAAGGCACGGATTTGGAAATTTTTCGTCCAAAATGTTGATTTTGTTGATTGTGAAATTTCCGTCCAAAATGTCAAAAATCCACAATGTTCCTTCCAAAATGTTGATTTGGGAATTTTTCTGTAGAAAATTATCCAAAATTCGTCATTTCGGTGATTGTTGACAGTCGTTGTGATTTAAATTGCTTTAAAATTGATTGGGTAAGACACGGATTTGGGAATTTTCCAGAAAAAATGTTGATTTTGTGAGTTAAATTTTCCGGATTTGCCACCCGTGGGAAATGAAATGAATTCGCAAATTTTTTTTTTCGGCAGACCCTACCACGACGGTTTTTTATGTAGAACCGTCGTGGTATGTTCTTAAATGTCCACATTTAGGTCCTATTTTTGCCTATTTCACGACGGGTAAAAAACCGTCATGGAATCTAAAAAGATTTCACGACTCTGGATTCCACGACGATTAGAAAACCGTCGTAGAAATGTTACCACGACGGTTAAAAACCGTCGTGATATCCACATTTTGTACTAGTGACTCGAGTCAACACAATGAGCTAAAAGGCTTGGAGTGAGGCATAGTATTTAGTAAGTAAGAATGTCCGTACCTTACAAGCTATGTAAGATTGGTATTTATAGAATGGCTACTAGGACGGATCCTAGTCGGATCCTGCGGGTAGTGTCGGGCTGACCTGAAGAGTAGTTAACCCGGCAATAGGAGATTGACTATGCTCCTACCGCTTGTCCTGGGCGTGAATATTGGCTAGGGCCATTGTAGAGGACACGAGCTGGGCACCACGTGTCCCAAGCGTGGATTCCCTATGTCGGGTCGTTAGCCTACAGGCTAAGTGGTTCCGGGTTTGTTATAACAAACTTCTCTTGCCCTTTACTTGTGTAAGGGAAGAGAAAGGCTAGCAGGAAGATCACTAGTGCTCTTCACTAGTCGATCATGAATTCTGAGGGAAAGGTCTCAAGGTCATTGACCTGCTTAATTGTCGGGCAACACCTTGTTCCGCACGATTAGTGTTGGGAATTCGGGCCGCCCGGCCCGAGCCCATCGGGCTATTGCAAAAATTCGGGCCGGGCCGGCCCGATCCTATTTTTTGAAATATAAGCCCGGCCCAGGCCCGCGGGCTTAGAGCGGGTCGGGAGTGGGCCGGACCGGCCTAATTTTTAAAAATTTTAGTTAATTTTATTTTTTATTTGTAATTTTTGAATAAATTATATTTTTATTTATATTATAATTACTTAGTTAATACTTAATAATTATAATATTAGTTAGTTAGTTAACTTAACATTATAATTAAAATTTTAATTTTAGTTGTTCAAGATTATAATTATTTATCAGTGTTTGTTTAGTAGTTATTTTTGATTAAATATTACAAATTGAAAAATAAATTAAGCACATAATAAAAGTTATAAATTTTATTAAAAAAATAAGGATACAAAAAGAGAATATAAAATTGAAATTTAAAATTTTATTAATGTCATGATTGTCTCATTAAAAACTTTACTAAGTAAAACCTATTGGGATAAAACCTCAGTAAAGAAAAAAGAGTGCAATCTTAATTCATATTTACAATTTTACAATAAAAAAATATATCAATCAGCATCAACAAACCGGAAGAGGGAGCCGCAGGAGCATTGTCAATATCATCGTCGTCGATTATGGTCATTTTGTTAAAGTGTTGGAGTATCTCTTGATCTTTTACTGTATATTGCAACATTTTATCTGCATGTTCTCAATCTTTTAGGTATGTAAGCACCTCGACCATCTCAGGTGTTAATGAGGTCCTCCGATCTTCAAGTATCCTTCCAGCTGTGCTGAATGCTGATTCAGAAGAAACTGTCGAAACAGGAATAGTTAAGATGTCACGTGCTAAACGGGAAAGCACTGGAAAATTTGTCAACTGCAACCTCCACCAATCTAAAATTTTGAAATCTTCATTATTTGTAGTTGAGTCTAGCAGTGAAAAATCTGTATCTAAGTATTTTGTGAGCTCCGAGTGTGTCGTACTCGTGGTAGTTGAACTTGTTGAAAGTGGACGAGTAACACTCGAACTTGATGAAGAGCCCGATCTTGCTGGAGCAGAGAAAAAACCAAAAAAAAATTTCTTTTTCCGATCATCAGCAGTTGGAAGAGTTTCTTTGGTTTCAATGTTAACTTGCTGCCCGAATTTATTCTGATAACTTACAAAAATCTCAAATAACTTGCATTTAGTGTTATTAAATGTTAAATAATACGTTGAAGCAAAATCCACATTCATATGTTCAGAAATATGAGTAAGACCATTTAATTTAACTATAGGATTTAAAATAATGGCAAGACAATATAATAAAGGCATGTTATTGTGATTCCAATATTTCATTAACTTTTTCTCCATTTTTTCTACTATTAGTTTAAATAAATCATCATTTCTATATTCATAAAACAATGAAGAAATAAGCATTAATTGGGTGAAAACTAGTGGAGAAGTGGGATAATAAACACCAGACAATAAAATAGTAGCATCATAAAAAGTTTCTAAAAAATAAATCATTCTTTCAGCAATAAACCAATCAACATCAGATAATAAAATCATATTATGCTTTGTATTATAAAAGCATAGAAATAACATTCTTATATTCTATTGCATTTTTCAACATTAAATAAGTTGAGTTCCACCTTACCCGGCATATCAGTCCCAAATTTTCGAGGTTTTAAACCTTCTGTTTTGCAATACCTCTTAAATTCAGCAATGCGAGGATTTGAATTATGTATCCAAATGAGAGCATTATGAATATTTTCTATGTTACTACTTACCAACTTCAAACCTGATTTTATAATGAGGTTGATGATATGACATGCGTAATAAAATTCCACAAATATATTCTGACAAGTTGTTCTTAAGAAAACGAATTGCAGCGGTATTTGCTGAAGCATTATCTAGGGTGATTGAAATAATGCAATTGCTAATGCCAAATTCATTTAAAATACTCATAATATTATCATTAATATTTAAAGCATTGTGAGAATGATCAATAAGTCTAAAGCCAATAATTCATTTTTTGTAATTGCCACTGGGGATCTAAATAATGTGAAACTACACTAATATAATCTTGGTTTGACCTAGCAGCCCAAATATCATATGTTAATGCAATACAAAATGTGTTTGTATTCATATAAGATATTAATGTAGTACGTTTTTTACTATAATAAGATATAATATCACTCCTAATAGTTTTTCTAGTAATGGCTTTAAATTGTGGACAAAAAGATCTTTGAATATGCTCTTCATAAAAAGTATTTTCACCAAAACTAATAAGTAAATCTGTAGAAGCAATTAAACGAGCTAGAGATTCTCTAGCTACCATGGGATCATAAGAAAAAGTACCTACTGAGCCATCGGAGTTGAATTTTAGAGTGCTTTGTGTCGGCTCCCTTCCCTTGTAATGTTTCTCAGCACATTTTTCACCATGGGCTAATAAGTGGCGAGTCCCACTTGAGCTGTTAGCAGTTAAAGTTTTTTGGCAATACTTACATTTTGCTAGTCTTGTTTGTATTTTTTTACCGTCGGGGCTGAAGTCCTCTTTCTGCACAGCGTCGAAGAATTGCCAAGCACGTGAAGTGGTTCTAGTAGCAGTACCTTTTGGCTTTTTTGGTGGACAACTGGTGCTTCCCGAACTACTTCTTGATGGTGCCAACATCGGACTTGGTGGTATTGGAGTATTGAAACTCCTATGTCTGATCTCAGGGACATTGTCGCCAGCCTCCATACGAGAAATCACCACTTCTTCGATGCCGCGGTCATCCATCCCGTAGTAATCATCATCAAGATTAACAATTGGTTGTTGAACATTTGGATTTGGATTCATTTTGATTTTTTTTTTTTTTTTTGTAGGAAAGTAAGTATTAGAAATTTAAAATTTAGAAATAATGAGTATGGACAATATGAGTTATTAAAAAGTAGAGAAATAATAAGAATGAGGATTATAAAAATAATGAGAATATGAGTTATTGTAAATTTAGGAGATTAGACAAAAAAAAATTATAGAATATTAATTATTGAATAATGAGAATTGAGAAATTGGAAATAAGAGAATATAGAGAAAGAAATTAGAGAATAAGATATTGAAAGGAGAGATGGGAAAGATGTGTGAAAAAATGAAAAAGTTGAAGGGTATTTATAGAATAGAAGAATGAAATTTAAAAAAAAATAAAAATAATAATTTTTAAAGTTTTTAATAAAACAATTATTATTATTAAAAAATAAATAAAAACTTTGGACCAACGGCTATAATAGAGCCGTTGGTCACTACTCACTTTGTCAAACGGCTATGTACATATAGCCGTTGGAGTTTGGACCAACGGCTATGTACATATAGCAATTGGTCGGAAGTCCAAAGTTTTTTTTTTTTTTTTTCTTTTTATATATATAATATTATATTATAATATTAATATTTAATATATATAATTTTTTTAATAAAAATTTTAAAAATAATTAAAATTTTAATAAAAATAATATATATAAAATTTTAAATAACAGACCGGGCCGGGCAGGCTCATTAGGCTTAAATATTCGGGCCGGCCCGGCCCGGCCCATCGGACCTGAAAGGAGAGCCCAGTCCACCTCTTACTATCGGGCCGATACAATGCGGGCCGGACCGGACCACGGGCCGGGCTTAAATTACGGGTCGCGGACCGGCCCAAATTCCCACCTCTATTCCTAGGGTATAACCTTCTAGGACCAATAAATATATGTTTTTTCCCCTTCTTGTCTTCTCCTTGTTTTTCATCCTATGTTTAGTAGGTGAACAAAATGACTTCCTTTGGCTCTATCAGTGTATTTTTTTCCCTATCACAGAAATTGCTTGGCATTTGACGAAGTAGTGAAAGAAAAGGAGATTATTCTCATATGTCATCATTCAATTTTAAAGTCATTTTTACTTTATCTAAAACTATAACTATAAGTATGAACAGGTTCACATTTAAACCACATCCAGACCGATTGGCCCGACCCAAACATCATGGCCAAGTTGGGCCGATGTTTTAGGCTCACGGGCTGGCCCAAATATATATATTTTTTATATATATATAAATCCTAAATTTTATAATAATAAGAAAATTATCTAAATAACCACATTTTTTTCATCTATTAATCAACATAACACAAATTCTTCATTCTTGACCAATATAACACAAATTTTAATTTATTTTAGTTTATTTTGATGTCATATTAATCTAATGTTAATTTTTTTATGTCATTATCTTTAAATTTGTAATATTCATATGCTTTTTCTTTTTATAAATATACAGTTGGGCAAACATGTGACCTGTTGGGCTATAGGACCGGATTGAGCCATCCTTTCCTACATCAGGGCTTGTCCGATCCAACCCTTTTTTTTTTTTTTTTTGGGTTTCGGCCCGCATGGATCGGGAGGACCAATTTATAGTACTACTTTTAAATGTTGAAAAACTCCTGCTTTACTATGAAATTATGAATTTGTCTCATATAAACTATTTTGATAAATTTTTTCATTAAAATTTGATTGAAAAAAAGAGGGCTAAACACAATCTTGTTATTTATATTTTTTTTGTTCACTTTCAATAGAAATTCTAATATAAGGATTAATTCCCCTCTTTTTTCCTTGATTTTAATGAAAATTCTAATAAAATGAATTAAGTGAGACTTATTTAAAAATTTGGCTTAATTACTTGTTTGGTCGCTAAATTATTACATTTGTAGTGTTTTGGCCCCAAATTTTTTTCGTAGTTAATTTGATCATGAACTACAAAAGATCCTCTATTAACATAATCTATCAATGGTAATTAAAAATGAGAGGCTTAATTGATTAGTTTTTCCGTAAGCTTTACATTTGTAACATTTTGGTGTCCTTTTTTTTTATATTTTTTAAGATAAAACTTCAATTTTATAGAATTTTCCAAACTAACAGAAAGAAAATAAAACAACTAAAAAACCTTTAAAAAATAAAAAAAATAAAGAAGTCATTTTCTTATAAAAAATAATTTTCTCATTCTTTTTCTCTCCCTCGATCTCCTTGTCTCTCTCCCTCGATCTCCATGTCTCTTATCTTTTTGTCGATCTCCATATCTCTTTCTCCCCCTCTCGATTTCCCTCTCTCAGCCCTCTCATTCTCCCTTTCCGCGACCAGCTCAAGGCCTTACAACACCACGGCATATATCCTCCCACCATGCAAACCCTCCTCCATTGAGCTCACCCTCTTGCCCATAAATCCCTTTGTTGCCAGCCTCCCTCACCACAATCTTGGCCAACAGCCACCTACGCCATTGCCATCACTGTTACGTCAAGATTTGAGAGAGGAAAGTCAACCTTGAGAGAGCAAGAGAGAGAGAGAGAGAGAGAGAGAGAGATATTTGTGTAAAATTCTAATTTATTTTTCTTTTCTTAAGCCTTGAGGTTAGTTTATTAAATTCAATAAAATTTGAGGTTTGAGCTAAAAAAAAAAAAAAAAAAGATTAATATATCATAGGTGTAATAACTTAGTGACCAACCGAGCAACTAACTTTCTTATTTTTAATTGCTGTTAATGGATTTAGCTGAAAAAAAAATGACCTTTTTATATCATTTTGAAGTATTCATGGTCATTTAAGTAAACGTCAAAATATTATAAATGATTAATTTTATAAATACTCCTCAAATATGTATGTTATTTCATTTTATCTCCTGAATTATCAAAATCATTTATCATGTCCCTTGATACAAGTAAAATCATTCAAATTGTCTCTTCTATCTATTTCCATTTATTTATTTAATTGAAATGCTGACATGGTACCTATACAAGATTAAGCACCTATTTGGTTCAACGGTTGGAATTAAAATTTTTAAGTTGGAGTTGGTTGACTTTTTAAAAATTAGTTGTATTTTTTGTTAACTTTTCAAAAAAAGACAAACTGAAATGAAAAATTTAAGTTAGAATTAAGGGCCTGTTTGGTGCACAAGTTCAAGTTGATATTTTTAAGTTTAGTTTGAGTTAAGTTGAGTTGAGTTTAAAAAGTGAGTTTTTGGTAAAAAGTTTGAGATAAAAAGTTTAGTTTGAGTTGATTGTTTGGTGAAAAAGTTTGAGTTAAAAAGTTTAAAAAAAAAAAAACAAGGGCCTTGTTTGAATGTATAAAAATTGAGTTAACCAAATTTTTTGCCTTTTGTGTTTGGTAACTTATCTAAACTCCAACTAAATGGAATTTTTTCACCTCAACTACTGTCTTTTTTCATATTATCAACTAAATTTATTTATTTTATTGAAGAAAAATTATAATCAAACTACTCAGAACTTAAATTTTTCATTTATCCTCAATTTAATATTCTATTATAGGTTCTATTAACGCAAAATGTCGCGTTTAACAATTTCAATCTATAACACCAATCAACTTACGTCATCGAAATATTTTGTGAAATTACGTAAATAGCCGTAAAATACACCCACCATCAGTATGTAGTAGGTCAGTGAACTTTATGTTAAAATTTTTTATTAAGCATTACTGTCATAATGTTGTCAACAGTGACATCACGACGCCAACGTTCACGTGGTTCTATACCACGGGGCTGATTGAAATCTGTCCCACATATCATCAGCCATCATATCTCTCAACATATTCATGGCATCCCTCCTCGTGTCATGGTGCTGCGGTCCTGTACTTGGCCCTGTACCGGAGGCTACGTCGTCAACTTCATAATCTGCGTTCACATCGACATTCTCACTTACAGGCATACAATCTCCGGCGTAATCTTCGTGTAAGGGATCCCCAACCTGCACCATCCGTATGAAATTATGCAGAACAGCACAAGCCACGGGGATCATAGCATGTTTGTCCATCGGGTAGCTATTGGTGCCTTTTAGTATTTTGAATCTTGCCTTCCAGACACCAAATGTCCGCTCAATACAGTTCCGCAACGATGAATGTGTGTAGTTAAACACCTCGCTTTGGTTGCCGAGCCCGTCGCGCCTTCTTCAGTATTCAGGTAAATGATATGTCTCTCTGCGATATGGGCTCAGGAAACAATCCTTGTTAGCGTACCCTGAATCGGCTAAGTAAAATTTACCTACAAAATAAATACCACTTCATGAATGGTATGTTGGCAATTTTCTATTTGAACCTAAAGGGAATATGAATAATTTACTGACAGTTAAAGGCCAACTCTTTTTACCTGGCGGAGGTATTGGGAAACCCTTGAATGCAATTGCCTCTGTCAACATTCGAGCATCATGACACGAACCCTCATACCCGGTCAACATGTAAGTGAATTTCATGTCAAACGAACAGGCCGCTAATATATTCTGTGAATGAAACCCTTTTCGATTAATCCAGCCGTCCGCATTTTCAGAGGGAGCCACATATGGGATGTGGGTGCCGTCTATCGCCCCAATACAACCCTGCAAAATTCGCAAACTATTTAAATCATGAAATCCAATCAACTTACATCTGATTTTCTGCGCATTGTATTGGCATACGATGATATTAGTAATTGTTAATTGATAACTTACATCAAACCACGGTCGATATTTGTACCCGTGCTCTTGAATCAATGGTTGAACCGCTGTGTAGTCAGGTGGCCTGATGAACTCGTCTTTCAGCGAACAAATGGCCAATAACACTGCATAGAACCACCGCGACGTTGTTTCTTTCGAGTGTTGGAATAAGTACGAGGCTTGTTGGATTGTGGCGCCTTGGGCACAAATATACAAAAAAATAAATAACTGCTCGTCCACAGTCATGTTATTAGTTGGGGATAATAATCCGCGACTAATAACATGGTTAGATATCGCTCTAAATGTGCCAGATTCCATACTTATTAAACCTTGAATTATACGTGGGTGACCATTTAGTATCTCGTGCACGCGCATCTGTCCTGTTAAGCTTGAATTATGCATCGGGACTTGATCCCTGCGCATGCTACGCCGCCATGTACGATACGCAAACACTGACATTGCAGCCATAGCCGGAACGTTGCGTTGGCCGTTTTTGGCCCCATGGTTGTCAGCTTCACGGTGGTTTGCGGAACCACGGTCGTTCATGTTCTTCTTCCCGAGATGCACTATACTTGGTCTACAATTCCTGTTATACATTAACGTACATAGGAAAAAACTCTGTATTAGTTTCAATTGGCAACCGCCGACATAACATAACGTAATTAAATTCATTCAGCGCACAGTTAACGTAAACGTAAATTCACTTAACAAGACAATTTAGTGGTAATTGTTACATAAAATAAATACATCATGAACTAATATTTTAACTTTGAACAAATACTTATAAAAATAGTCTCAATGTTGCCGAAAAGAGCAATGAAAAATTAAACAAACAGGGATAAATACATAAACACTCATATAGCTGGCGGCGACTGGGGGTTGATGACGGAGCCAATAATTTCTCGCCGAAGGTCGTCGTCAACCTGACAGAATGGACCCATAAGATGTTGGTGAGAATCAAAGTAGTGCCACATCATCATCTGATGATGTGGCAAGTAACCCATTCCCTTCATTATGTTCATGCACTGCACTAGGCCACCGTTTTGGACTGATTGCTCACTGCCACCGTCAGTTTGCGATATGCCTCGGAAGTAGTCTCGGACTTCCTCCATAGCCTCATACGCCATCACATCGGTTGCATCCCTTTGCTTTCTCTTACCCAGGCTTCCACTACGTCGGGACGAACCGGCGACGTCTGGCCCTCGCCGCGTGTCGGCCTCCCGCCCACCGGCAGTCGGGGTTAGGTCCTCCTCTAAGCACGGGTGTGTTTCAGAGTTGGCGAAGTTGAACTCGTAGTCAACGGATGGATTACTGCCGTCCCCCATCGTAAGTGATCCATAACCGTAGGCGCCAGCCACGTGCGTTTTCTCGAACACGTTGTACTGCAACTCCTTATGGCGAAGGCCCTCGAAACGGAGATGCCTGCATAGTGGATGCGCCTGCAAAATGGGATATGCCACGTCATTCGTCTCTACTAGTCAAGTGGTTAATAAATATAATAAGCATGACATACTCATTAGAAAATTAATATTACTTTGATGAAACTCTGCCACGCCTCATCTGAGCAGACAACTCTATCGGTTTGAGAATCGTACCCTAGGCCGGTCTGGACTTTCAAGACCTTCCAACCTTTATAAATTTTTCTCATGAACTCTTTTTTTTGGTATAAAGTAGAGCCGTGAGCGGGAACGCCACCAAACTCGGTGTTAAACTCATTGGCCTATAAGTCATATATCTGCATGCCGGGCTGTCGACCGGGATTGGATGAGTAGAAGTCATCCAATTTTTCCAGTAACCGTCAAGGAAAGACGGGGTTCCAGACAAACGTCTCACCCGACGACTTACGGGCATTTCCTTAAATTAGCGTATATAAGGAAAAAAAAAAGCAATAATTTATACGTAAAAATGTTAACTCAACTTGAACATCAAAATTCAACACATGACAATAAACGTACCCTAGAAAAGTTCAGATTTTTAGCATCGACAGATTACTAACAACTTGATCGTGGAATCATGAAAGTCAACAAGAATAAATTAATCGAGTTCAGTTTAAGAAAGCCAACCAGGTTAACCGAGTTCGAGCCGGAAGAGGAATAAACTGTAGAGGCCGGTGGATCGGGGCAGGAAGCAATGGGTCGCACCAATGCTTTCCTAACACGAGAATACTGGGTAATCAAGACTTTTGTCCGATTCTGCTTCGCGGATCTATGTCTACGTTGCATGTGCCACCGACGAGACCGAAACCGAAAATAGGACCTAAAAAATAAGAGTAAGCAGACAAATAAAAATATAGCGTACAGAGTTTTTAAATTGAACTTCCGCAAAGCCACCATCTGCAACTTTGCTGTCGTTTGGTCAGTCTGATAACAATCTTCAAACTATAATAGAGAATGTTATATATGTCTAGGTTTAAAAAATAAGGTAACCAACTCAACATTAAAAATAAAAAAATAAAAATAAAAAAAGGAAAGAAGAAGAAAAAGAAAATTAGGAAAATATTTACTCCCCAACTGCTTTTTCTCTTTTGATAAGGATGATTATATGTTATGAAACAAAAATGAATAAATAAAATAAAATAAACCCAATTAATAATACATACGTAGGTTTGGGTTATAATTACATTAATTAAAATCTTATCTGAATGAAATAAATGAATAAATTTAGTATAATTAAAAAAAATAACTGATGGTGCATAATAATCCGCAGCAATAAATTTACCCAAAAAAAATAACTGATGGTGCATAATAATCCACCCCACGAACGACAGCAAAGCCACAAAAAAAAAAAAAAAAACTGCATGTTTCAATAAGTTAAACGACATTGATTCAAGAGCAATAAAGACTTCACCCACCATCTGCAACTCCACTAACGACAGCAAAGCCACCAAAAAAAAAAAAATTTGAAACAGCAGACCCAAAAAAATAACTGTTGGTGCATAATAATCCACCCCACGAACGACAGCAAAGCCACCCAAAAAAAAAAGAGCAATGAAAAAAAAACAGCATGTATCAATAAGTTAAACGACATTGATTCAAGAGCAATAAAGACTTCACCCACCATCTGCAACTCCACACGACAGCAAAGCCACCCAAAAAAAAAAAAAATGAAACAGGAGCCAATAAATCCGACGAGAATTGTGGGTTTTAGGTACGAAGGCCGGCGAGCAATGGGCTCGACAGATCACCGGCCGGTGGGCGATCGACTACTCATGTGGCGCTCGACAGCTCACGAGGCGGTGGGCGATGCTCGAAACCCCCAACCATCGCTTGTAACAATCTCCGGCGACCGACTGGACCAATGCTCGCAACTGCTCATTCCATCCTTGTCGCCGGCGAGATCCTGCTGGGTAACGCAGCAACGAGGCCACGCTCGCGCGTCGTCACACAACTCATTCCTAGTTCCGTTGCGGCATGGGTAGCGTAGATGAACTAGGGAGAGAAACAGGAGAGAGAAACTAGAGAGAGAAAGCGACAGATTACAACTCACCTATGGGGTTGGTGGCCGATTCTTCTAATGGCACCGTCGATTGGCTGAACGGAATCTGGAGTTGCCGACGGTTGGGACTCGGGAGGCGTCGATGGATGGGCTGAGGAAAGAGAATAAACGGTTATTCTCACAATCTAAGGAGGCCGAACTTGAAGGTGGGGAGGAGAAAAAACAACCTAAAGCCAGGTACCTTGAAGGAGAATCTGCTCAGAGCAGCAAAATTCAGTACCCTGCATCGCCACAGCTCTCTGCCTTCTTCTCTCTGTCTCGCGCAAGAACGAGGTGTGGAATCTCACCATGTGGGTTTGAACTCAAAACAGTGCCTCTGCTCAGAGTACACTCCAACGGTTCAGTTTTGAGTTTAGGTTGAACCAGTTAACCAAACTGTGTTAGTTTAGTTTGAACTGAAACTCATCAGTTCAAACTAATGCCCCAAACAGGTCCTAAGATATCAAACAAAGGCTAAGGCCCTGTTTGGCCATAAGTTTGGTTCAAACTTTTTTTTGTCTTTTTCTCCAAAAGTTTTTGTCTTTTTCCCAAAAATTTTTTTGTCTTTTCTGAAAAGTCAACAAAATTTACTATTTAAACTTATAAATCTTAACTCAAACTTACACACCAAACTCCCCCTAAATAGATGTTTTAAAAAATAAATCTTAATTTAAAAAATAAAAAAGTAATTTTCTCTCTCTCTCTCCTCTTTACTAACAAAAATGTGCAGAAACTTGTTGGTTTGCCTGTGCTATTTGGCAGAAGGGAGTTTTCTTGTTCAAACTTCAAAAGACGCTATCTTTTCGCCTCCTCCTCCTTGTCCAGCTCCTTCCTCTTCTTCTTCTTCTTCTTTCTTTATTTTCCAGATTTCCGAATTCGTAGGTGGTGGGGGCAGCGACGACCTTGCCAGGCCATGGGCAGAGCAGCTCAAAGCCAAACCTTTCTCTTTCTCAAACCACTCCTCCTCACTCACTAAAAAACATGTAGCACAATGTTGAAGACGAAAACCCTTTTATCCCCACACCTCTTTAGACTTTAGCTCCTCTTCTCCCAGATTGGGTTCTTTACAAACTGAGTGATTCTACTTTTTATTTCCTCATCCACAACTACGCCAACTCCCCCGATTTTCTCTCTTTGGATAAGATTTTGGACCCGATTAAACCCAAAATCTTGATTGAGAAGTGTTTCATCGTCATTTTTAGAGCCTATGGAAAAAGCCCATTTGCCCATTAAAAAGCTGTCGACTTGTTTCAAAGAATGGCTGATGATTTCTCACGGTAGAGAGAGAAGAGAGGAGAGACATAGACACATCTTTTCAATTTATTTTTTAATTAGGAGTCGTTTCGGATGATGGTAGATTTTACTATCTGTATTTTAGGTCCTGTTTGACACTTTCGTTTCACTTAAGTGAAACAGTATTTTTTTTTATCTTTTTTGAAAATTTTAAAAGATTTACTGTTGATATCGACATATTCTCCGATCACAAAATACTGTCTCCGACAGTACTCGGCAGTGTTTAGAGCCGGACGTTCTCGGAGAACAGGATCTTTGGCCGACCACCTCCCTTGCTCTCTCCGGAACGGGCCATGTGCTCGGACGGTGTAGTGCTCAGAGCACCTTGATCCGAGTAGTAAAACCAGAACCAGCATGGGTCTCTTAGACCCACCCTCTTCCTTCATAGCTGACACCAGCCTTGCTCCTGTACCTGTCAGCTACAGAGACCATCCCCCTACTTCTGCAGCACATCACATCACCAACAACCGCCACCTGCCCTAGCAGGATCCACCGTCAGAGACAATCATCCTTCTGTCCCCTGCTCTGACTAGCACTGTTGCCCCCTTGCCGGTGACGCCCATTGCGTCCTGCTGCTCACTGCGCAACGCCTAGGGCCACGTGGCACCCATCCATTGGGCTGGTAGCCCCTGCAGGCCTACCTATCCACCGGGTACCCTAGGCAGCCAACCCGACCGGGTCGCCCCGAGCACCCAGGCCCACTAAGAACATCTATAAATAGAGGAAAAACCCTCACTTCTAGGGATGGTCATTTTTGCCTTGTCAAAACTCTGCCTCTCCCCTTGCATCAGTACCCTTGCTGACTTAAGCATCGGAGTGCCCACGGCAGACACCACACCGGTGTCCCCATCATTCCGAGGTGCTTCCATTTTGCAGGTGATCGACGGCGGAGCGACTGGCGAGTATTAGTCGGAATACCCGATCTCATTGGGTGTCGCTGCCGGAACCAATTCTGGCATCAACATTTACTATTAAAACTAAAATATTTCAACTCAAGCTTACACACCAAACACCCCCTTAAAATCTCAATTTTAAATTAAACTTTACATTTTTTTCATTTTCAAAAAACTCAAATTTTAAAAATTCATAATTTTCTTATTTCAAATTTAAATTAAATGATTTTTATGTCAAAATACTCGTATCGACGAGACAAATAACACAATATCCATTTTATATTTTTTTAACACATTTCAAATTTTTACACTATTTTTTATATTACTGAACTTTTTCAAAAGTTTTTCTATTAAATATACATTTCTAACTCAACCTTCAAAACACCATCACTATATCTCCCTCAAACGGGTCCTAAAAATGATTAATTGTTTTTAGAAATAATTACACAAAAAAACTATTTTTAGGACTTTATTTTAAAATATATTTATTTTTTGATAATATTATATAAATATCCATTTTTATTAAAATAACCATTCATAATGCCTATTTTATCCTTTTACTATATTTAACATTATTTTCTTTCATCATTATTCATATTATTTGTTTATCATTATTATATCTTTATGTTAATGACTAGTTCTTTATTCTAGTGATTGCTTGTTAGTAAGATTTAGGTTTTTGATAACCTATTTCTTAAGTATGATTTAGATTTCGTTAAAAACTTAATTTTTTAGTATGATTTAGCTTCTTTATGACAATTGTGACATTATTAAGATAATTTATTTTATTTGTTATTATTGTTTTAATAGTTAGTTTCTAAAATTTAAATGTCATATAAAATTGTTTTTTTTTTAATCATAATTACCATATCATGATACTTTTTTAAATATGGTATGTTTTTTTCCCCCTTTTCTATGATTACTATATCAATATGTTGTTTTTTCTTTTATAATAATTACTATATCATTATGATGTCTTTTTAGATTTTAAAGTGTTTAATATTTTTATACAATATCTATTTAATTTCTTTATATGTTCATTGTGAATTTTATTTTACTGACCAATTATTTATTATAATGATTGCTTTTCATTTAGAATACAACTAATATCTGTTTTGGTTATTTTTTTGTTTAAAATAAATCAAGAAAATTAGTTTTTTTCCTTTTATAAAAGATTTGCTTAGTTGGAATTTTTTTAGAGATTTTTTCCTTTTTTATCAATTCTTTATTTGTTTATATTCAACTCTTGATGAAAGGGTAATATGGTCTTTATAAGTATCAAATTAGACATTTCTATAAATAAAAGAAAAAAATAGACATATTTCAAACCATAGTCTTTAAGTTAGACATTCATGTAAATCACCCTTGTTTTTATGATCAGGAAATATTTCATAAAATATTTGTTTAATCTGTAATGAGTTGTAATGTCAGGATTTTCGTTAAATAGTTAACGGAAGTAGATATAAAGAGCCATTTGAATGATTTTATATATATCAAGGGATACGATAAATGGTTTTAATAATTTAAAAGGATACATAGTTTATGGGACATTCATAAAATTAATCATATTATAAGTGCAATAACTTAGAAATTAAACGAGAAATTAACTATTGAAAATTTAGAAGTTAAACTTACATTTAGTTTGTCGGTTGGAGATAAAAAAATTTTAATTGGTGTTGTTAATTTTTTAAAAATTAATTATAATATTTATTAATTTTTTAAATAAAGATAAAAATAAAAATAAAAAAACCCAATTTTATTAAAATTAAATTGAAATGCAATTGGAAGCATAAGTGTGAGTATTCAAAAAGTAAGAAGCAAGGTGCAAATGATTTTTTTTTTTTTGGAACTCGCAAATGATTTTTAGACATGGGCGAGACTGGCAAGAAGAAAAATAAAAGGACAAAAAAGAAAAAGAAAAAGAAAAGGAAAAAACGACGGGATTAACAAAGCCACATTTGCTCGGTTGGTCCAGTCATATTTATCCATAGAAGAAAAATCAGAACTCATAAAATCCGACGGTGGTGGAAGGAAGAATCATCAGAAGAAAAGAAAATGGAGGGCTCAGGAGCACCGCCAGGGGCTATACATCCGGCAATAGAACCACTTTCGTTCCTGCTTGGAAAATGGAGAGGCCATGGTGAAGGTGGATTTCCCACCATTAATTCCTTCTCCTATGGCGAGGAGCTCCTTTTCTCTCATTCTGGCAAGGTATTATATACCTACATATATATATATATATATATATTATGTGTAAATTCTTGGTCTATCTTATCTGGGTCTTTGTTGTTTTGTGTAAATGTGACATGAAACGAGAGAAGCCGGTGATAGCATATGCACAGAAGACATGGAAATTAAGCTCAGGGGAACCTATGCACGCGGAGAGTGGGTATTGGAGGCCAAAACCAGATGGAACCATTGAAGTTGTCATTGCTCAAAGCACTGGTCTCGTTGAGGTTCAGGTACTACTTTTAGTTTATCTTATTCTATATAGTTCATGACATATATATATATATATATATATATGTTTATACACACATATATAGGTGATTTCAAAATGATGTGAATGGAAAAATGCTTAGAGTTGTTTATTTAGGCCCTGGTTGGAACAATGATCGGAGTTGGAGTTCTATAGGTTGAAAATGAAATTTGTGTTCAGTTAGTGTGAAATGGAAATGAATTGTGATATAGAAAATAGTGTAAAAATTTGGAATTTTGTTAAAAAAATATGCAATATGAATCTTGATTCGTTTCTCTTGTTATTTTGTGTGATTAAAAATAAAAATCTTATTTTGACAAATTATGGACTTTTGAAGTTTGGGTTTTTTATAAATGGAAGAGAGAAAAAATGAGATGTAGATATGAGAGTTTTGAAGTTGAGTTGGAAAATTTCAATGAGAACCAATGTTCCAAACGGCCTCTTATAGAAACCAGGCATTAGTTGCAGGAGTAGTCTAGCAATAAATCTACGTTGATGACGTGCCTAAATGAGCAAGAGAATTTGGGCTTTACGTGCCTAAATGAGCAAGAGAATATGGTTTCTGACCCTAAAAATTTTCGTTAATTAGGTGCGAGCAGGGCGCCAATCTACCTGCTAGAGTGCGCCCTTGCCGAGTAAAGGGCGTTGTGTCTTAGAGGGTGGATTGTTTTTAGGCATGTATTACGGGGCTAAAATCTTTTCTAATGGACAGTGATTTCTCATGCCTCAATACTTTGTTCTCGGCAGTTTTAATAGCATCCACCGGTTCCGACACTTGAATCAGTACCATTCATTCAAGTACAAAGCACTCATCGCGTTCCTTGATACAGCAGAAACACAAATTTGGTCAACTTTAGTCACTGGTGTTAGTGGTTTGTTTTCACTCTTGTTTAGGTCTTTGAACAATTCACCTTTTCAAGCTTTTACTTGTTTCAATGATATCTTTTCATAAGATTTTTTTCCCCCCCTACTTTTTTCCCCGCTTGTTCTTTTTTCTTTCTTTTAACGCCAGTTGTGCATTTAAAACAGAACTTTTCCATTTTGCACTTTCTTTTTTTCACCTAATAAAATTCTCAAATATGTCGTTATATCTGTCATGATTAAATAATTCGCTTAAATTATTTTTACCTTTGTTTCGTCTGCTTAAATTACAAACTATAACTCTTGCAGAAAGGGAAATATAATGCTGAAGAGAAATCCATTACGCTTCAAAGCGAACTTGTTGGGAATGCGTCTAAGGTAATTAAAGCTGATTATGGTACTGATACTAGGAGTGATAATAAATTGATGGAACACTGTAGCATGTTGAACTTTTATCAAAGCAAACTTTTATCCAAGCATGTCGCATCTGATTGACTTCGGATTTGAGAGTACAAGGCTGTTTTTCTTTCTCTCATGTTTAAAAAAACAAAAACAAAAAAAAAAACAAAAAAATGTACTCAAATTGCTTTCATACAGGGGAAATAATAAGTGTCATAAGTTAAGAATTGACGCTTTTAGATAAATGGTCAACTTGTTACAAGTCCGTTCTCTTGTTCTTGCATTTTCAAGCATAAGCGGATGGATGCCCCCTTTGTAACCTGGTTGCTTCATACTTGTAGAAGCTGTGAATCTCATTTTTCCTTTAGGACCCTTGCTCGTGATTTCGATATTAGAATACATGTGTATTTAGTTATACATTTTAAGATGCTGAAGGATAATGACCCCTTGAACAATCGATTTCATTGATGAAGGTTACGGCTCTGCTTGAAGCCATGGAATCTTTCCTCTGTGATTATTATTGGTGTAAGTACAGAGTATGATAGATCTATCTGATTTGCGTAACAAACTGAGTTGTTGATGCGGACTTTGGTTTTTAGACGAGGAAACTATAGAACTAGAAACTCTGAGCTAAGTACTGTCCTCTTTTATCCGTTTTAACTACTGCTGTGGAGTTTATTGCTTATTAGAGCGACTTAAAAGGTGGGAAAGTACAAAATTCAGTTGTGTGAGCTTCTTAACAGAATTTTTAGTAATATGGTACGTGTTAAAACAAAAACTCCACTTGATATTATAAATGGATTCTAGTTACGTGTAGACACTTTTGTAAGAATGATTTCTTTTTTTTTTTTTTTTTTTTTCCTTTCTTCTTTCTTCTTTGTGTAGCAGATATAGAGATTGGCTATTGAGTGATTTCTAATGCTAAGAGTCTTGTGTTGTATGAGGCAGGTAAAAGAGATTACACGTGTTTTCGAGCTTAAAGATGGAGAGTTGTCATATGTGGTTCAGATGGCTACGAATCTTACAAGACTCGAACCGCATCTAAAGGCCGTACTCAAAAAACTCTGATTTGATGAACCAAACTAAAAAAAAAAAAATGATGGCTTGTCTGATGAAAGCAAAAGGTGTACACTCTCGAACGAAATTAGCTTGTCTAGCATTTTAATGAAAAGGGTAATTTTATGTTATTTTCGAATCAAACGGGAACCTACGTTACTTCACAATGTAGTGAATTACATCATTACAGGTTTAGAGTGTGTTTGATCACTATTTTGAATCCAAAATTTTCTGTCAACTCAAATCCAGATCTAAAATTTTCACATTTTAAAAATTTGTATCACAATCCAGCAAGGGTAAGCTAACTCTTAAAGCCCGTTCTCACTTACATAAAGCTGGAATCACTAGTAATTGCTGCTTATCCATAGGGTGTTGAATTCGTCAACTGGGTGGATACGTAAAAGATTTTCCTCTATCTCAAACATACATACATCCAAATCAGTATAGATTCTCAATTCAAATCCAAATTTTCCTAGTTCAAATCTGAGACGGTTGAGAAGAATAGTAACAGGATTCAAGTTCCTTGAGCTGAGCTGAGGCCTCGTCGGCGATTCGAGCGAGCAAGCGATCAGAGTTCTCCTCCAGCTGATCGAAATCAGAAGTCCTCTGATCGACATGGTCGTTGAGGGAGGCGAATCCGGCAAAGATGGCGGTCTGTTTGAGCTCGGAGACAAGCTTGAGGAGGGAGTCAGCGGACTGGACCATTCTGGCGGCGCGCATCTCCATCATGAACGACTCCTGTGAGTTCCTGACGGAGTTGTCCGAGAGGCTCACTCTCGACACGCTCACCAGGTGGCTGAAGTTGTCCACTATGCTCGCTATGTCTCCCTCCACTCTCTGCATCAACGCCTTCTGCTTCTGCGCCGCTGCCGCCGCCGCCGCTGCTGTCGGTCCTCCGCCTCCTCCTGCTCCGCCTGATGCACCTCCTCCACCGCCTCCTTTGTTCATTTTCCTTTTTTTTTTTTTTTTTTTTTTCCCCCTCTCTCTCGGCGCTGGCGCGTCTTCCACTTTATGAAACCAAAAATGAGACAGATGAAACCCAATACAGATGATACACGAGTAAAGTATTACTGAACATTCAAATTGTAGTCGAATAGTTAAAAAGGGGCAATTTTTTTTTTTTTTTTAAGTCAGAGAAATCAACTCCAAGAACTCATTTTCGTTTGGAAGAAAACAATGAAATCTCGGAAGCAAAAAAGAACAACACAATCCTCCCCTCCCGGTACCGGCTTCCAATCCCCTCAGAGAAACGAAATGAGTGAGAGTGAAAAATTGTTTAGACCAACCTTTTGAAAAATTCTCAATCAAACTTTCTTATGTGTAAAAGCAGTGAAGTAAGTAAACTTCAGGATAAAATCGCATAGCATATTCTACACATACTCAGAGGGGAAGATAAATGTTTGATTCAGATATGTTGTCGTTAGAACTAGCAGAAGAACAAAAAGACTGAAACAAAAAAGACTCTGTTGATAAATCAAGAAGCTCCAAACCAAACACACTTCTAACGACAACCTTACTAAGGTCAAGCTCCACATGACAAACGCAAATACTCTACAACTAGTGCAGAGAGAGGCATGTTTTGATACATTTGTAATAAATGCAGAAATATTTTCGACTATTAAAGAAGTTTTCTAACAGAACACCGCAACTAAAAAAGATTCTTCCACAAACTATCAAAAAGAAAAAGAAAACAAAAAAAAAAACAAAAATTCTGCACAAACAATTCATTTGATTTCGTCAAAACCCTTACCTTTTAAAATTTCTCCGCCTCTTTCGCCGCTAGACCCACGTCGGAGACTCGGCCAAACGAATGACTCGGCGTCTGAGTCAGACCGAAAGAAATCGACGTCGGAGTGAGACGGAACTCGGCCGTCGGAGCGAGAGTCTGAGAGGAAGAGAGTGGGCGAGTGAGTGCGAGTTTGTCTTTGAGAGGTAAAGAGAGCCGGTGGCGGTGAGGGAGGGTGACAGTTGTGTGTGAGGCCGCAGCGGAAGAAGAGAAAAGGAGAGTTCAGGGTTTTCAAAAAGATAGGGAACTTGGGTTTGGGTTGAGCTGGGCCATGATAGAAGAAGGGGTTGGGTTGGGTTGGGTGTTTTTTTATTCAAAACATTAAAAATTAGAGAAAATTATCTAAATAATCCCCTTTTTTTTCATATATTAACTAACATAATATAAATTTCTTATTCTTAACCAATATGATAAAAATTTTAGTTTATTTTAATTTAATTTTATGTTATATTGGTCTAGTGTTAATTTTTTATGTCATGATATAAATTTTATGCTTTCCTCTAAAAATTAAAGTATGTGTTTTGCGGGTTAAGTTCGGGTTATGTGGGTTAATTTCGGGTTATGCACATTAGTTTCAAGTCAGCAGGTCAAATTAACATATTTCAAGTCAATTTTGGGTCAACCTAAATTGGACACTAAATTTAAACGGGTTATTACGAGTTGATTTCGTGCCCAACGAGTTGACCTAAAACTAACCCATTTTTTTATCGTTTTAGGCAGGTTCAACCCAAAACCCTAACCCACACCCCTTTTTCCCAACCTTAACCCTCATTTTTCATGCCGAGTTCATATCGTGTTGTCGTGTCATGACCGGAATTGTCATCTCTAGGTAGTACTTGTGGTCATATTTGTCATCATAGTAATGTGGTTTCCACACAATAGCAAACTATGCTTGTTATTATGAAATTTGATATTAGAGCTAGTGTCCCTAGCACTAATAATCCCAACTTTCTCATTTTACTACTCATTGCTTTTAGTTGGTGTCCCTAGGGATTAGAGTTGAGACACAAAAATAAAACTAAAAGTAAGGATAAACAATATTTTTATTAAAAAAAACACACTAAATGAATTCTTTTTTTTTTCTTTTTAATTTCGATTGCGAGGGGATTCGAACTTTACACTTTATAGTGGAAATAAGTGTAGAATTATCGTCAAACTATTTGCAACCACCTTAAGTTTAGCTGATAAACTATGACTTTTTGTAAATGAATTTTATTTTATTAAAGTATATATATATATATATATATTGAAAAAGGTCATATCAATTTATTTTATTAAAGACTATATATATATATATATATATTGAAAAATATCATATCAACATATTAAGAACAAGTTACCTATTCATATCATATTTAACAAGTTTATTGTTCATTTAACTGTCATAAATTTTTTATTAACTACCCAATTCGTTATAACCGTCTGATCTATTTCATATGGTTAAAATAACATGAATCATCGATGATAAATATTCGAGTAAATATTGAAATCACACACGTATATATGGGTGTGTGGCATATCTTTGACATCTTTTAATTATTTGTTTCACTATCTTGCAAGGAAGGAAATATCCATTAAACATGTCCAAAAAGGGGTGCCTCTCTATCAAGTTGTAGGATTTTGTTTTACCGTTGTTATTTTTTTGAACCAAACTAGCAGGATTTTTTTTTTCTTTTCGGTTTGAGAAATTATCCCCTTATTTGGATGACATATCCAATTTTAAATTTTGAAATTTTTTTACAAAATAGTTTTTTTTTTTCAATTTTTTTCATCATTCTTTCATGTTAGAAAAGAAAACTTATATCATTTTCAAATTTATTTTCTACAGTACCTTTTTGAAGAAAGAAAATGAATTTTTTTTAAAAAAAATCTTCTCATAATATACAATTCCCAATACCATTTTTTCTCATTACAAACAACTTTTTATTTTCAAGAAGAAAATTTTTCACATCTAAACACCATCTTATTTATAAAATAAAAAACTTTTTCATTTAAAATAAGAAAATTTTTCTTTCTAAAAATAAACATGGGATCCGAATGAATTCATATGTATTTTAATGAACCGAATAAATATATAATCTACAAATCTACATCTAAAAGTGTGAAAGTGCAATCCATCGTCCTTTTATTTTTTATTTTTGCTCTCTCTTTCAACTTCCCTATGCTTGACACGTGTTCGTCCTCCTCTTCCTTTTTTTCTTATTTTTCTTCCGCCTCCGTTGCCGTTTGCCACTTTTTCTTTTTCATTCCTTCCCCCCTCCTTTCACTCACCTTTTCTTTTAATATCATCTTATGCTTTTTTCTTCTTCTTCTTCTTCTTTTTTTTTTTATATATAAATATATCATCAAACACATTTTTCTTCTATTTTACCCTTATTGTGTAATTTGTTTTTTTTTGATATATGTTTATTCAGATAATTTTCTTCCATCTACTGAAACCATATTTAATTTATTTTTGTATCTAATTTTTTATATTTTTTTATTGAAATGTTTTTGCTTTCGTCCTCCTCCTTTTTTTTTATTTTTATTTTTAAATCCATCTACATTTGTTGTTGTTATTGTTGTTTTTTTTTTTTTTCAACTTCCCTATGCTTGACTCGTGTTCGTCCTCCTCTTCCTTTTTTTCTTTCTTTCCCTCCCCCTCCACTCCCCCCGGGCGTTACCGTTTGCCACTTCTTCTTTTTCATTACCTTTTTTTTTTCCCCTTCCTTTTCAGGCTTCTTCTTTGTTTTGCCTTTTCACTTTCACTTTTTTTTTCCTTCTTTATCTTTCACTTACTTTTCTTTTAATATCTTCTTATGCTTTTTTCTTCTTCTTCTTCTTCTTCTTCTTTTTTTAATATCACCGAACACAGTTTTCTTCTATATTACCCTTATTGTTGAATTTTTTTTTTCCAGATAAATGTGCATTTAGATAATTTTCTTCCATCTACCGAAAATATATATTTTATAATTTTTGTATCTACTTTTTATATTTTTTTTATTGATTTTTTTTTTTTACAAATGTGCCCCTATTTAACATTTTTTATTTCTCATGTGTATCTTAATTAATTTTCTATCAAATAGTTTCGTTTAGTTATTATTTAAACATTTTATCCCCATTAAAAATAATTTTCTCAAATATATCCGCACTTTTTTCCTTTTTATTTTGCTTTTTCTGATTTCTTTGTTGATTTTTTTTTTGGCTAAAAAGTTTTTTGTTTACTTTAAATTTTATACTTCTTAACTGTCTTATGTAAATTATTTTTCTTTCTCATTTATTTTTGTTAAAATGATTTTTTTCTTAATTACAATCTTATTTAAATATTTATTTTCTACTGTGTCAAAAGAATAACAAACTCAACACACACGTGCTATGCACGTGCTAATGACCTAGTAAATTAAAAATTGTAAAGGGCATTTTCTTAATTAGTTAAGATGACATGTCCAATTGTCGATGACAAAAAAAAAATTTCTTTTGATAAGTAAAAAAAAATTGATAAATTGATTTTTTGGTTCCCTAGCTTTTTATGAACGCGATATTTGATACCAATCTTTTTTTTTTCTTTTTTTTGTGTGATTAAAAGCCCCTAAACTCTTTAAAAGGGTGTTAAATAATAAACTCTTTAAAAGGGTGTTAAATAATATTTCTTGATGACAAATTTTAAAAATTTAACAAAAAATGTAACATGAATCACACATGATTTACTATTTTATGGTAACTATGACAACAAATTTACATAATTCATGTTAAATATGTCATTAATGCGAACCCCGTCAAGAATAACGAGACCCGACAACGAAAAAGGAACCCAAGAACGTTCTAATCTCAGGTTTATATATCCTTTAAATTTTCTTTTTGTTCGAATTTATGTTTGTTTCCTTGCTCTAATCTGTTTCTGGTTGTACTTATATTCCTAACACATATAAAAATAAAAATAAAAAGTGTTTCCGAAATTGTTTGTAATTTGTAATTTCCTAAAAAAATTTGGTCTTTGGGGTGAGGTGAAAACCCCAACGATTGTTTTTACAAATCTTCAAGTTTTTCATCAATTTCTCATTTCTTCCTTTTGTTCTACAAATGTCATCTCCCTTGAAATTTGTTGAAAATAAAGTCTAAAACTAAAAACAAAAACTTATTCATAAACCTAAAATCCTACATTACTATTTTTTGGCTTTTTTTCTATTTTTTTTTCTTTTTCTTCTTCATTTTATCTCTTATTTCTTTTGGGTTTGGCCTCTGTTGTTGGCCAAACCTCGCTCTAGCCAACGCCGCCCTTTATGTTTTTTGTTTTTTTTCTTTCTTTGCTGCAACGTGGGCTTACTTTGGTTTTAATTTTTTTTTTCTTTGCAGCTGAAAGGTGGCGCGAGACAATTTGCCGTATTGAGCCCACTGCACACGTGGCGGCTTCTTGCTGGGCAAGGGAGGTGAGCTCACACGACCACGATGGAACGCGCAGCAGTGGATTTTTTTTGGTTATTTGATGGAGTTTGAGTCCAAAATTCCCTTTTTGTCCATTTTCACCTAATTAACATACACAAATTAGAAAATTAATTGTTTAGAGGGTTAAATTAATAACAATATTTTAAATTTAATATCAACCTAAACAAAATTACACAAAATTGAATAAAATAACAAAACTACTCTAAATTTAAAATAAATAAAATTAAACACAATTAACTTAAAATTAATTAAATTACTCAAGAATATAGCCAATTTACATGCGTAAAAGAGGTAAAATAACTCTATTTTATAAAGTTATCATACCCCTAAACTTAAGATTTTGCTAATCCTCGAGCAAAACAAACAAGAAAAAAAAACAAACTAGAGGCAAATTGGACTACAACGATGATTCTCAGAAATTTCCCTTAAAGATTGCTAATTGACGTAGCTCAAAGAAGAATACAAACATTGTCCAAGTATTGCAATCAACTCAAGAGTGAGTCCCATCTCAAATTTGATTATTCGTGTGTGTGTGTGCGTTGTCTTTCTCCCTTTGTTGTGTGCAATCCGAATAAATTTATGAAAATACGAAATGAACATATGATCTCAAATAAAATGAACAACTATCATAAGTTTGCTTTTCATCTCTCTCTCCATTAATGTAGACTAACACAAAATCAAGGATCAATAGTACTTTGTTAGGCAATGAAAGTTAATGACCGAAATTTGTTAACGCTAGGATTATTTGAACGACCATTTGGAAAAAATAACAAAAATGTAAATTAAACTAAATAAAATAAAGGAATAAAAAGACACAAACAAACAAGGTTCTAGGGTCTTGACTTCACTCTATCTTTCCTATGTTCTTCCCATTAAGAAATTGTTAACTAGTCTCAATCAATTCATTAATTAAGAGTTTAAAATTAACCTCACTATCTCTCCCAAGTGTCAAATGAGATTATATACATAAGTGTCCAAATTGATATTTCTATCTAACTTGTCTACCTACACATTCATTAAGCACATCTTTATTTGATTATCAAAGTGTCATCGGTCTCTCGAAATCAACAACAACTAAGATTCTATTTCCCAAACTGATAATTGAATTAATCTCTCCTGAGCATTAAAATTCATAAATCAAATCAACTAATTCATTTCCCAACAAAATAGAAGCATTAAGCATAGAAAAACACAAATGAATTGAATAGAGACTTTATTAATAATTAACCAAATCATTAAAACATAGTTCACGTAGAGTTACATCAAACCCTAAAACCAACAAACTACACAAAACCCATATATGAAATTAAACACAAAATTAAGTAAATCAAGAGTTCAAGCATCATCTAACTACAAAAATAAAAGAGATAAGTAAAATGAATGAAAACCTCAATGATTGTTTCTACAAATCTTCAAGTTTTTCACCAATTTCTTATCTCTTTTTTTTGTTATTCAAATGTCATCTCCCCTGGAATTTATTGAAAATAAAGTCTAAAACTAAAAATAAAAAACAATTCTTAAACTTAAAAATCTTGCCCGACTATTTTTGGCTTTATTCTATTTTCTATTTTTTTTTCTTTTTCTTCTTCATTTTCTCTCTTTTTTCTTATGGGTTTGGCCTTTGTTCTTTGCCAAACCTCGCTCTGGCCAACGCCCCCCTTTCCTCCTTTTTTTTTTCTTTGCTGCAACGTGGGCCCGCTTTGGTTTTAATTTTTTTTCTTTTTCTTTGCAGCTGAAAGGTGGCGCGAGACATTTTGCCGTATGGAGTCACTGGACACGTGGTGGCTTCTTGTTGGATAAGGGAGGCGAGCCCACGCGACCACGATGGAACGCGCAGCAGTGGATTTCTTTGGCTATCACGTCCACCTGAGTTCAAAATTTCCTTTTTGTCCATTTTCACCGGATTAACCTACACAAATTAGAAAATTAATTGTTTAGAGGGTAAATTAATGACAATATATTAAATTTAATATTAACCTAAATAAAATTACACAAAATTGAATAAAATAACAAAACTGCTCTAAATTAAAAATAAGTAAAATTAAACATAATTAACTTAAAATTAATTAAATTGCTCAAGAATATAGTCAATTTACATGCGTAAAAGAAATAAAATAACTCTATTTTATAGAGTTATCAGCGGGGGCGAGAGGGGGATATATTGATCTTTTTATTACAAAAATTGATCACTTCAGCAAGATTTCGTTAGGAATTTAACGGAATTGGATAGAAATGATTAAAATGGCCAACATTTTTATGAATTCTGAGTCATCTCGGCCCAAAAAAAATAAAATAGGGATCAAACCGTCACCATTTAGAGAATTCAAGGACTATTTGGGTCGATTACTCTAAGAATTTTAAAGAGTAGATCTTTTCTTAGAACCATTCACTTTCAGCCAACTGGCCAAGTTGGGCAAAGTCAAATATTGACTCCAATCTCCTACGACCCGAACCATGAATACAAGGTCTCGCTAGTCGCTACATTCTCTCTTATCTTTTCTTTTTCTCTCTCTCTTTTTTTTTTTTTTTTTTTCTTTTCTTTTTTCAAATGTGGTTTCTGAATTACATTTTTAGTATTAAACTAGTTGTGAGCCAACGTGCATGGTGGAGTAATTTTATATAAGTTCAATCTATTTATTAAAATTTGAAATATCATATTATTATTTTTTATTTTGAATAATTGAGGTCTTAATTTTTTAATATCATGCAGTAAACACAATCAAATTAATATCTTAAAAGAATATATGTTTACTTTCTAATTTAAAGAATTATTAGAATATTATTAGCATTCATGATCAAAATTACGAATAGTACATATGAATGTTTTTCCAGATATAATCCTATTAGTTCAATACCAGAGGAAAAAAAAAGGAGCAAAAAATCCGTGAACACAACCACAAAAACCAAGAGTTAGGATCTGAAAATCCAAAAAAAAAAAAAAAAAAAGGTCAAATAAATCGCCAAAAATTGGAGAAAACAAACCCACCGGATGAAAAAAAAAAATGAGGGGAAAAAAAGAGAAATAATAGGTAAACACATCAACAAAAACCAAAACCTAGAATTTCAAAACCCAAATACATGCAATCTAAAGAGAAAGAGAGAGCAGCCGAAAGAAAAAAAACCAAAGAGAGATGAACATTGAGCAAACAAACACCAAATGAAGAGAGAGAGAGAGAGAGAGAGGAGAGAAGAAGAAGGACTTTGGAGATGAACAACCAAAAAAATGTAGAGAGAGAGAGAGAGGACCGAAGAAGAAGAAAGGAAAAGAACAAAACAATAAAAAGACATAACACAAACGAGAGGGGCGGCTGCAAGAAGAAGACAAACCCACAAATAGGGTTTCAAGGGCAAAAAGGGAAAAGCATCATAAACTACATAACCGGTAGACATAAATTTAAAGGATAAATGAGTCAATTTACTGTACATGAAACTATTCACTGAACAGTAAAAGTCTATATCCCTTTAGTTAGAAAAAATACAAGATAACCTTTAAAAAAAAAAAAATACAAGATAAAGCATATTTTGAATGGGTTAATGAAGTTTATAACATATCTTTTTAAGTTATGGTAAATATGCTATTATTCTCACCTTTTTTTTTCAATTTCTTTTTCCAATTTTGCCCTTTTAAATACCACTGTCTCTCCAACTCTATTTCCCTCTCACTATTTTTCAATCTGTCTCTCTCACTCTCGGCGACTGGAGTATGCCATGCCGATGACGGAGAAGGCGCTACGACGGGACTAAGAGCACACCATTGTTCCCGAACTTGGCTTCGAGTGGGGACTGCTGGAGATCTAGCGCGACAGCGACGAGGACGAAAACCTTAACTATCTAAGTTGGATCGCGTTTTACCCGTGATTCGTCGCGATCTGGGTTGGCGGACGGCCACCGGAGAGCACGACGCTTTCTAGGTAGCGATTTTCTGGTCTATAGTCGGCGAGGCGACTCCCGGCTGTAAACGAAGATTTTCTGGTCCGATGGATGACAGTGGGTGTAGCAAGATCGCAATCTTGACGCGATTCTCATTGCGCGAGGCCGGCCGTTGCGATTTTTGTCTTCGCTAGGCTCCGTCCGGGAGCACCACGATTGCGCCTGTCGCGATCCAGGTCACCAGCGACGTTGCCGGCGTGCACAGCGACGGCAAGTGTGATCTCTGAGAGAGAAGGGAGGGTAGGGGTATTTTGGGAATTCTAATAAAATTGAAACCAAAATATGCTATTATTTTTAATCCTTAAAAAAATTATGCTATAATTTTACATGTGGGGTAAAAATATGTTATTTCCCTTTTTCTCATTTATTTTTACACGTTATATTACCTTGAGCTTTTCTACCATTATGAAAGCTCTGTTTAAAAAAAAAAAAAAAACGAACGGAAATTGAACACATGCAAATTACATAAGGTTCAATTAAGGCTAAAATCGTAATTAAATATTTTTATGAGAGAAATCGAACATCAAAAATGGCTTTATGACGCTATATAAATTTAATTAAAATACAGGTTGTGTTATATATCTTTTACTAAACTATAATTTTCTTCCAAAATATATCTAATTGAGGTATAATTTCCTCTAAAAAAAATACTTAATTACGAATTTATGTATAAATAAAACTCATATGATCAGAACGTGTTCCATTTCTGTCTAAATTCTTTTTTTAATAAAAAAAGATCATTAGCGTAATAGTAGAGAAATTCAAGAAATTATGATGTATAAAATCAAACTCTGTGACTAATGTGAGATTACGTGTACCATTTATAAATTTAACCTTTTTTCTTTTTGCAGTTGCTCTCTCCCTTGTGTGTGTGTGTGTATATATATATATATTTTTAAATGCCAAGCTCTCATCTTTTTTCACATTATAGAAAGCATATCGTCTAAATTTCTAGTCAATGTAAGAATGATAAAAAAAATCAGAAAATAACCCTGTTCCTGAAGTTACAACGAAATATATCAAGCAGATTTAAAAAAAAAAAAAAAAAAAAAAAAAAAGAAAAGAAAAGAAAAGAAAAGAAGAAATACACCAAGCATGTTATCATTAACTTAAGGAATAAGTTTATTCTCACTTCAATTCCTCTCTTTTGACTCATGAATTTTCAATTTATTTCACTTAATCCTTTTACTAAAATTTTAGCTAAAATTTTTTGAGAAAAAGTAGGAGAATCCATTATGCTAAGATTTCAGTTAAAAATAAATGAAAAAAAAATCACATGACTACACTTAACTCAAAATTTTTTTTATTTATCCTTAATTAAAATTCTAATCGAAAGGATTCAATGGGATTACTTTGAAATTTAGAGGATAAAGTCAGAGTTTAAAAAATGTGAGTGGTAAATTGAGAATAATCATAAATTTCTGAAATATAGATAATAACAATCCTTAACACATAAATATATATATATATATATATATATATATATTATATGCGCGTGTGTTTATTCCTTTTCATTTCATTTCCTTTGTTTTTAGTTTTTTCTTTGTTGGCTAAACGTGTAATCTAAAATATTAAATGCAGGAATAACATAGCCGACATTAAAAAGCAAGGTTTTAATTGGTTGATATCTATATACAGTGGATGGTTTCGTGTGTATATAAATAACCTAGTCCATATTATTTTATAAACACATATCTTTTTGTCTGTGTGTGTGTGGTTTTTTTTTTTTTTTTTTTTTTTTTTTTTTTTTTTTTGACTTTGAGTACGCGGAGATAACTTATTATTTTGAATTTTAGGCCACTAATTATCATGAGAGAGAGCGAGAGGAAATGTTGGAAAAGAAAACTACCGCTCTCGAGAAATTATAATTATAGATCAAGGGCCCGTTTGGGTGGTGAGTTTAAACTCACCACCATCAACTCACTTTTTATCTTTTTTCCCAAAAGTTTTTGTCTTTTCTGAAAAAGTCAACCAAAATCACTATTTAAACTTATAAATCTTAACTCAAACTCAAACACCAAACACCCCCTTGGTTTAGCGTGTTATTATTTTCACCCAAAAAAAAAAATTTATCGTGTTAATTATTGTATATTTATTTGATCTACTTGTTACATTTGAATGATTTTTCCATGTTAATTCTATATAATATAAAAGTTATTTTTATGATATATTTGTTTTAAGTGAAAGACAATTAATAGTCACCTAACAGTTCAAACAAAAACTCCCTAAGCAATATAACTCTTTCTCTCTCTAAACTTTTCTCTCAACCCTAGGGTTTTGTAGCCTTCCTTCTCCTTTTTAGGGGCCGGAATTTGACGGCACCGTTGGACTAGCCTCTGAATTCCCGGCCCATATGGAGGAGATCTCATCATCATAAGAAAGATCTGGGTTACGGCGTGACTATTTAAAGTCATTTTGGGATGGATATGGCATGTAGAAGACGATGGCTTATTGGGTGCTTAGTCTTTCAGCGACAAGTTTCTTCTCAATGGCTTTGTTTGGCTTGGTCTTGGCGGGTGTAGTAGCCTAGTTGTTGCCCATGATTGTATCTGTGGTGGTGAGATTTTCCTAGTTTTTTATAGGATTTAATTTTAATAATGACATCTTTGTCTTCACCTTTTAGGTTTACTACTTTGGTGTTTTTTATTTTTTCTTTATTTTTTATGTTCTGGTTTGTAACAATGGTGGTGGTTTTCCTATATTCTGAATTGGTTGTTATACGCCAAATCTAAATCTGTGCGATGCTTTAGTTCCGTTATATATGAATCTAAACGAATTTAATAGTGGCCTTTGTGCTACAATTGGTGGCATCCGTGCTACAGTTGGTAGCCTTTCAATTGATCCGGAGTTTCCATTGATTGTAGAGGAATTGTCGAAAAAAGTCTTATGTGTGCTCGATAGTGGTATGTTGAGGTACTATCCCGTTTCCGGGAATCAGACATCCGTTTTTCCCCTTTGTGCATCATCAGAATGTACAGATGATACTGGTTTTCATTGAGGGTTTCATCTCTGTAATACAGGGTCGGACTCATATCTTTGTAATTTCTATTCTGAATTGAATAAAATTTACCCTATCAAAAAAAAAAAAAAAGTTCAAACAAAAAAAAAAATAGTGAGTTAACAGTTAATGCAAAAAACATTAATGGGTAAATTAAAAAAAAAAACATTAAGGGATAGAAATATAATTAAGTTGTGCTGGAATTCTAAACTCCCTATAATTATTATGCATGAGAGGAGAGGAAAAGGGTTGCATAAGTATAATTTTTGGTGCCTATGAAATACGTCACTATGTCTAAATCATCGAATTCAACTCATGTATCTTCTTATTTTTATCACATTTATGTTCTTTTAATAATATTATGACACGTCAATAAAATATATATATTTAATTATAATATCTTATTAAATTAATAAAAATATTATATTAGTTACACACGTGTCATATTTTTATTGAAGGCACATGAATAGGGAAACAAATAAGATGACATATAAACTAAACCTCTGTTTGGTTCGTTAGTTGGATATAAAATTTTTAAGTTGAGTTTGGTTGACTTTTTAAAAATTAATTATAATTTTAGTTGACTTTTCAAAAAACGACAAAAATTAAGATGCAAAATTTGAATTCCAATTGAAACACCAAACAAAAGCTTACCGATGACCAGCAAGTCATCATAAAAATGACCTATGGGTAAAATTATAATATGATCTCAGATAAATAACCACACAACCGCATATTTCAATATCACTAACAATTAACCAAACATCAACACAAACCCAAACACGTTCAGCAACCAAAAATTTATATCAACGAATTCACTTAATTTTCCTTTCAATATCTAAATACCAAACAAACAAACTTTTAGTTTATGTCACAAAATCAATTAAAAATACAAACTTTACGTTTTTTATGCAAAATTTTTTTTTTCAACAAATCAATTAGAAATGCAGAATCTCATCAAAAACACATATAAAAATGTAAAATTTTTTTTATATAATCAATCAAAAATGCAAACGTCCTCATTAAAAATGCTCATTTTTACCAAATGTCTATTAAAAATGCAAACTTTTTAAAAAATGATTTGAAAATGCAAAAATTTTTACCTCTTCAGTATCCGCATTCTTATTCTCTTCTAGGGCTCTTTGCGCCTTCTTGGATTCCTTAACTTCGTTTTCCCCTGCTTTCTCTTCAACCCTTCCTCAGGCGCCCTTCTTTTTTTTCTCTGGTGTCGATTTTTTAGGGTTTTTCTTCCCCAGTGGCTTTTTCTCTGCCGAAGTCATTTGTCGGGAAGACCTCTTTTTAGAAGTAATGTTTTTCTCCGCCAACTTCGTGGGTTTGGACATGGGTGACTCAAGAATTTTTGACTGGGTTTAGGTGGATTTAAAAGATTCTTCACCCATTACAGAGTTCAAAAAGCTTTATAGAGGGCATGTGTGGTGGTTTCAATGGTTTCCGAGCTGTTTTGGAGTGGTTTTCGATGGTTTCCGTGGGTGGTTGTCTCTCTCTATCGTTTGTTCTCTTTCTTTCTCTAAATGAGAGTTTCTCTCTCTAAAATATTGAAAATTGTTTGAAATCAAGTTAAGACATTAGAGGGAGATTTGGGCGGGTGGGAAGACGGGGGTAATCCCAGAATTTGACATCACTTAAAAGCTTCTGGGTCCCACAAATTAGAAGAAAAAATGACGTGGAAGTGCTTGCAATAAAAAGAAACAAAAGTGGTATTAGTTTTAATAATATTTTTCCCACGGATGTTATTTTTGAAATTAACCCCCCCCCCCCTCCCCCCTTTTTTTGAATGTAATCAGGTGTAGATAGTGTACACTAATTTGGGTACATCTTTTCACTCTTGACAGTAGAAAATCAATCAGATGGTCAAAATTTTTTACCTCATTGATGGGGAAAAATAGGATGCCCCCATTGTAAAATTGCCCATTTTTAATTATTTTTTTATCAATCATTTTATTTTATTATTAGTTCCATTTTCATGCTATGTACTCTTTTATTTTGCTTATGCTAATTAGATTTTAAAGAGTTTGAGATCTTAAATATTGTATTCACCATGAGCTCTCTCTATTTTATATGAAATCATGGGCTGTAGACTTTAAAGTATGGATGTACCATACTCTTATATGGACTACGTATTAAGTAGTTAAGTAGTTTGAGACTTTATATTATTTTTCATTTGATGTTACTTATTTGAATATGTGAATAGGTCAAAGATGTCAAAATTCTTGTTTTCTTACTACTCAAAAATTGCAAAATAAAAAAAATATCTATCTAAAAAAAAAGGGGAGAAAGAGAAAAATAGCATTTTTTTTGAAAATATTTACGATAAATAACATGGTTTAGAGATGTGAGGTAAATAAAATATTACTAAGCATATCTACAGCAAAATTACGTTAAATATTATAGCAAATAAATTATTGATCCTAAATCTTTTAAAAATGTTTTTACATTTTTTATTATAAATATAAATATAAATATAAATATAAATATAAATATATATTTTTGGAATGACCTACTTGTAGTGATTTCACTTTAAAAAAAAAAAAAAAAAAAAAAAACGCAAAACTTTGCTATTTTTATGTACACATCTCCAACCTGCCTACAATAGTGTCCAGTCTTGAGTTGGGATTTTGAAACCACACCATCCCACTACAGTCCGATTGCTATTTTTATGTACATGATGACATGATATGATATATGACATGAGTTGAATTGCATAAAAAGCGCGGAAACGTTGATCTTCTTCTTAATTAAGTTGATATTTTGTCGGATTTTTTTTTTCCTTGAAAAAACAACAAAAGAAATTGAATGCATTAAAAATGCTCAACTATTGATTAGCTTTCTAATGTAAGACCAAGAAGTGGTAGAAAGGATGAAAGGATATTCAAAGAGAATGGAGAGATAGAAGAGAATCAAGAGAGCGAAATTAGAGGGAGATAATTTACGGCCTTTTATCATATTTTGTAGTGTGTATTAAAATGACATAACTAATTAGAATATTAGATGGCTAATTTAGCCGATTAAGAGAAACAGGAGCAAGATAATTGATTCATTCATCATATTTTGTAGTCCGTATTACAATGAAATAGCTTGGCCTATTTATAGATTGGCAATTAAGCAAAATAGGGAACTAAAACAACAATGGGAAACTAAACCAATTAGAAAAAATGCCATAAAAATAAATCTAAATAATTCGCCTATTTATAGATAGGCAATCAAGCAAAATAGGAAACTAAATCAATAACGAAACATAGTCTTAATAATTTAAAATATACCATAATAATAAGTCAAAATAATCTTAATTATTAATAATAATAATAATAACGTTTATTCTTGAGTAATAATTTTCCTATTCTTCATCACTTCCTTATCTTATATTTTCTTTTCTTTTTAGGAAAATGATTAGCTTTTTCTTTGACCATTCTAGACTATGTATAAGTATATTTAGCCCCTTTTTTTTTTTTGGACAAGTTTTAAATCTAATTAAATCCCAAAAAAAGTGAAACTAGCACTTTTGTTCAGTGACAGAGCCTGAATATATTCAAATGAGGACGTAGACCAATTTTTTTTTTTTTTCAAGATAAAATAAATTTTAATGAGGTTATGTGAGAATTTTTAATTTTAGTTGACTTATATGAGAATTTGTAATTTTAGTGGAAACAAAACAGTAAAATTATAAACATATAATTAGTTTGAGTAGAGATTATGCAAGAATTTTTGTTTTTAATGAGGGTAAAATATGAACTATATGTGAATTTTTTATTTTTAATGAGATAAATTATAAAAATTATAAAATTTTTTGGGTAAATTTAAAATAATAAAAATGTTCAGTGGGGGCGGCCGCCCCACTCGCACCCTTCCCTCCGCCCCCGCATTTGTCCCTCCTCCTCCTCCTCCTCTTCTTTTTTTTTTTTTTTTTTGGTTGAAAAACCTCTTCTTCTAATTCTTGTCTTACGTTTTTAGAATTTTCTATTTTCTATATATATATATATATATATATATATATATTTCTCAAACAAAATCTCTGTTTTTCTCCCCAAGTCTTCCTCATCTTAAATAAGCCAATACGCTTACAATGGCATAGCCCCACAACAACCTCCAAAAAAAACCATCTTCATTTACGCTCCTCCTTCTTTATATATATACATATATATATATATATAATTATATAACCCCCCTCTCTCTCTCTTCCATTAATCCTTGCTCACCAAAAATGATCAACTTGCTCTTCCTCATCTTCTTCTTGGCCGTCAATGGCCTTGTTGGCGCTTACGAGGGTGGAGTTGATACACCGAAACAACCCGAGACTCGCCGAGAAATGGCAAATTCCGGAGACCAACAGGGAAAAATTCACTGAATTTCACCGCCGTGACACCTTGCGCCACAGAATGGTGTCCAACAGACGCATGAGGCTCGAAACCGCCGCCTCTGTCGCATTGCCGATGAACGCCGGCGCCGACTTCGGCGTCGGCGAGTACTTTGTTCACGTCACCGTTGGGACTCCGGGGCAGACTTTCATGTTGGTTGCGGACACCGGCAGTGACTTGACTTGGATGCATTGTAGGCAAGGCCTTGAATTCCATCTCAAAAAATGTTCTTGAAATTTTTTTATATACAGATATACATACATATATATATATATACTTGTATACATTTTATGTAAAAAATTTTTGGGTTTAATTTATTGTAGGTATAAGTGTGGAAATAGATGTGGAACACATGGAGGAAAGATAAATGACCAAAAGGTGTTTCTTGCTGATCGGTCTTCATCTTTCAAGACAGTTCCTTGCTCGTCTAAGATGTGTAAGGTTGACCTCTCCAATCTGTTCTCTCTCTCTAAATGCCCCACACCACTCACCCCTTGTGCCTATGATTACAGGTATTATATATACACATATATACACACACACACATACAGATATTGAGATTTAACTTTCTGGGTTTTTGGTATTTGATTTTTTGCTTTAGGTTTGTCTGTCTTATATGTTTTTAAAAAATAAGAACATTTATTGATGAAATGAAATGAAGGGCTTGGTCAGGGTAAGACAAGAATTCTCGTGGATGTCAATCTAAATTTTTTTTTTTTTAATTGGTGCTATTGTTTTCCTTCTTCATATATATTTAAAAAAAAAAAAAATTCTGGGTTTTGTCGGGAGGGATATTTAGAATTTGGGTTTTCAAATAAAGAAAGCTATTCTTAGTGTAATTAATGGCTAGATGAGGTGGTCGTGATTAATTTGGAGGGGAAATGCAAGGACAAAAGAGTACTAAATTTTCTCTTTGGGAAGTTGGTCAAAACCAGCCCCCTTTTTAAAGTAGCTGTAGTACAAGACAATTGGAGTTTAGCCCCTTTTATTTTATTTATTTATTTATCATTTATTTTGTATACACATGAACAGGACAACACAATTATTAGGCAGATCGATAATAAATATTTAATGGACCCTTGTAAATTACACTTTCCAGATAATTCCTTTATGAAAAAGAAAAAGCATCAGATCAGGTTCTCGTTCCCTGTTGATTAACATAATTTAAAATCCTCTGGGGTGGTTTTGAGATCTAGAATTGTTAGTTGGGAGAAATACGGTTAGAAATCATTACCATCACCTTATTATTAGTATTAGAAGTGAAATGTGCAAGTCACCTGGCTGGTGATGTAGGATATATATAACTTGCTCTACCTACATCCAACACAAGATTTAAATGGCAGTTATTGTTAGTAGGTAAATCTCACATGAGCCACAAAATTTTATTTTATTTTTTTATTTTTTTTTATGTGGGTACCCAAAAAAAAAAAAAAAAAAAAAAAAAGGAGAAAGAAAGAGACTATGGTACTCACTCTCTTTTTGGATAATGTGTATTCCTTGCAAATTTTTTTTAGAAATATATATTTATTCAATATGTGTGTGTTTTTTTTTGGGGGGGCTCATTTTCAGGTACTTAGAAGGATCATCTGCACTAGGCTTCTTTGCCAATGAGACAATTTCAGTGGGGCTCACCAATGGGAGGAGGACGAATCTAAACGACGTCCTGATTGGCTGCACCGAGTCGGTCAGGGGTCCCGAAGGGAGCGGCTTCAAAGGAGCTGATGGTGTGCTGGGTCTTGGCTTTACCGACCACACCTTTACTGCTAAAGCTACTCAACGTTTTGGCGGCAAGTTCTCTTACTGCCTAGTTGATCACTTGAGCCCCCAAAACGTCTCCAACTACATGATATTCGGCCCCGGAAAGGTTGATAAGGCAGCTTGTTCGCGCAATTTGCAGCGCACCAATCTCCTTTTGGGCGGCTCCTTCGGTCCATTCTATGGTGTGAACGTTTCGGGCATCTCCATAGGCGGCGTGTTACTAAAAATACCGTCGTCTGCTTGGGATGAGAAGCGCGGTGGGGGCACGATCGTCGAATCGGGGACAAGCCTAACGTTCCTAACAGATCCGGTTTATGGCCCGGTGACAAGGGAATTGACCAAGTATACATCAAAGTTTGGGGCATTGCCACAAGATGGCGGGCCATTCGAGTTCTGCTTCAACTCAACAAGGTATGACGAGTCTAAAATGCCGCCGCTACAAATCCATTTCGTAGACGGGGCTGTTTTCTCGCCTCCGGTGAAGAGCTACGTTCTTGATGTTGCACCTGAGACAATGTGTCTAGGATTTGTTTCGGCTAGCTGGCCTGTACTTCCATCATTGGCATATACTGCAGCAAAACCATTTGTGGGAATTTGATTTGGAGAATCGTAAGTTGGGCCTTTGCACCCTCTAGTTGTACCTAGTCCCTCTATCCCGGGTCAGGTGTTTTAGTACAACATTATGTACTTTTGAATATCAGTTCATATCAAAATCATATTAAAAAAAAAAAAACAAAACAAAATTTATTCAAAGTTAACAGAACTGTGATTAGGTTCTGAAAGTCTAAATCATGGTATTTTCTTAACTTGAATTGAATTATTAATTTTTTATCCTCTCGAATATTCTCATACACGTAATTAAATATCACAACTGTGTATCCTAGTAAAAATTCATTGTAACTCTTGTAATGAATGTGTAAGTAGTCAAAAGTATAGGATTTTTAAAATACCCCAATTGTGGTTCACGTGCTTTCTCTTTTCTCTTTCCCAATTCCCTATTAATTTTCTACAAGCCAACTGTAATCACAAGGATATGTCCTTGTTCCTGACAAAAAAAAAAAAAAAAAAAAAGAAAAAAAGAAAAAAAGGGCCCACTATTGAGAAAATTAAGATTGAGAATTGAATATTGTGACAATTTTTTTCTTGGCCCCTTGAGCATTCCAAATCATAGTGGGGGTCTCCATATTATTATTATTGTTGTTATTATATTATTATTATTATTATTTGTTTTTCTTTGCTACAAAGTAAAGGGGCCTTGATTGATTATTACGCTGATCTACCACCGTCTGAATTCTGTATTGGGAAAAAAAAAAAAAAAAAAAAAAAAACTTTTTCTTAGAAATTATTTTCTTTGCCGAAATGATAATATGATTCACTTATATACATTACTAAGCTATGAAAAAAATTCTTAATTATTTTATGACTATTAGTTTTATTTAAAACTTGATCCTAAACAACCACATGCATGATGGTATATCTTTTATGATATGAGTGCTAAGGGATTGAAAGGTCTAGCTCAGGATATATGGCTTTATTTATACACTAGTTGAAAACCTGTGTATTGCACATACGTATTCGTCTTTACAAACTGGACATATTTAAAAAATTTATCTGATTTAGAAAAATATAAATAAAAGGAAAACCTATAGAAGGACTGACATGAACAAAAGATTAACCAAAAATGACTAAAATGAAAACAAAAGACCAATAGGAAAAAGGACCAAGACGGGAGGAAAAAAAAAAAAAAAAACAAAGGACCTAAAAAGAGAGAGGCGTGAAAAAAAAAAAAAGACCAAAAAGATATAGGGTTAAAATAAATAAAATAGACCAACACGAAAAAAAAGACTAAAATGATAATTAAAAAAAGGGAAAAAAAAAAATTCATCCGAATTGAGATGTTATGGACGAAGGAGAAGAAAGAGCTATAAATACGACGAATTCTATGTTAGAATGTAAATAAAATAAAATAAAAAACTAAAAGTTTAAATAAGGTGAAGTTTTTAATCGATAAATTAAAATCATTTTAGAATAAAGAAAATAAGATAATGAAACGAAATCCCATAAGCATCTAATGATTAAATGTTGTCTTCTATTGATTGACTATTTTTCTATAACTTATCAAATTATATTCCTTTTGGAAAAAACAAAAAAAAAAAAACTAAAAAACAAAACAAAGAAGAGAAAAAGAGAGACTTTAATGAGAAATATAGTATCATGTTCTCTTGATCATTAATATTGTGTGTGCAAATATAGTCACTCTTTATTTATTACCTAGTGTGCTTCCATTATAGGATCTATAGTGAATGTTATTAATGGTAGATTATGGATTAACATCCTTTCTGTCTCCATCAATAAATCATATAACAATTATAAGTTATCGTATTTAATAAAAATCTGATGATTCAAAATCGTATTTCATAAAAATTGAAAGATTCATAACTGTTAAGTATAAAATAAAATAATTATAGTATCATGTTCTCTTGATCATGTAATAGTGTGTGTGGCAAATATAGTCACTCTTTATTTATTACCTAGTGTGCTTCCATTATAGGATCTATAGTGAATGTTATTAATGGTAGATATGGATTAACATCTTTCTGTCTCCATCAATAAATCATATAACAATTATAAGTTATCGTATTTAATAAAAATCTGATGATTCAAAATCGTATTTCATAAAAATTGAAAGATTCATAACTGTTAAGTATAAAATAAAATAAAAAAATTTGTTGGCTCTATCACAAATTTTCGTTTATTCATAACAAACCACTATAACAGGAGGAAAATTTTATATCACTAGTTGAAAACTAGCTACCCTTATAGTAGGACATTTATCAACCATCAAATCATGTTAATTTAAAAAGAGTTAGTAACAATAAAATCAAACTAAATTAAGGCATGATAGAAATTTTTTTATTTATTTGATAGTAGAGGATTTGAAAGCTATCTTTTATAACGGAATCAAAAATTAAATTATTGTTAAACTATATTTGTAAATTGAAAATTAGGATGATTACCTAGAAATGAACTATTCCATGGAGAAGATTTTTATTTTTTTCGTTTATTTCATTGAGTGAAGTTGAGACAATTGGTGGTAGTGGTGGTGCTGCTGTGGAGCTGAGCTGATGATGGAATGTAAACAGAAATTGCCATCACTAATAACTTACTCGCCTGCTGCATTAAATATATACATAACTATCCAAACTCGCTTCTAAAAAAATAAAATAAAATAAAATAAAATAATTCAAATCAAAACAAACTAAAATATAATATAATATAATAAATAATAAACAACTTATAAAATTTCAAAACGCAAAACTCCTTGCATTGTCAACATTATGACGAGTATAAGGTCCCTAACCTTGTTTGACATTCTCAAGAAAACGGACAAAAGGGTTTTGCAAGTAATGAGTGTATTTTCAGAAAAATAAATAAATAAATAAATAAAATGAGTTTCTTCACAAGATTTCAGAATCATATGGTAATCATATTTAAAACTTAAGGGTTTTTGGTACTGTTGTCTTCAAACTTTTCGGTTTGCTACTATTTATTGAATTTATAATTTTGATAATTTATTTTACAAAGTTTATACAGACCTGTTAATTTTAATCATTTGAAAACATTGAATGATATCATTTAATTGGCATTGGGCAATTCAAAAATTAGAAAAAATTGCGAAAGCGGTCTCTCAAAAAAGACATGGTAACGTTTTTTAATCCTCCCTTAATGCTTATTTAGATTTTAGACCTCCTATACTTATCTACTCAGAGATCCCAAAAATAATAATGATAATAAAAAATAAACTAAACCTATTATAGCTAGGACATTATAATAAGAGATTTGCCTTTTGCGTAGCGTATGAATTGTCATTCTTTTTATTATTAAGTATATAATATATTATCACATCAATTAATTATATCTATCAATAAATATATGACACTTGAGTTGATATTTAAAAAGTTGGGATTGAAATTGATCTCTCTAATACTACATATGTTAGAAATGTTAGCAATTAATGAACATTCTCATCAAAATTTGAATTGACTCCCCTCTCCCCAGAATTTTGGCCGTATGGATATTTACGTAGTACTACTAGTGTT